>OX457038.1:73841353-74351353 GCA_949752735.1 Lumbricus terrestris | reverse complement strand
TTTGGAGAGGGAGAGGTAAGGGGCGTCCAGGCACATATTTTCCACACTTTAGGCACTGCGTAGGAGTCAGTGTCAAAGCAGTGTTTTCGTACAACTTACTTTGATGTAATTTTCACTCCATAGTCTATTTAGCCTATATACTGTCACATTTTATATGTTGGTGCCCTCATCGTGCTGTGGATAGCGGGATCGGCAGTCAATGGAGTCGAGAGATGAGGTTCGCTCCACGATAAAAATCTGTCTATAGATTTCTGCTCCATCTTATTCCCCCTGTTATATCGCTTGGAAAATGAGAAGCGGAGGAGAAATCTCTGCTTACCTGAGTTTTAATATGCTCAGGCAGCAAGGCCAGCTCAGTCCAAGTCTTATGATGATTATTGTAGCGGAACCAGGGCTGGGCGAGTCACCAGGATGACCAATACCAGCCCCAGTCGTCTGTCTGTCTGTCGAAGGCTGAAGACTAGCCAACTAGACTATAAAGCACGTTTATTCGTAAAACAGCAATGTCTCTGTAGATTCAACAGTTTGTACACAGTTCTCAGCAAATTCTGTGGCGCCACCACGTTGGCCACTCGCTCACTGACGACAGGAGTCAGGTCAATCAGTTCGTAGGAAGATGCCGAACTTCAAGGCCGATGCCAAGCTCAAGGCCGAGTTTCAGGACTTGCACTCTACGAATCCAGTCAGTCTCTTTTTACGAGGCATGCAAGCCTCCTTATATAGAGCGACTTTCTCGGACCTACGGCGTAGGCTCGGTGGCTCTGGACTGGATTGGATCCTAATTATAATATACGCTGGCGGAGTCAGTCGTTTTTTTCCATTGGGGTGCGTTCGTCGTTGCATGCGCGTTCTAACCAGGGGAGTATACCTAAGGGATCGGTTCTCGGGCCACTGCTTTTCCTGCTGTAAACGGCCGATCTTGAGAGACTTGCCTCCGGAGTGGGGCTATCCTCTCATTTCTATTTCGCTTTGGGGAGCGCGACTCGACCTCGTGAAATTGTACTGTATGGCTGGCACTGCCACTTGCTGCTATATATTGGGACATTTTGTGTTCGTTTACTTAATGCTCCAGACGACAGTTCTTTCACATGCCTGTCCTTTGAACTAGTCTTAATTATCTAGAGCAAAGGAGGTGAATATCATTCAAGGTAACACTGCTATTCCGCAATAAAGTATTTTATGCAGTGCATGGTCTAATAGTCTATGGATCACTATACGTAGCCTATATGGGCGGTGTGGACACTTTTAGATGGCGATATACTTAGTCTTTGTTTTCAATCGCTTCATACATTCCAACATAACCCTATATTTAAAATCCGTTTAGTTTTTAACCTTATTTTGGTTCCGCAGTCATACAGGGTTGTTGTGTGTTTCTTTGTTTCCTTTATATTGACGTGCAATTGTATTGTATTTAAGGATTTGTAAGGCGCCTCTTGCGGAATAACTATTCAGAGGTGCACATAGTGGGTAACAGGAAAGGTTGAGGTTGCCGACACAGCAGCATTCCTCACTTCCGCCCTATTTCAAGCCTATGATGTTAGACAGTCATCATCACGAAAGATCTACAATTGCATCTACTGCAAATACGAGGACATTGCATTGATCGAAAGGTCGAGATGTATTTACGCAAGAGTTGCTTACAATCATCACCTTAAAAATTAAGATTTATGCTGGGAATCGATGCACAATCCAGATGAGCAACGAAAACGATCTTGTCGTTGTTCAGTGCCATCGCATGATGCTTTATCTGTGAATTGTGACGGCTATTACCAGATCTAATTCGCCACACAGTAACCCTAGATGACGTCTATGGGATGACTCGCAGTGCACTGTGTTCGAAATTTTAAGTTAAAGCGACTTTAATGGGAAACGTGTCCGATTGTAAGCTTAGCCTTAACATTACTAGAACGAATGTTAGTTTAGCAGGTAAGTCCATGGTAAGTTCAGTTTCGTATCCTTCACAATAACGCCCTGATCGCTAATGTTCAGATAGGCCTATGCGTTGGTTGCGGTTACGTTGTTGTAGCTGGTGCCTTTGAACGTAGATGAGTTTTCAGTGCTGAAGGTCATCGCAAATTTTTCCTCATCTACGCTTCTTTTATGCAGCTGAAACCGCGAACTCTTATTGTTAGATCAGAAAGTCTGGAAGCTGCCGTCATGCAGTAAAATGTTCCCTACAGTGTAAAAGAATCACAACTACAATAATATTCGGATATCTATATTGGATTTTTTTAGCGCTTTTTCAACGGTCTGATAGATTAGGGTAAGAAAAAAGGCAGAGCCATAATGCAGGCAGTGCTAGCGAGTTCAAGATATTACACAAAGGGAACCATGGGCGGAGACTTAGGAGGGAACAGGCGGTCAGTCCCCACGTAATGTTTATGGTGTGGGAACGAGGATACTTATAAATATCCCTCATAGGCTACATCTAAGAAATGTAAATTTCGTTAATTTCTACACTGTTAGGACATAATTTTTATTGGTAAATTCTGGTCAAAAAGAAGAAAAGACTAATGAATAAGGTCAACAGCTATTTTGGCTGGAAAATTTCATGAGATTTCGACCAAAATTTAATGACTAAGCCAAACTTTGCCAGGAAATTTGGCATGAAAATGGTATATTTTCATGAGAATTCCACCAAATGACTAAAAATATGTCGTCAGGAAATTTGGTTGATGAAACTGCCGTCCGACCAAAATGTCGCACCTCGGCGATCGTCCTTCGACCGCTCGTTCGTCCTCCCAACTTCTGAACCAAGTCTCTGCCTGTTGCTAAATGCTATGTCAGCCCCCAGGAAAGATCTGTCTCGTATAGAGGAGGGGCAACGTGGCGCATTGGATAGCACACTGGCATGGAGATCACTGATCAGCGGAACTGTATTGTATTTAAACATTTATAAAGCGCCTCTAGTAGGGCGAACCGTTCAGAGGCGCTCCCAGTGCGCGAGGCCCAGCGAGAAGAAGCAGGTTTTAAGAGGAGACAGAGCAGAGGAGAGACTGACAGAAAGAAGTGTAGAGCGAACAGAAGGAGAAAGAGCATTCCAGAGAGAACTGTGTTCGATTCCCGAAGCCCCGGTATGATAGACGTGCTTTGTAGGCTGCTATTAGCGCCGTGTATAGAAAGCTCTCTGTTCTGTTAAAAAAGCTGATGACTTTATTTAGTCATTCGTCCGAAATGTCGATTGAAAAACTTTTTTAGTCATCACCTCGTCTCGTTTGTTGCTCACCGTGTGTCTCGTGAAGTGTGTACATGATGGCCTAACACTTGCCGCGATGACCGACTGGGGGGGGGGCAAATGCATGGGCCATCCCACCCACCACATCCATTGAGGTTGACCGTCCCCCTGTCCTCTAAGTCTACGCCCATGCGTTCGACCCCCCAATAAACTTCTGAAACAAGTCTCCGCCTATGAAAGGAGCTAATACGCTGGTCGGAGTGCAACTTGTTGGAGGAAAGTCGCGTTATGTTATAATATTAGTATTTTTCGTTCATCCAATGCGAGAATTTATATAGCGCCCCTTAAAGGCTACTACTCAGGAGAGTTCCAGACTTCAGCTGCAGGCTAGCACAGCTGAAAAGAATAGTTTGAAGTTAGCATAGAGTGAGTCAGAATGGGCCATGTATAACAAGCGCGGGGCTAACCTTTGAGGAGGGGCGATCATAGGCGTAGGAGACGGGGGTCCAGGGGGGGCAAATGCCCCCCCAAATTTCGGGCAAGTCGGTTTTTTCGGGCAAGTAGACCCGGAAAAATATTAACCAAACTTCTTGAAGTTCAACGTTCATTAGTACACCACATTATCTCCCAGTTTCATCTTGCCCGAATCGAGTTAGATATTAGCTCACAACAACCATGGTTAGCAGAAATTCCCGAAACAGTTCTGAATTCACGGTAGCATTTTGAAAATAATGGCGAGAATCGCAGCAAATTCAAGAACCGAAATTTGCCCGAATCGAGTTAGATATTAAATGATAACAACCATTGATAGCAGAAATTCCCGAAAATTCGAAACAAATTCAAGAGCCGAAATTTGCCCGAAAATCTTGCCCGAATCGAGTTAGATATTAGCATCTATCTGCTCAGGAACATTTGCAGAGGCGAAAATTTCTATAACTTTGAGACTTGGAGGTGAACAGTGGACAGATTTTTACTTGAGTGGATAGACTATAGATGCTAATATAACTCGAAACAACAATTATGGATGGCAGAAATTCCCGAAAAGTTCTGAATTCACGGTAAATAATGACTAGAGCTGCAGCAAATTCAAGAGCGGAAATTTGACTGAAAATTGCGACTATTCGTGGCATTTGGGGAAATTCACAGACTGGTGCAACAGAACACGGAATTCACTGCCTGAATGACATCGAAATGTCTACTGGTCATGAGGCAAAATAGACACGATAATCTTGCGATCATCAACATTGAACGTGCAGATCTTGGTCTGCCCCTCTGAAAAAGTTTTTAAAAAATCCTTGTTCAGGATGTTGCACTTGATAGCTCACTTACATTACGGGTAGGATAATACCTGAACTGAGCACATTTCCAAAAGCACACGTTTCTCTTATTTTCATTTAGGGTGTCTCAGGGTCTTTCGCCGTTCTGTACAGCTGTCTCCACCCATTGGCTTCCTCTCCGTGCTCACATACAATCTAAATTCCTCACTCTGATCTTCAAGGCTCAGAGGATTTTGCCCCAAATATCTGACCGACGTTATGATAAGGCCTCACTCAACTTCCTCCAACCGTCCACTTCGTTCATCCAACAGACCTGACCCTTGCTTCCTCCTCGTAGAACTGCCATGGCCCAGTCTCGATCATTTGCCACAATTGATTCTTCTCTTTGTACTGAGCTTTCAGCTTGCGTTCGCTCTATACACTTCTGTGGCAGTCTCTCTTCTTCATTCTCTCATCTTAAAACCTGCCTCTGAACGGTTCGTCCTTCTGAAGCGCTTTGTAGATGATTAGATACATTGAAAAACAATCTACAATTATTAATTTAATCAGTTGATCGTGTGAAGTTTGAACTGGTTAAGCGTCAGGAATATATATACATAGGCTACATAATAAATTTGCATAGGCCTATAATTATGCCTAAAATTACCCAGCCTGGTCCCTATAAATTGGCCGGGCCCCGGGGTATTTGCCCCTTGTCCCCGGGTGTGGGTGCAAGAACAGAGATGGCTATTTTTTACAGAGGTATATATCTATTTGTGCACGACGTCAATTATTGCGGGTTTAATTTTTCGGGCAAAAGTAAAAATTTTGCCCCCCCACTGCTGAAATGTCCCCTACGCCTATGGGGGCGATTGTGTGCTTTGTAAGCAATGAAAATATTTAAGGTCTTGTTAGCACTGTATAGGCCTACATTTATGCCTGCATGTAGTTATATCTTTCCATATCACAATAACATGACGACAGTCAACTAGGGTCGTACCCGCCACTGATACTGAAAGTCAGTAAAAACGAATAAAAATCAATTGAGAGATTGATCTTAACTTTATCATAATCATCGACAGTTGCCACGAACCTCCTTCAACTTTGGTGCAAAGTCAAAGCAGTAATCAATTATCCCATCGTAACGTATCTGCAAGCATAAGATTTTCATTCAATATAAATTATAATCAGCTTAGAATATTATTGGTAGGTTATGATTTTGATGACAATCCACAGACTCGAAGATCATAAAAGCACGGGAACGATACCTGCCAGTGCCAGCCTCGTAAGGTTGACGTAATAAAATCCAACGAAGACGTAAGATTGGGCACCGTGCCAAGTCATGATCAAAGTTAAGTTAAACTGCCGTTGCAAACCACTACGACTAAAGCATGTGTGCAGAAACGAATTTGATGCAAGAAGGCTTCAAAGGAGATCTAAAAACTACTGCTCCGATGAGTCACTTTGGAGTGCTTCTAAATAGATCTTGACTATTGAAATGACGTTTCATCCGTTAATTCCATGGTTTTTCACGCTCTGTCTTTGATGCGCTGCCTTTCTCTGAAATCATTGACTGTTCTCTTCGTACAGCTACGGCGGCATTTGCAGTTTAACGTCACTGTGTGGTAACAGAGACCATTAGCGACGCCCTCCTCCTTTATCCAGGCTTGGGACTGGCACTGGCAGAGTGCAACCAGTGGTGGAGTTTACAGCTACCGTTAGCGCTAAGGTAATCACGTAGAGCCCGTAAATGCCACGTCAGCAAGTTCACTGTTGGTTGTGTTCTACATGTAGATGATGCGGTTCGGTTTCAAGCATTTCTTGCTATAACTGAGGAACTCAGACTGGCAACTTTTTAACATCGTTTATGCAAGCTTTTAGAGAGCAACTCGCGAGTTTATCTTTGAAGAGGCGCTATATAAGTTACTATTTAGAATCAGAGACACACCGATCTAACTAAACACAGCTGCAATTAAACCCACCTGACGGTATCCATTGATTGGATCGACGTTGTCAACATGAAGCTGGACAGTATAGTTGACGTATTTTTTTTCATTGAAGACGACCGTGCCGTTGTTTAGCAAGTAACTGAAGATGTATAGTTTCTTTATATCTTGGACATTGATCTCTTCCACATCCTGAGTGCAAGCATGCTTAAAGTCAACTCCAACGTGACCATATTCGCGGCACGTTTTGCGCTCAGTAGCACTCACTACTGCAATCAAAAGGAAAAGGCGCAAGGTAAATAACATGTTGGAATGTTTCAGCGCTTCAATCTTTGGTGGTAATATTCTAAGACAACCCAAATCTAGTAATAGCACAATTTCAACTGAACCCTCGCAGGTATTTACAGCAGCACTTCAATAGTTGCTTAGAAGAAAAGAGACAATTTATCATATATATATATATATATAACGCCAATCAAAGACAACATCTAAGTTCAGGTTCAGTTGTTGGTATAAATCACATACGGATAAAGTTTGATCGACTATTTTTTTAATCTGTGGTGTGAATCTTCGATTAAATTTTGTGGCCGACCATTGTTTCTATTATATGGGGAGTTTGTTAGCAAACGTCTGAGCTAACATGCAAATTGGGAGAATAACGTATCATAGCGTAATATTCAGACTGTTGATCTTCTCCAAAGTATGAATGATGATGTAGGCTACATTGCAGTGTAGGGACACATTTTCACGTCTGAATTCCAAGTAGGCCTACCTCTATTCTACATCTATCATCAACGGACCAGGAAGAGCTGTGGAAGTGCGCCAAGTACTCCACGTTTCCTGTCTCCCATGAGTTTGTGTGTGTTGCAATGGCACAAACTCATGGGAGACAGGAAACGTTGGGCCCATCAATCGCGCGGATCGCGAGTTAAAATTATTGGGATTGGGCCGCCGTGGTGCCGGAGTCTGCAGCGATATAAGACACCATTTCCAGAGTCTTTCAATCTGCTCGCAACGTTTTAATGCCGTTGCTTTTAGTAGTAGGCTAGTAGTAGTAGTAGCCTAATAATAATAATAGTTCTTGAGAGTTCTTGGTAGAGTTGGGGCGCCGAATGACCGCCGTCTCAGGTGACCCTCTGGAGACCGTGCACTTGTTCCAGCAGCTATCCATTTGCACGCAAAGATTTAATGCAGTAGCATTCAGAGGCACGCTCGCACAACGCACCGAGGACGAGGACCACTAAAGTCCTAGAATAGATCCATAAATCCTGAGGGATCATGAAATATACCTCGGATAAAAAAATAAATAATAAAAAAAATAAAAAAAATAAAATAATAATAAAAATAGTAATAGTAATAATAATAATAATAATAATAATAATAATCATAATAATAATAATAATAAAAATAGTAATAATAATAATAATAATAATAATAATAATAATAAAAATAGTAATAATAATAATAATAATAATAATAATAATAATAATAATAAAAATAGTAATAATAATAATAATAATAATAATAATAATAATAATAATAATAATAATAATAATAATAATAATAATAGTAATAGTAATAGTAATAATAATAATAATAATAATAATAATAATAATAATAATAATAATAATAATAATAATAATAATAATAATAATAATAATAATAATAATAATAATAATAATAATAATAATAATAATAATAATAATAATAATAATAATAATAATAATAATAATAATAGGAAGAGGAAGAGGAAGACGAGGAGGAGGAGGAGGAGGAGGAAGAAGAGGAAGAGGAAGAGGAAGAGGAGGAGGAGGAGGAGGAGGAAGAAGAAGAAGAAGAAGAAGAAGAAGAAGAAGAAGAAGAAGAAGAAGAAGAAGAAGAAGAAGAAGAAGAAGAAGAAGGAGAAGAAGAAGAAGAAGAAGAAGAAGAAGAAGAAGCATTTTATAGGCAAATTGAGTAGGCGAGACCAACAAAACAGAAAAAAAATCTAGATTTGTGGTTCGTTCGTGTTTTGAACTGAGTGCGAACTCGTGTATATGACGTCGTGCACAAGTGTTCGTTGTCTTCCGTAATCAAAACGATCGTTCGTGCAATAAATTGTTATCTTTGACGAAGGCGAACGTACCTCCTGAGGGGCTGAGACTTAGCCTGTAGCATCAGATCTTTCTGCCATTTATTCATCTGCGCAATCTCCAAGAAAAGTCCAAGTTTTATTCCTTTACTCATCAGTCCAACTTGAATCCCTGCACTGAATGACAAAGTCGATACTGTAAAGTGTAAACCACGCCATATAGAAGTTGTAGTTTCTCTACTAGAGAAAGTTCCTTCTCAGTATTTGGAACAGTCTTGAGTCTTTCCCCAACAACTCGAACAATGTGAGATTTCGGAGACAGATTTACTAGCTTTCTAATTCTATGACTGTTATCGTATTATTTTCAGAACTTATATAACCTACATAGGCTACGTCTTGTGTATCGCATGGTCTTCAGTTTCGTCTACTCCTCTACTCTGCATTGAACCATTTCGAAGGCTAAATGAACAACGTCAAAGGCAGTCAGAATTTATATACAGCCCAACAGGACATTTTTAATAATAGAGGAAGTGCATTGACTGACATACATGTATAGCCTAATAATGCACCCCGACAGAACCTAAACCTCTGGTGGGAACATTGTTATGTATCTTTGATATGAAGCAATTGATATGATTTCTATTATCCACTAAGCATCAATCGATTTCCTGCTTCAAGTGAGTCCTGCTATCGGGTCTAATGCCAGCAGGTCAGATGTCCCTCCGGAACCAGCGAAGATTCGATGATCATTGTGTGTGTGTGATTATGAGGTGTAGTAGCCTATCTGCACCTTGAAGCCTCCTGCGTTAGAGTCAACGCTCTGAGTTCGTACCGCTTTTGTCACATTATTTTTATGTCTTGGTGCCAGATTGTTTCGTGTATAGCATGATCGGCAATCAGATCTGCTCAACTCATCAAATTCACACACTTCCCAACAACAATTATATTCATTTAAATTCCATTCCTTCTTCTTCATACTTTTTGATTCTCCGGCCACTTTTAGCATTAACTCTTCTTCCGTTTCTCTCCCACTGAAAGCAAACTAACGTTAGCTGCCGTGAAGTTTAGGTTACTGCCGAACCCATCGCGACTGATTTTCTTGCGACTCACTCTCTCTAGCATGGTCGCTTCATTTCATCGAAGCGCCTCATTCATTTGCCTGTTCATTATTATACCTGGCATTGTAAGCTGTGCATTTGGAATATGGAGGTCTGCGGGTGAAGCAATTTTGATATCAGACTTAGGCCTACATGCGTATCGGAAACACAGAACCATTGACTGTAGAATATCCGCTCCAGACCTCTACTCAAACCCCTACTCAAACACTGCTATCCGCCTCATCTCCATTTCGTAGGTCAATCGGCCACGCAATTAGTAGAACTTCCAAAACTTACATTGAGAATTAGTATGCGATGACGAAGTGAAGGGCGATTTGCTGTTGTCCATTTGAAGGTCAGATAGTAGACATTATCATAATCATGTCGTTCTCTGAGAGTTGGCAGGTTCGTACGTCGGATGGTACCTCTCCCCTCGGCATTTCTAACATTATTCATAAACACTTGGGAACTTTAGAGAGGTGGTTTTCCCGTTGCCTTCTTCCCAGCCGGTGCTTTACCTAGACACAATCTCTGAGGGTCGGCGTCTTCCATCGTCCGTCCTTCAGATTCTTCTATAAGATAACTCCCTTATCCCTGCGAGGATTCGGTCGTCCACCGCGCACTTCGTTCCAACAGGGTGACCACGTGAAGGTGGTGTGCATGGTGGGCTGTTGGATAGCAGAGACTTTTAGAGACGCATGCTATCCCATTTTCCCGATCATGCAAGGTAACACACAGCTATGCGGCATTATAGGGTAACACAGCTATGCGGCATTATAGGGTAACACACAGCTATGCGGCATTATAAGGTACCGTAACACACAGCTGTGCGGCATTATAAGGTAACACACAGCTATGCGGCATTATAAGGTAACACACCGCTATGCGGCATTATTGAAAAGTATGTACATAATGGAGCACTTTTTATGTGATTGTCTAGGCTAAGTATGGCGATTTGCATTGCTTTTCAATCGCTTCATACATTCCTATATGAGCCTATGTTTAAAATCCTTATAGTTCTCAACCTAATTTCTTTTTGTTCAAGTACGATGCCGATTTGTTGTGCATTTCCCTCATATCTAGTGACGTGTTATACGAGAACATTGTCTCGTGAAAGTTCGAAAGGTCAAGATAAACGAAAGACTTGCTCGTAATCATCAACAAAACATCTTTGAAGCTTAATGTTATATCAATGTGCAACTAAAACGATCTTCTTGTTGTTCAGCGCCATCGAGTGAGACTTGATCTTTGTTGGAGTGTGGCGCCTAATAAATGTGTCATAACAACAATGGGTCCTCGGTTTCCATTATCCTGCTCATCGATGATCCTGCTAGCCATATCTTATTTTGTCACACACAATAACCCTGGACAACGTCTATGGAATTTCGCAATGTTCGCGAACACTCCCAATAGAGATGGTCCTCTGTGCCTAGTTATTAGCAAACAATCGTGTTCACAAGATGCACTCAAATAAGTAATCTTTATTCATATTCATATTTAGCATTCCATTATTATAGGTCTAATTTGTTATGTCTTGGTAATTATTTGCATTTTTAATTTCAATTTTCACAACACATTTATGCAGGAATATATCAACATTGAAAATGGTTTTTAGCTTAATTCCAAATGTTCAAGTGGATGGCGAATACCGCCAGCAATTAGGCCTAAGCCTATTATTAACATCAAAATCGCAAATAGCGTATGCCTATGAAGCGATGACTCAAAGTTTGAAGTTAGACCGAATTTAATAATTATGATAGATGTCCGAATGTTGCCTTAAAATTATTATAACGAATGTTAGTTTTGCAGGTAAGTCCAATGTAAGTCCCGTTTTATCTCCTTTACAATCACGCTCTGATCGTTAATGTTCAGAAATGTGTTGATCGCGGTTATGTTGTTGTAGCTGTTTTTTTAACGTAGAAGCGCTTTCAGTGCTGATGGTCGGTCATCTGAAGTTTTTCCTCCTCATCTACGCTTCTTTTTTGCACTGGAGACCACGATATCTTATACTTAAATCAGTAAACCCGGAAGCCACCATCATGCAATAGAATGTTCCCTACAGTGAAACAGAATCAAAATTATTGAATAGTAGTACCCCCCCTCTGTATGCGAAAATTTGCTTTAGCGCTTTTTGGAGGTAATTCTATTACATGTAGGGTAAGAAAATAGGTAGATCTAAAGTTATAAAGCAACGAGTTCAAGAAATTACACCAAGAAGCTCGTTTACGAAGGTTGCAGTGGAACTTATTGGAGAAAAGTTACGTTATGTTAGCATTTTTCGTTCATTCATTGCGAATATTTATATAGCGCCCCTAAAGGCTGCTACTCTGGAGAGCAGTTCCCGACTCCGGCAGAGCTGAAAAGGACAGATTCTATTATGTGACCATTAGATCTATTATATAAATGAGTCAGAATGTACCTTCGTTACAAGCGCAGCGTCAAAGGGAGACCGCTCCAGAGCGAGGGACAACCATTGGTCCTAGAAGATATTTTATGTCTTGTTAGCTACTACACAGCAATCTGGCAATTGACAGAGATAGCTTACAATATCACAATGACATTACGGCAGTCAACTAAGAGCGTACCAGCCAATGACACTGAAAGTCAATAGAAACAAAACAACTCATTATTGAGAAATTGATCTAAACTTTATCTTGAGAGTGTAATAATAATAATATAAAAAATATATGAGTATCAATTAAGGGTTGCAACGAACCTCCTTCAACTTTGGCACAAAGTTAAAGCAGTAATCAATGATCCCGTCGTTACGTATCTACAAGCAGAAGATTTTCATTCAGTATATTAAGTAATCAGCCTATAGAATATTGCGGAATGATTATTGAATGCACGAAAACGAAGAACAGAAAGACGCGGCATCAATACCCACTATTAGTCCCATAAAGTTGACTCGGGTTTTAACTCCCTTGGCGCGATGGTAGAATGAGCAACTTACAGTAGCACGAAAGATCGTAGCAGGCTATCATACAGTTGTAACATCGACTCATCTTTAACATGTTATCACGCTTTCCTCTAATTTCATGTAAACACAGTGGCGTAACTACGGGGGGCACGGGGGGGCAGCCGCCCCACCCAAATGGAAGGGCTGCCCCCCCAGCTGCCCCCCCCCAATCCCTGCGTTTGTTTTACTTTTTACTTTTACGAGTGATAAAGAATTAAAGAATGCTATATAATTTATGACTTATTTTATTTTTTATACAACTTCCTGTACAACTTCTTATAGGGTGGGTGATTGGAAAGTGGGACAGGCCACTATAGTGCACTGTGGGACAGACAAGCTAGTGAGGCTTGCATGCGTATTATGTCCAATACTGTAATACATCCAAAATCTAAAAATACATAGTCTATGGCAATATACCGATGCTGATGCACGCTTTAATTGCTAACGGTAGCCACCCCATCATTTTAAGCTGCCACCCCACTGCCCCCCCATGAAAAAATAGCTGGCTACGCCACTGTGTAAACATACAGCTACCACTTTGAATTAAAGCCTACTAGCAAAATTTTCTTACATGAACTTGCTTCATAGTAATTGATATAGGCCTAATACGAGGCCTAGAAAGATGATGATAACGATAACGATGATGATGACAACGACAACGACAACGACGACGATGACGATTAAATCATAAAAAGGGAATAAATATATATAACGATTTAGAATTATAATCAGAGCCATCTAACTAAACACAGCTTATTGCAATGACACCCACCTGACGGTATCCATGGATGGCATCGACGCTATCGACATTAAACTGGACAGGAGACGGGATGTGGCTCTGGTTGTTGAAGAAGACGGTGCTGTTGTCTAGCGCGTATCTGTAGACGTACAGCTTCTTTATTTTTTCGACATCGATCTCTTCCACATCCTGAGTGCAAGCATGCTTAGTTTCAACTCCGACATGACCTGTTTCGTTGCACGTTTTGCGCTCAGCAGCAGCGCTCACCACTGCAATAAAGAGGGAAAGTTGCAAGGCAAATAACATACTCGAATGTTTCAGCGCTTCAGTCTCTGTGGTAATTCTAAGACAAACCAAAACAGTCTAACGCAATTTCAATTGAACCCTCGCCGGTGTTTATAGCAGCATTTCTAGCAGCGTTTCTAGGTGGAAAACAGTAATAACTTGTCAGAGAGATAACGCGAATCAAAGACAACATCTACATGTAAGCTCAGGTTCATTTGTTAGTATTAATCATTCCAACAGCGTTTGGTCAAAAAAGTCTTTCTCGTATGCGTAGATCTAATAGCAAAACTTCTAAAAATTCAGTAGAAAACAATGATAATTCGTCGTCACGTTCAAAGAGATAAAGTCAATCAAAGACAACATCTAAGTTCAGGTTCATTTGTTCATATTAATCACATACCGATAAAGTCTGATCGGCAAAGATTTTTTAAAATCTGTCGTGTAGGCCTAATTCTTCGATTAAACTTTGCGGCGGACAATTATTTCGAAAGGTCTATTTTAGTCAGTTTGCTATAGCAAACGACTGAGCTCAGCTGCCCTCGTCTGCAGATCACGAGTCATAGCGTAATTTTCAAACTGCTGATAAGACTTGGGTGTCTTAGCCCCCTAGCCCCTGATAAACTCCGCCCATGAGTCCTACTAAGCCCTAGATTTGATTAGAGAAGTTTTGGGGCCACTTAACCGTCTCCCCAACCAAAAAGATTTGCTATGACGAATAGCAAATGTAATTAGTAATATTTTGGTCCAGGATAACCGGTTATTCTCTTGGTACCAAGAGGCGGCACTAATGAGACTGTACACAGTGTACAGTGTAGCCTACAGTGTACATGCGTGCTAAAAAGAGTTCATATTGGATTGCGAGCAATAGCTAGACGTTGGACGGGGACAAGATCCAAAGGATGTTGGTGTAGGTGGGGAGTGAATTAGATTGACTGAGCAGTCAATGCATGCTTAGCTTCTGTCACAGTAAGACGTTTTCAAAACTCAGCTTAGCTGAAAGAGGAGCGATGCAAATGTTGCCTCGACGCACCGAGATTAACAAGCGTGTTTAAAATAATAAATACACGGGTGGAATAAAGCACTAAGTGCCATTATATCTTTTATACGCTTTTCGCGTTTTTCCTGTAGATTGGTCTCTATGGAAGAAAGCACTAACGATCATTAATTCCAGTAAATAGTAACGTTTCATTCGCCGTATGGCAGCACCCTATCAGTCAGACGTAAACAAAAATGGACGCTGGCGCAGAGCACGCCACTTCATCGTCTTCAGGAGTTAATATTAATAATAATTCGTCACAGTCTAGTGATGAAACGGAATACTATGATATTGATTCTGAATTTGAAAGGCAGAATGCAAGTCGTGCTCAGGAAAAAGGCAAGATTCGGACAAAACACGAGGACTTATGGTCGGATAACACGAGGAAGCGAAGGAAGAATGTGGTTAGGATAATACTTGTAAAATATAGTTTCTATTCAAATAATAATGCAGTAGAAAATAGTATTTCTTCTGGAGAAAATGTCAGAATGCTTTATAACATCCTTATATTAATGATATTATTGAAAACTCAGGACTTGTTCCATTTCAGACCAACCATAATAGGCAAGCACGCAGGCGGGTAAGTAAACATAAATCCATTAACGATTTCAGGTTGTGAATAGGCTACTAATAGGCCTATTACTGTTAATCTTTTTACAGGGAAAATCTTTCAAGTCTAGAACAAGATTGGTTCCTGGAATTGAATTTTCCCCGCAAACACAGTGTTGCAAGCGCACCTGCTGCACAAAAGTTAACATTACTGAACAGGAGGATCTTTTCAACGCCTTCTGGAAAATGGGGGATTTTGATCGCCAAAATTTGTTTCTTAGTGGTCTAATGTCAAATGCTGCAACAAAACGAATTGTCGCTGTGCCGATTACACACAGCCGCAGAGTGGCATGGCATTACATGGTAAAAGTCAAAGGTGAGGTTAAAGTTGTTTGCAAGAACTTCTTCTTGACACTTTTCGGAATTAAAAGCAAACGTGTTTTCTCATTGCAAAACAAAGTTCTGGCTGGGTCGGTCCTCGTTTCACGTCGTGGGAAGCATGCTAACAGACCACATAAAATAAATCCTGAAGTCTGGATAGTTCTCAGACAGTTTGTTGAAAGTATTCCACACAATGAATCTCACTATTCTAACAGAACTTCCAGGAAGTATTTTGAGAATCCTGACCTTAATCTGAGAAAATTATACGAGTCATTCTTAGATCACTACAATGCAGTGTCTGGAGAGGAGCTGAAGTTGGCATTCAGTACATTCGAACGTTACTATAACAGGCATTTGGAGTTTTATTTCCGTTTACCTCGCACAGATGTATGCAATCTTGGCTCCTGAGCTCCGATTGCTCTCCAACTCACTTCTTATTGACAAAATAACGAAATTCATGGTCAAATAGCATACTGCAACGTACTAACACATCATATTGGTTCTAATGATCAATGGAAAACATAATTTGGAAAAAAAAAATTCAAATCGATTTTACTCGATATGACTTTTTTGTACTTAGTGCTTTATTCCACCCGTGTACTGCAATAGAGTCAAACGCGGACATTTTATATTCAAGTTGATGTAGGCCTACGTAAGCGGAAGCATTTCTTTGTTTGTTTGGATAGAAGTCGATTAAAGCATGCAGAATTCCTCTCGTTAATGTCTCTGACGCATGCCAGAAACACAATGAAGCACGAGCTGATCCTCAGCTAGACCTACAGGGTGCGCCAAAAAAGACCCCCCTAGGTTTTTTGCCAATACTTTGACCAAAGGTAGGAATTTCCAAATGAAATTTTACAGGCTTATAGACAAATCATATTTACACATAATGGCCAGATTTCATCAAAATATTTCAAACGGAACAAAAGTTATATCACTTTTAGTGAGGTGACCCCCTTTTTGACTATTCAAAAACGAAGCGCAACAAGAATTAGGTTTTTTGCCAATATCTTGGCCAAAAGTAAGAATATCGAAATGAAATTTTTCAGACCTATAGACAATTCATATCTGCACATGGTGTTCAGATTTCATCAAAATATTTCGAACAGGACAAAAGTTATAGCACTTTTAGTGAGGCCACCCACCGTTTTTTGACGATTCAAACGAAACGCGACAAAAAGTAACAAAAACACGATTTTATTAAGTCTGATCTCAAATAACTGTTGTCAAATGAACTTGGTAGTGCTTCACAACTTGTGTTCAATGAGCCCACCACCCGTGCCAAAACTTCTTTTGAGTCCCTTTGCGAAGTTCTTGATGGACCTGTTGATTAATCTGATAGATTCATTATTTACCAATTTGATTGTCATCTTGCTAAGTGTCTTCTCAGTGACGCGCAGCTACGCTGGTGCCCTGTTTTTAAATGGTAATAATAATGATCCTCTGGCAATATCAAGGCTATTTGATAACAATTATTTAAGATGAGACTTAATAAAATCGTGTTTTTGCTACTTTTTGCTGCGTTACGTCTTTGCATCGTCAAGAAACGGGAGGTGGTCTCACTAAAAGTGGTATAACTTATGTTCTGTTTGAAATATTTTGATGGAATCTGACCACCATATGCAGATTTGAATCACGCTCTGATTGTTAATGTTCAGAAATGTGTTGATCGCGGTTATGTTGTTGTAGCTGTTTTTTGTTTTTAAGCCTGTAAAAGTTCATTACGATATTCTTATTTTTGGCCAAGATATTGACCAGAACAATTAGATTGGTTTTTTGTTACTTTTTGTTGCGTCGCGTTTTTGAATCGTCAAAAAACGGTGGGTGACCTCCCTAAAAGTGGTGTAACTTTTGTTGTGTTTGAAATATTTTGATGAAATCTGGCCATCATGTGTAAATATGAATTGTCTATAAGACTGTAAAATTTCATTTCGAAATTCTTGCTTTTGGCCAAGATATTGGCAAAAAACTTAGGGGGGTCTTTTTTGGCGCACCCTGTACATCTAATTTACTCCGACTGACTTAGAAGTCAATGATGTCGTGAGGTGTAGGGCCTGCATAATTATCCTGTAGCAGCGCAGGTCGTGAAATAATGCATCTTTGATGAGCATGCACATTTATACAGTAAAGGTCTGTCCATGAGAGTCCAAGACACAGTCTCAATTGCAGCCTGATGCATTGTTCTAGTAAGAGCAACTATTATCGTTTAATATCTTACAGATCTGATAATGCCATAGACAAGGACGAAAGAAATATACTGCATCATCTGTTCAATTTTTTGGCTCAAATCTATTTGATGCAAGTGAGTAAAACTGTTTGTCCCGAAACAATACGTTATCATTCTGCGATCAGGCAGCGACAGAAATGCACTGAATTGATTTGAATCTCGTAAAAGATAACAGCTTACGGAAGGAACTTTTAAATTTCTCCGGTTCTTAATGCATTCACACGATAGTAGGCCTACGGAGCACCTGTGTCTGTGTCATTTATATTGCGCCCGATTCAAGATAGGTATCTAGGCATATATCTTTTTCTCTTGGGCAGAAGAATCAGGGTGAGAATTGCCGGGGATTTGAAGGGTTTCAACCCCCCCCGTCTTTCTTAGAGCCCCGTAGTAAAGTCTATTTTTCATACCCCAACTCCAAGTAGATCATAGTCCAACCCCAACCACCAATTAAACTTCCACTTAATTTTCCACAATTCTCACACTGAGAAGAATATCGTATTAGTTAAGTCGTCTGGTCTTCTGTCATAATTATTATTACAGTACCAAAAATATTGTAATCGTAATACATGTAGCCTACGTGCGGAATAATTAAAACGCAATTGAAACTTAAACGCTGGGCCCCAGTTTATTCACGAGCACTACGTCGCGTCAGAGGGGTTGTCCAGTGTAGGCCTACACGTCCACACACCAAGAGAATTATTATAGGGTATACCAAAGTCCGGTTGCAACACGTGCAATGCGAGACAGATGCAGAGAAGATGGTTGTGCGGATTTTGTTCAATAATTTCAGAGATTGGAGGATGGAGTGCAATACCAGAAATATTTTCGTGCAGGATTTAGTATGCCCACGAGTGCTGCGCCATGCCAGACATATTGTTTGAAGGAGATTTACGGATGAAAAGATCACATTGCGAGAAGATAAGAGAAGGAGACGGAAGATCCGATTCAGTGGCGTATATTTAGGGTGAACGTCAGGGTGGATGTAATAAGGTGCGATTTCATAGATAGGTTAGTATCGCATTTAATTGTTGGTTTATCTTCTTCACGTTCTCTGCTCTCATGCAGGTTCGTATGTCCAATGACGCCATTTTTCTCTGTTCGGCCCAGCATCCAGTCCAGCAACATTGGTTTATACTTTGTCATAATTATTGTTGTTACATAGAGTCGTGTTCAATGTTCATGGCTTCATAAGATACACAATAGCTTATATCAACAACCTTTATTCAGATTCATAACTTAGACCTATCCTGTGTTGATTAATTCAAACAGTGGCGTAGCAATAGGGCGTGCAACCTGTGCAGTGAACGAGGGCCCCCGGCTGTTAGGGGCCCCCCGGGGTCAGAGTCAATTTTTACTTGAAGGCTATTCAGAATGTATTCAAACGTATACATCGTACACACCCAGTAATTTGTTTGGTTTCAGCCGGAATGTCCATGATTATGCTACCTTATTACAAATATATTTACTCTTTGCAGTGTTTGGCCGGAAGTAGTTGTACTGACGTATAAACATAATTGTGTCATGGTCTACGCAAACGCGTTTAAGAGTTATTATTTGTAGTAAAATGTGAAATTTATAAAAGATAACTGCATAGCCTATTTACTTGGTAATTGTAAATTTTTTAACTCTCGTACGGCACTCTTTCTGTCCCCCCAAGTTATGCCTAAGTCTTATTTAAGTGGCGCTGCTAAGCGACAAGCGCGAGAAGAACGGGTAAAGAAGACCGCCAAAATGCAAAAAATTTCCGCATTGCACCGACGACTACATCCGAGTCAATTTCCGGTTTGATCAGTGCAGAGTAGGCCTCGAACTTCAGAGGCTACGGTAGCAGTTACATCACCAGTGGATTCAGGCTTGACACCTCAAAGTGCCATGGTGGATATTTTTGCACAAAAGAAGGCGCGCAAACGAGCATTTTAGCATTTTAGGCTTGATTGAGTCATTTCGCATTTGCCAAATTCGTTACATTTTTCCGCTCTTTTAATCAACAAACGGTTACAAACCCAACAGCTTGGAGAATTTAAGTAGGGCCTAAGGGTGATTGATGATTAATACTTCAGGAGATGAAGCAATTTTTGTGATTACTTTAGTATGGTATTTTAGTTCAATTTTTCTCTGCTGATATGGAGAAGAATATGCTTCATTAGATAAATTTGTTAAAATAATAAAAATGTGGCTAGTTTATTTTCATTTTATTTTGATGTTAAATATGCAAATTTCGTAAAGGAACCAGGCGTTTTGCACAGCTTTGTTGCTTGAAATCGAATGGGGTTTCAAGCAGTTAAGGGCCCACCACCTATGCTCTGCACAGGGGCCCCCCAAGACCTTGCTACGCCACTGAATTCAAAAGTTGAATTTCGCTACAATTTAAGACAGATCCAAATTGCAAATGCACGGTCAATAGCTTCTTTCCAAATGTTTAGGCCTAATTGGATGGCAAAAATTCCAACTATGAAGTTCACTTGAAGCATTCAAAACTAAAAAGAGTTTACGTGTGGGTGGTTCAGAAATGATAATCTGAAGTAATAGTGACTTCATAGGATTAAAACGGATGTGGCGATAACATTAGAGACAAAGCGTTAGTCTTATAGTTCCCTGATTAATCCAATTTAAGTCCAGTTATCTGCTTGGCATTCAAGCGCCAGTCGTTGTCGTTCAAGGCAATGCTGTTGATTGTTTATTTTTTTTGTGGGTGATGCTCTAGTCGTCAGTGCTGGTATGTGAATTTTTCGGAAACAATATCCTCCTCCTGTATGCCTCTTCTGTGCAGATGAGACCGCGAAAGACTTTCACTGAATCAGCATGCTCGGTAGCCGCACCCACGCAATGAAAAGGTCCCTAAAGTAAAAGAAGAACCAGAGCTCTTTGTGTTTATATATTTATTTTTATGTCGCATCTGAGTTTCAGTGTAAAGTGCCATGAGGTTGTCCCGTTTACAAAATGGTACCGAGGTGCTTGTCTGCCGTGACGCCACGAATGACGTAATTGACAAATCCAATATGGCCACTGCCCACCAGCCCACCACCGTCCATGTTGGAAAATTCATCTTTTTCATTTCTTACAGCATATGCACAACGTCGTGTAATACCTCTAATGCTACTGATTCGGGTATGTAAAATTCATTTCTAATATTGTTTTTGTCATCCGGGGTCATCTTAAGGTCATAAGGTCATGGTCTAGCCTCTAGGTCATTTTATTTCATTTTTCATTTCGTATAGCATGTGAACGTGTAATACCTCTAATGCTACTGATTCCGGTACGTATAATTCATTTATGATATTGTTTTTATCATCCAAGATCATCCATCTTAAGGTCATCGAGGTCATGGTCAAGGTCACCGGGTTTCATGATTTTTCATTTATGACAGCAAATGCGTGTGTAATACCTCTAATGTTACTGAATCAGGTTATAAGGTCATGGTCAAGGTCATTTTGTTGCAACAATGATGTCGATTATAACTTGGATGAATACAGCAGAAGAAACAGCTGTTATAACTTTAATTTTAATAAACTTAATTAGCTAATAACCATGACATGTTAGAAATCAATGCTGCTCTAATATGTCATATTTACTGCATCAATAAAGTTTGTCTTAAAAATATAACCATTAAATTTGTTTTTCAAGTGTTTCAAGCAAGTTTGCGTCGGACGTTTTTGCAAGATGAGTTTTTTGTCTTATTCTGTTTTTTGACAAAATATGACGCAGAAATTTCCAGCAGCGTGGCAACCACAGCGTCGAGTGTCACACTAGCCTCCGCACGTGCATATTGTGAGCAGTCTTCGTGAGAAATGATGCAGACATTTTGATGGAAGCAGTGCACCGAAGTGCTCCTTCCATCCGCGATTTAATGACTCTAGTTTTGCTTCGTGTTCATTGTGTGTTGCAAGTAGGTGGCATACCAAACCTGTGCACCAGGAAGGCCCCTTGCTGTATTTGTCCTCCGATCCCACTGCTTGTAGGGGAGAATGCTTCAGAGATGGACACGGAGAGGTTAAATTGCTAATCGATTAGAAAAACCAAAATTTGTTGCTATAGTCGATTACAGGGTACCATTAGAATTAATAATTGTTTGTCTGATTGACTAGATTATCGATCAGTTACCCATCTGCTAGAAATAAGCGAAGCCATGTTAATAATTGAGGGTTGCTACGTACCTCCCTCAACCTTGTCACGAAGTCAAAGCAATAATCAGTAATGCCTTCGCCACGTATCTACAACACAGTAAACTCTTTTTCATTCAGAACTCAGCTTCGAATATTATTCATTTAAATCTGTGTTTCGTAACCGTTGTAGTGACGTCGAGATTTCTACTGCACCCCTCCTCCCCAGTCACCTCCATAAAAATGAAAAGACAAGTCACGGAAGTCAGCTCATTTGTGCTTCTTTGCCTCAGTATCGATCTTCACCCCTAGTTTCCTGTCCTGATCTTTGTCCCTATGTCTCTGTCTTTGTCTCTGTCTCTCTTCCTCTCTCTACCTGTCTCTTTCTCCATTTTTCTCTCCCTCTCTGCCTCTGTCTCCGCCTCTGTCACTGTCTGTGTTTCTTTCTGTCTCTCTGTCCATCAGTACCTCTGTCACTCTGTCTGTCTCTATCTGTCTGTCTGTCTGTCTGTCCGTCTATCTATCTATCTATCTATCTATCTATCTATCTATCTATCTATCTATCTATCTATCTATCTATCTATCTATCTATCTGTCTATCTATCTATCTATCTATCTTTCTTTCTATCTATCTATCTTTCTATCTATCTATCTATTATATGTGTGTATATATATATGTCTCTGTCTGTCTGTCTGTGTGTCTGTCTGTCTATCTATCTATCTATCTTACTATCTATCTATTATATATGTATATATCTGTCTCTGTCTGTCTGTCTGTCTGTCTATTATATGTATATATGCATATATATCTGTCTCTGAACATCATGACGTAATCGTGTATGCTCAATTAATGTCTCGATGATTTCATTGCTGTTTTTACACTGTGAGTCTTCGGAAGACGGTCACCTAATTATTATGGCTGCTACGGTTAACAGAACACTGCCTGAAATCTCAATGACAATAATTATTTTTAACGTCGCTGAGACTTGCGCAGTGAGCCAGAGCTACTCATGAGTCATGAGTTGTCTTGGAACGGCGCCAGTGGCGTAGCAATAGGTTGTGCAGCTTGTGCAGTGCACAAGGGCCCCCGGCTGTCAAGGGCCCCCTGGGGTCAAAGTCAACTTTTTTCTTTAAGAATATTCAGAATTTATTCAAATGATCAAATCCACATATACAACGGTGGCGCAGGAATGGGTTGTGCAGACTGTGCAGACTGCACAAGACCCCGATAACTTCATCAAGCCTACAGGTGACATAATTGAATTTTCAGTTTGATCAATGCTGAGATGGTGGTGGCTTTAGATATCGACACCGAGCAGAGAGGCACTTTGGAAACTGTTGTGGTATGCCAGTCACTTTACAAAAGAATTCTGAAAAGGAGGCATCTCAATTATTTTTGCGCAAGGGAATTCGACCAAAAGTATTAGCCTAAGCGAACGTTTCAGCATTTCGGAATTTTTTTATTCTTCTTTTAGACTTACCGTAGTAACGGGGGCCAAACTTGAGTCGCTTCACATTATGCCAATTTATTAAATGGTTTCTTTTTTAGTCAAATAACCCAACTAGCTGTTTGATAGAATTTCAGTGTGGATATATAGCTAGGCTACAGTTATAAATCATGCTACAAGAGAGGAAACGATGTTTAACATTTTGTTCAGTAAGTACTCTGGCAGCGTAAGTAGGCCTACCAAAGACCATAGAGTGTAACTTTAAGGTCTTTGGGCCTACTCTGGCAGCCTGAAGAAATAGAATATGTTTACAGAGCCAAAGAAAGAAAATAATAAAAATTGAAATAAGTTAATTTTAAAATTTAATTTCGAGTGTGTGCTTGGCCTATGCAAATAGTCTATCGCAAAAGCCAGGCGCATTTGCACAGTGGTTCAGGCACCCTGCACAAGGGCCCCCAAAAACCTTGCTACGCCACTGAACGGCGCTATATAAATTTCCATCAAAGTCACGCTCATCTGAGAAAATCGGAATAAATGTCAATAACACCCACCTGACGGAACCCATCTTTTGTGATGACGTTCTCAACTTGGAACTGAACAGGAAACTCAACGTATCGAGCTTTGTTGAAGACGGCACTGCTCTCGTTTAGCACGTAGCTATAGATAGGCATCTTCTTTATATCGTCGATTCTTGCCACAACCTTCTTAGCTGGATGATCTTCATGAGCAGCCCCAATAAAACCTCTGTCGTAACACGACCTGCGCTCTACAGCGCTCGCAACCATCACACAGAGGAAAAGGCGCCAAATAGTGACATACTAAGATATTTCTGCGCTTCAGCCTCAACAAAATGTATAAGACAAGCTAAATCGGGATAGGAAAATCTCAGTTGGACTCTCGGCGCTAGTTACAGCAAAATGTCTGATTGCTTTGCAGAAAACAATGAAAACTGGTCGATATTTTTTGGAGAGATAACGTCAAAGAAAGACAGCATCCGAGTTCAGTGTCATTATCTTGGTGTATCTCGACCTGATAAGGTCGGATCGCCAAAGACCTTTTGTCTGTGGTTGGTATAATAGCAAAACTTCTATAAGCTTGGCAGAAACCAACAATTTGTCGATATATTCAATAGGATATCATCTAGGCCTATCAGAGACAACATCTGAGTTCGAGATCATTTGCTAGTTGATCGTTTTATCGTATCGATAAAAGAATGATCGTGGTATTGTACCTGTGGTGTTGGCCTATTATATCCGCGATAAGCTATTGTCTTGCTAGATTATTTTAGACCAATGTGTGATTGTTTACAATTGCATGTAAGTAACGTAAGATGTAACGTAAGAGCGTAGGAACTAGGAAGTGCTTGCATTCATGATTAAAGCGTTTTCATCGAAACTACAAACTATAGGGCTGTACCAAACTTTCGCTGCGAAACTGTGGGCGTGCATTCTGGACAAACATACATACATTCGCCTTGATAGATATGGATAATGAATTAAGCCAACAGCAATATGGCATGGTGTCCCTTCAAGGTTGTCTACTCAGGAGTGCTCCCAGTCCAACCTCAGTCGAATAGGACAGTCTTAGGAACAGTGAAAACATGAGATAGAAAGATCTATTATTACCGTACTGTCCTTTAATACAGGCATTTGACGCAGAGTAATACCTGCATCAATGCATTGCATCGCTTAATGTACAAATCTGGACATAATCGGGATATGAGAGTAAATGTGTTTTCAATCTTGAGGGAAAGACCAGCACAGAGATGACAAGGGTTCGGTTTTGATAACTTCTGCAGCTAATTGTCGTTTTCTGCCAGTTTATCTGAAATATCCGCACTGCCCAAAATGACAAATATTACGACATCTTTGCATATTTTTATTCATCGAATATTTTTTCTACCCGAAAGGCCGCCCATTTGGGGAATTTTCCAGCTCGAGCTTGGAAGACTGGTAAAAAATTAAAATGCAAATTAAAACATCCATCCCAAAGATCTTGTAGGCCTACATTTGATAACTTATAGACATTTGAACGATATTAAATCTTCAAATCAACGAAATAGACTGACAGCATAGACTACTGAAGACTGAAGTAGTTCAATATGATCTTCATGTATGCAATTTTATAGCGTCTTCTGGCAGGCAAGGGTCTTCGGATCGATCTGGGTTTCTGCTGAACCACGAAACCTTGACGCAGACACTGAACAGATGACCCTCTACAAAGAAATCACATTCGTCCATTTTAAGAAATTATCGCTTAGTCGTAGCCACGCTATCTAGTGTTCTCGGGGACTGGTAGGCTATGAAAACCCTCGAAGCTGAATTCAATGTCTTCTATAAGTTCTTAATCAGACTCGATCGAGTAGGCCTAATTCATGCATGCAGTGCCATTCGTCTGTTTTAAATTACCTAACCTCTGTTAATCTGACTGTCTTACATGTATTTCTCTATAAGCTTATATCTACATGTATAATTATACTAGGGTGACCATTTTCTGGCCATGAAAAACCGGGACACTTTTTGGAAACTGTCAATAATTGTAATTCCTTAACTTCGGGACTAGGCTATAGGTCTACGATCGAATGCCTATCCTTATAGGCTACTCCAGTCTGTTGTAGGCTATTGTTGCTCATAGTGTAAACTACAGACTTTGAAGAAGTTTGAAGTTACTGATATTTCTCAGAAGAGCAAATTTTTTAGTTAGTCCTAATAGTTCTGTTCTGCGAACGTTGTTCGATCATAACGATGCAGGTGTCATCACAATTAAATTATATTTTTATTGATTATGAGCATTGACTTCATGTGTAGAAATCTCAAATCTGCCCTAGTCGTCAGTGCATCGAGAACACTCTCAATCAGCGCACAGTAGGCCTACCCTGTGTAATCAATTATAGTCCAGAGAAAGATTTAAGGTTTCTGGGGCGCACAAGAGCGGCCGGCGGAAAAGGGTTTGGGGAGAGAGTGTGCCCCTCACTATCCGAAATTTTTTGAATTTCCAAATTACAATGGCAGCATTTTAAGTTGTTAAAAGAAATTGATAAAATTTCAGTGCTGACGTGAGTGGACTAATTGATCTCATTACGACCCTGACGTCACCAGTCCTGTCGAAAATCCGGAAATCGATGTAGATCGGTGCCGTCATTGATATTGTGGCAGGCCAATTATGAAAACTGTATCGTTTGATTCGTTTCGTCGTGATAATTCTTTTAATCCATTGACTAAACCCACGTACTAGCCCCGTAGATGTATTATAAACCAAATAGTCCATATAAATTGACAAAATCTCTTTCGATACAACTTCTTTTTGGGTCATTCATATGAAACTGACGTTTTCAAGATCCGACTTTCATTCCTGTAAAAAAAACGGGACAATTCTGCAATTTCGCCTAAGTCGTCGGGACACCGGGACGCACCACAAAAAACCGGGACATGTCCCGGAAAACCGGGACGTATGGTCACCCTAATTATTATACACGGTGTACCGATAAAAAGTAGGTCTAGACCCCAGCAAAAGTGTCATAACTCGGTGAAAACTTTAAGTATTTAACTGAAATTTTTAAAACAACAACCATATCCATATTACCACCTAATCCTATCGCCGATGAAAAATATTATTCGTGAGTTTGTCAAGTTTATGAGCGTTTGAGATACAGCGCCGAAAATTGTCGATTTCGGAAATGAGAAAGCTGAAACGAATGTAATGTAATGTAATGTAAATCTTCGAGAATTTCTCAGCGCCCACAAAAGCCACGTCAGGGAGACCAGCTTATTCACCGGCGCTATATGAAATCAAGTCCGCAATAGCCAGAGCTGCCGTTTTCGTTCCGGTGCCAGGTCAAAATCCGGGGAGGTCAAGCCGAGGAGACAGCGTGGTGCTACGGTGGTTGTCGGTGATGGTGGTGGTTGGGTGATGGAACCTGATTGGAATCTGGATAGGATAGGTTGAAGAGCTCGGTTTTCAGTCGTGAATGGAATGCAGCAGAGGAGAGTGCAAGCGGAGGAGAGGTTGAATTTGGAGGTGAGACTGCAGGAGAGATAGGAGGGTGAGCGAACAGGCGGAGGTATGTTGGGAGTCCGTTCCAAAGAGCTGGTGCAGCATAGACTAAGTAGCGGTTGCCGAATTTCAGAGAGGATGATACTGGAGGCCGAGAGAGAGAAAGATATGATGATGAGCGCGTAGACCTGTGCGGTTGGATGGTGATTAGTTGACGACTGTAGGAGGGCTGGGAGGTTTTAAGAGCGTTGTAGGTTAGAGAAACAATTTTGTAATGGATGCGAAGTGAAATTCAGCCACATCCGGTGTTCAAAATGTCCTCCTTGTTCACGGACACACGATCGTAGATGTATACGCCACTATTCAATGGTACGGTCGATGATCACGTGGTCAAACAGCTGCCACTCTACGAAGAGACGCAACCTTCAGTAACCTAAGGTTATCAATGTCATGAATACGGAACGAAAAAACGCGCTCCTCCAGTACACTCTGGATTGAGGTCTGAATTGCTGGGCGGCCACAGCTGCAGGATTTGAAGCTGGGTGTCTCCTGGGACATCTACTACACTACTAGGCTACGTCTACGGTCGTGTGTCAGTGAACAAGGAGAACATTTTGAACACCAGCTGTAGCTGAACTGAACTTCCATTCAGCTTTTATATGCTGGAGATTTCCGTTTTTCGGCGCTGCATTTCAAACGATCATAAACTTGACAAACTCGCCAACATTTGTAAACGAAGTTAGGATTAGGTGGTAATAATATGGCTAATGTTGCTGTTTTAAAAATTTCAGGCAAATGCCAAAAGGTTTGACCGAATAATGACATTTTTTGTTTGGGTCTACTTTTCATCGGGACACCGTGTAGGCTTATGTACAAACTTGCTACGGTCGCCACTCTATCCTTTTATTCTTTGTCACAAGACTTTACTGACAGCGTTTCTGACCACATTTGTACATATATATATATATATATATATATATATATATATATATATATATATATATTATATATATATATAGTAAATAATAATCTTGAATGTCTGTACACTTAGTGAATAAATGTACGCTCGATTCACTGCCTACATCATTTGTGGAGCAACCGTTGTTCGTACTATTTCTGCATCCGATGCTCAAAAGACTGAACTGCACGCAATACTTCTTGCCATTCACCAGCTGAAAGTAAAAATAACAGCGATCGAAGCAGTAGCGACACGAATATGGGCTTAGGTAACCAAAAAAGTAACTTACCCCCGGACATAAACCCCCCCCTATTTAGCCTAGGACATAATTATGATTTGCAGTGGCGGCGCCAGGGTTTCCGGGCTAAGCCCCCCAAAAATGAAAAACATCCATGAGATTTCGACCAAAAAAGGCCTTCAGAAATTTTGACGGATAAAAATGGAAAATTTACTCCGCGAGGATTCAGCCCCCCAAAACTGAAATCCTGGCGCCGCCACTGATGATATGTGGGACGCGATGGTGTAGCGGTTAAGTTCGCCGCCTTGTGACCGATGGATCGCAGTTTCGAATCTACCTCAAGCCACTACGTAGCGACCTTGGACAAGTTGCTCATCTACAAATGTCTGTGAGGAAGGCAACGGGAAACCTCCTCACCATAGAGTAGGCTAGAATTGGTGCACGATTGGTTTGCAATTCTGTTATTTGAAAACCACTTTGCCTCCAATCTCTATTTCCACAATTCAAGTAATAAGCCTATAATTATACTGTGGCCAAACTCGTCTGCAAATCACTATAGCGCAGGGGTTCTCAAACTGTGGTACGCGTACCCCTGGGGGTACGCCAGGCGTTGGTAGGGGGTACGCGAAAAATTCCAGAAATATAAATTTTCTTTGAGTGTATGGACTTTGTGTCCATCTTTCTTTGATTAGCAATGATTTTGACTTTGCAACATATAACAACGTCGTCATTTGCTTCTTTCACAGCGTATAATAAGATTAACATAGATTAAATAAAGGCATAGTGTATGCAACATATTTATGCTTTAGGCACATTACCATAATTTTTGAAATAAGTAATTTATAGGTCTAGCCTATATGGTTGAAAGTAACCTGCCAAAATCAGAATTTCTCAATCTATATTTAGAGTTCAAATAGCGGAGAGCTGAATTGGCCGAAGGATTAATTTTCTGATCGAGCTTTAAATTTTGTGATTCGATCCTTTCAGCACGTCATATCTGGGTGAAACTGGTTTTTAACCCTCAAGTGACCAACTGGGGTCCTGGGGGACCCCGGCACCGTTTCGACTCGTGTTACTTTTTTGCTATCCAACATTTTTAACGACGTTTTATGAATTTGTCACATGGACATCGCTCACTATTTACGTATAATTAAATCCGGTTTAACTTTTACGGTTATTTTTTAAATATAAAATATCTAGAGGGACCCCAGCTTTATGATGATTTTTCTTATGGAACCGAGCGCTATTTTATGAAAAGATATTATGACAGCGAGAATTGGTCTAGTAGGATTTAGTGCAAAAGAAGCAATAAAAAAATTCTGGACTACAGGGACGTTGGAAAATATGATAGCACGAATAATGACCATGTCCAGGACACAATTTCGTGCATCATGAAGTACCGGTACACGGGATTTTAGAACAAGGCAATTGAGCAGAAAACACTTTTCATATAATCACGGAAAGACTGAACAACGACGAAGTTACTGCTTTCCGTGACATCAGAAAAGTGTTTTCTGCTCAATAGCCAAAGTTTTTTTCTTGCTACAAATCTGTGAGTGGATAAGGTTACCGTTACAGGTGTAACTTCAGGCATTACATAAAGTCCAAACCTGCAAACTTTGATATCAAGGGGATCCGGACAATAGCCCGCACATTACCCTCTGCCATTACCCCGCCATTACCCTCGCAGAAAATTAGCTCCAGCCATTACCTCTGTTTGTTTGCATTTAGGTCCAGTGTATGAATGTATGTATGTATGTATGTATGTATGTATGTATGTATGTATGTATGTATGTATGTATGTATGTATGTATGTATGTATGTGTGTGTGTATGTATGTATGTACGTATGTATGTATGTATGCATGTATGTGCGTGTGTGTATGTATGTATGTATTGTAGGCATCTATACATGTAGATACATGCATTCATACATACATGCATTCTTTTGTGTATGTGTGTGTGTTTATGAATGTATGTATGTATGCATGTGTCTACGTTAGTGTGTATGTATGTATGCATGTATGCATCTATAAATACATACATTCATACATACAGTCATACATGCATACTTGTGTGTATGCGTGTTTATGCATGAATGTACGTTTGTATGAATGCATGTATTTATGTACATACATGTACCTACATAAATGCACTGGACCTACATGCAAACAGACGGGGGGTAATGACGGGGGGGTAATGTCCTAGGGGGTAATGGTGGGGTAATGACAGGGTCATGGGCCGGAGGGGTAACGTCCTATACCCCTTTTAGATCCATGCCAAAAACATAGTCCTACTTCTTCGCTATTGCTTATCCCACATGTTAGCTGCTTTGTAAGGCTTCCTTGCAATGGCATGGCTGTGTTACTGCGCTATATAAATTGTCCTGATTATTGTTATTATTATTACTAACTCGTAGAAACTACTGATATTGCTTATTCAAGCAATTTACATATGTTACCCTTGACAATATTGACGCATCAAGCAATGAACGCGTTATTAATAATTATTGGGGTCCCACGGGACCCCAGTTGGTCATATTAAGGAGTAAAATATGTTGGTCGCATGAGGGTTAAACTATTCTTGCTATCAAAAACAAACAGAGGGTAAATTTTGAAATTGACAAATATTAGGCTAAATCAGATATTTTTAATCTGTGCTAGTCTAAACAAGCCCACAGCACCGCAGATTGGCACTTTCTTACAGAGATTAAGGACCAATTTAAATTTTTAATTTGTTGATAAGATTTTATGATTCAAACTAAATTTTACTCCCTGTATACGACTCTAATAAACGATGTCACCAATGATTAAATGGACTTTTAGTTGTCACTGCAATGGGACTTCACAATGGCATTTTGTTTCTGATCTGACTTTGCTTGGGGGGGTCGCCATCATTCAATTTTTTACTTGGGGGTACAACAAAAATAAAGTTTGAGAACCCCTGCTATAGCGGCTGTCGTAACTCAGAATTCATAGACATACAGCGCCCACAAAGCTAAGACGCGGGAACCAGCTTATTCAAGGCGCTCAATCAAAAGAAAGTCAATATGCCGATGTCAAGATCTGGACAGTCAGGCGATGAGTTAGACAGACAGCTAGGCCTATGGTGGATGACGTTTAGAGTGGTAGGTGGAAGTGGAAGAATCGGGACAAGATCTGAGAAAAAGCAGTGTTTTGAGTTTCGAGTGAAAGACCTGAAAGACAAGATGGAGTTTTGGTGAGTTCGTAGGATGGGTCAAATGTTTGCGTGTCTTTATACAATACTGGCGGAAGTTTGTTCCGAAGAGTCGGGACAGTAGTGGATAGGCTATAGAACGATTTACAAATTTTAGTGATGAGGTGCTACATCTAGAGGTACTTTTACCTGTACATAGGCTTCGACATTTCCATTTTCAAACAGCTGAAATTGCTGCAGATTACTAGACTGCCGGTTGTACTGCTTCAAACCAGATGCCATAATGCCTTTCACAACTTTATCGCCTTGCGGGTTTTCAATGACCTTCCAACCTCCCATAAGATTGCGACCTCCCGGTCTACTGAGGATCAAGCGTATCTCGTCAATACACGATGACTCGACAAGAGCAATCCCAACTATTATAGCCACAAATAAAAGACTGAAGCCGGTGATATTACCAACTTTCTGAACCATGATGATGTTTAAACACACTTTTCAGATTAGCCTACGACACAAAACCAACGTCCACCGAATCTTCTTGTCAAACTAATGTAACGTTAGACAGTTAAGCGCCTTCGTGAGGCTATTGCAAGTCGCTATAAATGTTCATATACCTACATACATACATATACAACGTTCCGTAAGTTATATATATATATATATAGCCTATATATATATATATATATAAATATATATAGGCCAAACCTACTTATATAACTTGTATATAACATCTATAGCCTATGGTGTAATTTCATGTGACCAAAGGAACAGTTTTTCATTGGTCTATTTATGTAGGCCTACAACCGGTCACATTCTAGACCTGTTGTCATTGACCCGGTAAACCACGGTCAAAATTGCCGATGGTCTGGGGTTTCAACCCCCTCCCCTCAGTCTCTCTTACAACCCATAGTAAAGTCTGTTTTTCACACCCCAATTCCAAGTGGATCATAGTTCCAAACCCACAGTTATTTTTCCACAATTCTCACACTCTGGCACTCAGCATTCACCAATACCAAAAAGGCGCTCAGGGTCATTCCACTCACAGATCTATGGAAGAATCTTGATAGGCGCTGGAATTTGTCGGCTGCCATAGCCTATGTTTGGACGCGTCCTTCAAATGCACGTGACCAATGGCCATGCATGCGTGTGGAAGATTAAAGTAGGCCTACACTCAGTCCGTATGTAACCACAGACATTGTTGCTGAAGAGACGAAGCATGAAAACCTGGACTTAATAGTCGGTCTGTAAAAACTCTGTATGATGTGGGTCAAACACTCCGTCATGGGACCCGTGAGGGTTCAATAACCAATTCGGTCACATTGTGAGGGTGTCAAGTTTCTACGCATGAGTGCTTCCTTACAATATCACTTCACAGACACGCTTGGATTGCATATATTTAGAATAGGATTGTGCAAAACATCGTAAATATGAATAGCTGAACGGTAGTGTAGGCCTTCATGCACAACCCATTTTCATCTAGAAAGATTAAGAAAGGTTGGTGTCTCGATATAAAGTCTCCCCAGCATCAATACTGGCTGGAACTCTGTACTGGAAGAAATTTTCTGAAATAAAAGCATAGGCCTATAGCCTAATGTTCTTGTTCAATAATTTAGCAACGTTAACTAATGGTTTAACCTGCTCTTCTGTAAATTTTATGTGACTGTAGGCTGTAGCCAATTTCACGCTGAACGGAAAATCTTTTTTCAGCGGCTGAGGAAATATTCTCTCCAAACCACGAGATTGTTTCCGAGTACATAGTCTCTGGGTGAATTTATTCTAAAACAGATCTGCCAGGGGGATAATCTGTTTCAAAAAGGAATGTCCTACGCAAAATTTGGGGGATTTTATCCGGGGGGGATAATGTCCTACAATCACAACGACACTACATAAAATTGAGTAAAATTACAATAACATATTCCTTTTGTTCAGTGAAGAATTTACAATGAACAGCAACTTCATAATTATATTATAATCTTCAATAACTAAACCGGAATCATGAATACAAGCAATAATTATTACAAAGAGTTATACCAATTCCAGAAAATACAGCAGATCACAGACAAATTAGAAGAGCACTAGAAAATGTGGAAACAATTAAATACTAAATAAAGCACTGAAATTCATGTAAAACAATTTGATTCCTCAGCCAAGTCTATTGTAGAAATTTCATTCATAAAATAATCTAGAATTCAAGACAGAAACTAAAACAGAAACTCTTTTTATCAGAAACAATCAACCTTTGAGATCAAACTGATTACTTTTAGTATCCATTCAGTACATGGGCGGAGACCTAGGGGGGACAGGGGGGACGGTCCCCCCCAATAAAAGTGTTGGAAGGGACGGCCCATGCATTTGTCCCCCCCAATGTTTGAACGTCAAGACTTTTTTTGGCGGCGAAAATAGAAAATATTTCGTCTTGATCTAGCCGGATGACTAAAATAAAAAAATAAAAAAGGTCATCAACTTTTTTGGCGGCGAAAATAGAAAATTTCGTCGAGATTTGGCCGGATGACTAAAAAAAAAAAAAAAGTCATCAACTTTTTTGGCGGCGAAAATACAATTTTCTTTAGAGATTTCGCCGGTCGTCAGAAATTTTCCGGAAAATCTCGCATCTTTCCGTCCCCCCCAATTCTCGGCCCAGGTCTCCGCCTATGATTCAGTAGGGAATGATAATAGAATTTTAGCAGACATAACTATATAATTTAATCACTTCTAAGGCATTATTGACAATTTGACATGAGGCACATGGCAACAGCTGATGGCTGCTTCAAGTCAAACCGCTAGCAAGGGTCAAAATTATTTGGAACAGCAGTCAAAATCAAAACAGTTTACGACTTTAATTTCTGGCAAAGCAGAGTCAGCAAGTCAAGATAGAATGCAGAAGCAAAGCTTTGAAAATCCAATGCCAAATAGTCTTCTTTTACACGAGGTGGACTTTGAGATGAAACTGCATACCTTCTAACTTTATTCACCGAAAAATATTTATATTTCTTTAATGGAACTATCACTAAAAAAATTCCATAATTAACTCAGTATTAAAATAAGGTCAATAACTCATGTTTACAACAACACCAATGGAATGCCAATGGAACAACAATGACTTTGACCCTTGTTGAGCTGACACTGAAACAGATTTTACAAGCTCCAACAACATCTATGTTTTCATTTTTGCCACCATAAAATAATACAGCAATCTACTTCATACGTTTTCAATTCAATCTTATATTAAACTATTTATGCAAATAATCCATTTTATATATATATCCACGATAGCTGATGGTGGAATGCAGACATGTGCAAAATATGCACACTGTGATCAATATGTGATTAAATAAAAAGGGTTTTCAAGATTAAATTATTATACATTAATCTCAAAAATATAACTTTAATTTATTAATTCAATTTAATTAATTTGTTATCTCCCACATAGTGTTTAAAATGTTGTCGAGTTGGTTACCGTACTACTTTGTGAATGTCAGTGATGCGTTCGACCCATGGAAAGCAAACTTTTTATTGCTATCACAATTTTCAGTTAATTCCGTTGCCACCTTCGGTATTTACGTTAAATGCAAACGATCACTTAATCTTCCACTGAAGTGTTTCATATTACCGTTCTTTGCCATATTGTTTACTCCAGAAATGGGCTGCTCGACAGCATGAAATAAGCAGAAATTAATCTACCCAAATGTTTTAAAATTAATTATTTAATATTGCAACTATTTTTTTACATTTTCGCCCAAGGTGGTTAATTAATTAGTCATCTAATTTTAAAGTTCTATTCTAAGCACACGGTCTCAAACCAGTGAGTTTCAGCTGCAGAATTTCATTACTATTCAATCAATGTAAATGTAACTAAAACATTGTACCTCTAGAGAGAAGCGAAATATGTGAAAGACAATACATAAAAAATCATCTTCAAGAACAAACTAAAGAACAGAAAATTTCTGAAGTGGTTCCAGGTGATCTTCTGGAATGAAATTCTATGCAGTCGAAGTGCAGGCAAGATTCTGAGGATCGACGCGAGCCACCTGGTCACTAAAAGCCTTGTACGCTGAGACTGAACAGATCAGCTTCTTCTACAAAGAAAACAGATGAAGTGCATTAGAGAATGTATGTAAATGTTAAAGCGTCCCTTCAAGAATCTATTCAGAAGCGCTACCGACTACAGTGCGGACACTGAATTAGAGTTTCATGCCGAAGCGCATGAGTAACTGTGAGTGAAGGACTTGCCAAAGGTCCCTACGTGGCGACTTGAGGTGAATTCGAACCTGCAACCCTCCGGCTGCAAGGCAACGAGCATACCCACTACACCACCGCGTCCCACATTTAATAGTACACTACATATTATATAACGCTTCTGGACGATCTCATTGGCTGGTACGAGCGCTTTAAAGGAATTGAAGCTAAGTTACATAAGTTCTGTCACACTTGTATTATTCTGTATTTCATCTCTATATTTAAGACTGTGTTAAAACTGATGAATTCTGATATAGATACCTATGCACAATTGCACATCATCTAATAAGCAGCACCTACGTCAGCTTGATATAAAATTGGACATTAAACTAAATTGTTTAATAGGTTTAAAGCTTGCAAGATTTCAAAGTTTCTTGAATAGAATATTGTTTAAGTGGTCATCAAGTGCTCCTTTGAGCATTATTCATTCATTCATTCATTCAAGAATTTCTTAAGTGACTCTTCAAGAGGAATACTCTGGATCACTCACAACTCTAGCAAAAAAGCACAGTTTTGAGCTGAATTTTAAAAAATACTTCAGTAAGGGCCCCATTTGTGATCGAAACCACGTGGATTTCACGTAACTATTCGTAAGTGACAGACCAAATCTAACACTGAGCCAACTCAGGTTAATTTTGCCAAAAATTGCAATTTCTCATACACTGTGCCAAATTGCAATCATGCACAATTCCACCGTAACATCATGAACACAAACACGCTACACTGTGACAATGATAATAAATTGGTCAAATTTCCTTTCTTCACACTTCAACACGGTCGCAGCAGGCCTTCTCTAGGGAAGGCCTCTCACTAAAAATGGACTTCCTATAAATTTTTCTGACAACGTATCACAGTTTAGCACTTTTATTTATTACTAGCTGTACCCGGCCACGCGTTGCTGTGGCTGAAAAGACCGTGCAACTCTCCCTCCATACCTCCCTTCCCTGCCTCGCTCCCTCCCTCTGCCCCTTCCTACCGCCATTCCCTCTTACTCTCTCCTTCCCCCTCCTTCCCCCTCCCATCCCTCCATTCCCCTCCCTTCTTCCCCTCCCTCCCCTTCCCCTCCCTACCCCTCCCCTCCTCCTCCCTCCTCCTCCCTCCCCCTCCCCTTCCCCTCCCTTCCCATCTCCCTCTCCGTCGCTCCCCCTCCCTATCCCTCCCTCCCCCTCCGTCCCTCCGATTCCTCCATCCATCTCCTCCCTCTCTCCATCTGTCCGCTCCCTTCCCTCCTTCTTCCTCCCGCTCCCTCCCCTCTCTTCCTCCCTCACTCCTCCCTTCCCGACAGCTAAAACCCGTCCGCTAGGACGTTGTTTGAAAAGTTAAAATGGGCGGAATCCATATATCGACAGTTAATATATATCGACAGTTAAATATATGCGCTATATAAACATGCTGTCGACAGCGCGCGCGAATGTTGCGACCTGTGACCCAGTTAAAATAAACATGCTTTGGACAGCGCGCGCGAATGTTGCGACCTCTTTTCCAGGTTTGTGATTGGTGACCCAGTTAAAATCTTTGGACGGTTGAAATGAAAGTGGGTCAATCCATATTATATCTACAGCGCTATCGACAGCGCATGCGCGAGATGGCAGACGTCTGCGTGAGAGTCAAAATGTATAAACGTGCCAACTCGAGGAGTAAGTTGTGTTTTTTGGTCTAAGAGATTTGTTTCTTTCCAGGACATCCTCTTACAAACACGATCGTGTTCGAACGGAGCGTTTTGCGAAAAATTTCAAAAGAATCGGTGATGAAGTTTCCGAGATAACCCATTAGGACCAAACTTTTTACATTTTTATTTATATAGATTGCAAAGGTCGGCCAAAAGTGCTTTGAACAGAAACAAACTCAATAAATAAATGCATGCCATTTTCACTCACTCCATCTCTGCAATAATCGCCGTTCAAACTGTTCTTGCAGCCGTTGCTGATAAGAGTGAACTGCACGCAGTAGTTCTGACCATTCACCAGCTGAAATTAAAAGCAACATTTTTAAGATCAGTTACAAATCATTATTCCACAATTAGATCAAAAATCTGTGTATATCTCATTTTAAAAACTGGAATGCAGCAGCACTACATACTTAATTGTCTGAGGAACCGCCGCCCAAGAAATCGCTAAAATAGAGCGCTGCAGCCTTAGTTTTGAATTTTATATAAATTTTCACTTGTAGCTACTGCATATTTTCTCTCATTGATAATTTATCAGTCTTCGGGACTAAGACACGTCTTTTAGGGCATTAATAACAAAGAATGCTAAATTGATAAATGACCCTATGTAACCTTTTTGACAGTCTATTGTGAGATAAATTCCTAATTACTTAAAATTCATATTGAACACTACTCACTGAGAGCATTGTATAATGGGATGCGGTTGGTAGCACTCTATCTGAGCGAAGTCTGGGCTGCCATATAATGTTTACATGGACAGGCACTCAGACTTCCGGATTAAAGCAAAATGAAAACTCCAAAATGGTTCGGGACCCTAAAAATAGTCGAGTTATTTTTAACTCGTCAAGCGAATCTTACCTGTGAATATGCTTCGACATTTCCATTTTCAAACAGCTCATATTGGTGCAGATCGTTGGACACTTGACTGTATAGCTTCGTACTAGATGCCATAATGCCTTGCACGATGGCGTCGTTCTGAGGGTTTTCAATCACCCTCCATCCACCCATAAGCATGCGACCTCCCGACCGATTCAGGATATCGCGTACTTTATCGATACACGATGTCGATGACTGGGCAAGGACAGTCGCAACTAAAACAAGACTTAAGCAGGCGATAATACCAACTTTCTGAACCATGATGATGTTTAAAAATTCTCTTTTTATTACGATTCAAAATCAACGTTCATAGAAATCTTGTTGTCAAAATGTATAAAGCAAGTTACGCAACTCAGCGAACGAGCTATTTATATAGAAAGAGGTCACGTGACCAACGGAACAGTTTTCATTGGTATGTATATTCGTTTTATTCAATAAACAACAGACAGAACGCTGTAGGTTTACATTAACAGTATGGCTGCTTAAAGCTTATGGTCAAAATAGTTAGTACATGTTTTTGAATAACATATTCTTGGGATAAAGTTTAACGAGTCTTTATTGGGGAGGATGAAATTGTGAGCCCTTTCCCTAAAGTTATATAATGGATCACGTTGTAGTGGAAAGAGGTTACGGAGGACATGAAGTTCGTTTCCCAGAACAGCTTTGAAAAGCACCTTATCAGCCTCTTGAGCTAAAGTTTCTGCTGTAAGTGTATCAGGATGTAAGTAGCCGGCTCGTCTAAGTTTGTTCATGAGGCCCTCAAGACGGGATTTGTCCAATCCACTAGCCAGACCCCACCAAGCAGGAGAGGCATACATAACTCTTGATATGATAGTAGCTCTAGTATAAGTTTGTAACTCTTGTATGGATGCCCCATGAGCCTTGAGGGTTCTGATGGCATAGAGTGAGGCAGTACCAGAGCAGATAATCTTGTTGATGTGGTCTGTAACAGTTAATTTCTCTCCAATGAGAACTCCTAATGCCTTGATGGATTTTGTACGGGAAACTCCAGAGATTGATGAATGTGTTGAGAGTGAGCTCTTGTTGCGTCTGATAATAGCAATTTCACGTGTTTTGTCGGAATTGATCCGCAAGTTCTTTCCTTTAGACCAGTTGGTGATGTGTTGGAGTTCATCTGTTGCAGTAGATAAGTGATTAGAGCCAATAAAGAGATAGGAATCGTCAGCATATTTGGAGAGACGGTTCTGGGAATGAAGAGGGTGGAGTGTAAAGGACCAGCCCTTAGCTCACGTGCCACGTGATACGGCCAAACGGTATAGTGGAAACCGCCGAGATTTAGCGGGCGCCAATTAATTACCCATAGCGACCGACTGATAGTTAACGCTTTAAGATTAAGATCTTTCCTTTTTCTGGTTGCGTTCTGTAATGGCTGACACGTTGTCATATGGCCGGTTTTAGTAATTTTAGTTGAATCGGACAGTTTGTTTGCGATTTTACTTTAATGATAATACACTGCGAGTGGTGATTAAGTTTGCGAATCTTTGTGTGTTGTTTGTTGGTGAACTGATGCAAGATAAAATGGCAACCCAACAAAAACATTCCTCCCATGATTCAACCCTTAATACTGCCCACGTGTACTCGAACATTAATAACTCCGCCTGCGATCGAGCAGAAGACGCATTCACACGAGATCAGAGGGAAACTATAATTACAACCGCGGCGGACGACGAGGCCCGAGCGGATGCCCGAGTAGGACTCATGCAGTTGTGGCACGCTAGCGTGGTGTCAGGCCAATTAGAAGCAGACTACGGCAGGGAGCAGTCGGACCCAGCCCGACCTCTGGCGGCGGGCGTTCTCGGACAGAGAACCGGCGACGATATGTCCTTTATTCCACTCGAGCGGCGTCCTGGTAGAATAACCGCTAACTCTGAAATATACGACTCCTATTCAATGAACCATTCCGTTTTGCAACCTATTCCGAATTCTGACTCTCTAGGTTATCAAGCTACAACGCCTCTTCATAATCATCCATCCATTGCTCCCTCGGCGTCCCCCTTCGATGAGATAGCGACGACATCAAGGGGGCGAAAGTTTACAGGAGGTCAGATGTACCTACTATGAAGTCAGCTGGGCCTATAACAGATCCCTGAATAACACTGGCGTTGATGGTAATAGAAGCAGATGTAACTCCTTTGAAGCGAGTTGAGTGTTTCCTGCCATGTAAGTAGTTGACGAGCCAGTTGTAGATACAATCTGGAATGTTCAAGGATGCTAATAAGCTTGTTATTGCAGAGTGTTTGATAGAATCAAATGCTTTTGAGTAGTCCATAGAGATTATAACAACATGATCATTACTCTTGAGTAGATCCGAAGCGTGATGTATAATGGATATCAGAGCAGCGGTGGTCGAGCCAGTTGGTCGAAAGGCATATTGGTCATGAAGAGACATCGGTTCAGGCATGTCAACAAAACTAGGATATAGGTAGGTATGGACAACAATACGTTCCACTATCCGAGAGAGCACCGGTAGCACAGAGAGCGGGCGGTAGTCAGATGGCAAGGTTGGATTGGTGGTCTTTGCTTTAGGATAGATAATGGCCTCTTTCCATTGCTTTGGAACAAAGGAGACTGCAAGAGATTGATTAATGAGAGAAGCCAGTATGTACGCGTAACCTGGAGCTGTAAGCCTGAGGAACCAAGCTGGAAGACCATCACGTCCCTCTGCTGTATGATGAAGATGGTCAAGGATGTAGAAAATGCTCTGTTCATTTGTAAAGATCTTGTTGGTATTAGCGGTATGTTTCAGTAGAGGCTCAAGGTAGTTTGTATCAGTGGAAGCAGCAGCAAAATACTGGTTTAGTTCGTCCGCACTAGGTGAGTCTTGGTTAAGCTGTGAGGATGTTTTCTTAGTGATGTGATTGACTTTCTGCCAAAGTTCTTTGACTCCATCATTAGCGCTAGCTTTGCTGAAGAATGTCGAGTTTGCTTTGGATATAGCTTTAGCGACCTGAAGAGTAATTGCCTCAGCTTTTTCAATTTTTCCCTTGCGCATCAGTCTGTTCTTCGTGCGAAGCATACGTTTAATGTCTGGAGTGATGTATGCTGGATCTTTAGATGTGATGGTAATAGATCGGAGAGGGTAGTTCGTGTCGAGGCGATTGAGGGTATCATAATAAAAGAGATCCCATGCTTCCTGTAAGTCATTAGAATCATCTAGGTTCAAATCAATTGTTTCCAAGCCACGTAAAGTTCTATCATGTTGTGCAGGTGATCTTCTACGATACGTTAACTGTGTATGCTGTTTACCTCGGTCAGTTGATTTACAGCGTACAAAGTGGTACAGCGTCACAAAAAGGGAGCGGGGTGGAATATTTTGCGGCCCACAACAGTAAGTTGCTATTCAACTCAAACCTTCCCGGCAGAGAGAGAGGGCCAGGGCCACCTGGCCGCCCCCACCCCTCACTCTGGCGAAAAACCGGATCTTCCCGGCCACGTCGGGTGTCCCAGCTAATAGGTGATGGCCTACGTTCGACATAATTATTCAAACAATATTAGGCCTATTAAAGCATAATCTAACTATTGATTCAATTTAATTCCAATAACCAATTACTCCCTATTATAATACTAATATTTTTTATTTCAATGTCATTTTTGTCTATCTCAATGTACCAGGTTGCGGTTTGCCAACCTGTTTTTGCTTATTAAACGAATATACAATTATACATATATACGTTCGTTAGGCTATTAATCATTGATTCATTGCACTGTTATCTGCATCTAATGTCATGTGGCGTCAACCAGTGGCGGTGACACGAAACGGAGTATCCCCTTTGAAAGCTATCCGGGGGGATGAATTAATCTATCCCCCGGCTGGAATTAACCGATCTCTGCTATCCCGGGGGGTAAACTATTCTATCCTTTTTTGAAAAATGCGCATAATAAATTTATTTATGCTTTAATCAAAATTTTAAGTGACTAATTGTTTTAAGTGTCCTAAGCAATGCTCAGATAAAGGCAACTCGAATTTATTTAGTGACTCTGAGTGTTCTTAAGTGTTTTAAATGTTTTAAGTGCTCTAAAAACAGGACAAAACAAATTATCTATTAGGAATAAACATACCTGTTAGTGTCATTGTTCAAAACAAAGCAGATGAAAATTAATTTGCAAAGCAAAATACATGCAGAAGCGGTTTTTCCGACTTTTTCATTTTGGGGGGATACAATTAATACGGGGGAATAAGGGATACTCTATTTCGTGACAGCGGCGCCAGGGAGATAGAGGGGACTAACCTCCCCCCACCCTAAAAGGTCGTCCGGAGGCTAAGCCCCTAAAAAAGGCTATCCGGTCTTTTACATGTAAAACTGAAATATTTCCACGATAAGGCCCCCTAAAAACTTAAATACATCCATGAGATTTCGACCAAATGACTAAAAAAAAGGTCGTCAGAAAGTTTGGCGGATGAAAATGGAAAATTTCCTCATTGCACAGTTCTCTGCATATAATGTACTGTGGTTGCAGGCTTTTCTTTCTGAGCGCAGCCAGTCTGTGGTTTTTGGTTCCACCCGGTCTGACTGGTCCAGAGTTTATTTTGGTCTTCCACAGGGTTCCATTCTAGGGCCTTTGCTTTACATTTTATATACAGCTGACCTAGATAAGATTCTGTCTTCTGTGGGGGTTGCTGCACATCAATATGCTGATGACACACAGGCATATGTCCAGGGTCCAGCTTTAGAGGCTATCTCACTTGTGGAAAAAATACTTATGACGTCGGAAACGATTGGTGCCTGGATGTCATCCAATCGCCTCAGGTTAAATCCTGGTAAAACACAATTTATTTGGGTTGGAAGTCGTGTGCAAGTTTCTAAAATTGATATGCAAAATCTGCAACATTGCTTTCCTGGCATGACTTTTTCTACCTCTGTGCATGATTTGGGTGTGACCTTGGACCAGGAATTGGCCCTTTCTGATCACGTGAGGAATGTATGTCGCACTTGCTTCTACCATCTTCGTCAAATTCGCTCGGTACGTCGCTCGATCACTTACAACCAAAGCTGCCACTACTCTGATGCATGCATTTATATGCACGAGAGTTGACTATGGTAGTGCCATCTATGCGGGCTTAACACTTTCACGCAGTAATAATTAAGTTGCAATCTGTCCTTAATGCTGCAGCACGCCTGATTGGCGGCATACCAAAGTTTGGGCATATATCAAGTTTTATACGGGAAGAACTGCACTGGTTGCCAATGCAAAAACGTATTGAGTTTAAGATTTTAATGTTCATGCGCAATTGCCTAGCAGGCCAAGCTCCGATCTATCTTATGGAACTCTGTGTACCTGTGCTGTCCATCCCAGGCCGTAGGTTCCTTCGCTCTGCTACGCATGGCGACCTGGTTGTCCCTATAGGCTAGGGCTCGATCTTCCACAGTGCTTCATAGTAGCTTTGCTATGGTTGGTCCGTCTTTTTGGAATAAGTTACCTATTAGTCTCCGCAATGAACTTCTTTGTATTTCTTTGCCCCTTTTCCGCAAGCGTTTGAAAACCATTCTCTTTGATTGTGGTTAGGTGTCAGGTCGGGAGCGCCTCTGAGGAGTTCTCTTGAAGTGGCGCTATATAAATGTACGATTACAATTACAATTACAAAATACACGATATATATATATAATATATATAATTATATATAGCCTATGCATAGGCCTAATGCTTGCAAATGCTTGCAGTCACAGCTAGGACTAAATTAAATCATCAGCTATATGCCAGCTATGCCTATAGACCTATAAATTAAGATGCCTTGCATCCTCTCCCTGCATGGTATCTGTTGCAACTGGCAACCAGACTTGCATGGACCTCCAGCATTGGACGTCGAACTCGATCGAGACTGATGCAACGTTGAATAAGTTGGTGCCCTTCATCATGTCAGTAGCGCCTTGCAAATCTAGAGCTTACAATTACGATATATGTATTACATTGCATTCGGCCTACATTGCAACCAGCACGTAGAGCAGTGATTTTCAACCGGGGTTCCGCGGAACCCAAGGGTTCCGCGGACGTCGTCCAGGGGTTCCGCGCATTTGATGGAAAATTTTATGGCGCCAACTGAAATCACAAAGGTATTAGCAGCGAATAGAGCTTTCAATCATTCTTGCTTAAAATAACATTATAACGTGAATGCATTGTTGTTTTAGGCTATATAATTATCTTAATGTTGTTTTGCATAGTTATGTCGTTATATATAGCTTATTACTTGTTATTCGGAGGGCACATGCATTAGGCCTATAATATATAGCCTATATAATATAGGCCTAATGCATGTGCCCTCCGAATAACAAGTAATAAGCCATAACATGTAATGGAAATCTAATGGCCTTTAAGCATAGATTGCTTATACTGTGCGGTGCGTTTCCATCAATCAAGTCGGACAATCACAAACAAAGCATAATATTTTGATCATTGGTTTCATACTATTTAGACTGTTCTGAACAAACAGAATCTGCTGAGCACTAGACCCAGTACGGCTTGTCTGATTTATTCTTCTTTTCATTCGTTCATTTTGAAAACCATTGGTTAAATTTCTTATCCAGCGGAATGGCCTAGCGGATAATAATTCGAATTTTTGCAAATGAAAGTCTAAGCCTTAAGGCTTTAGAATCCGTAACCGACAGACCTATATTATACTCGCTTTTTGTTTTACGGAAAATCACATAAGATGTGCGAAATATAGATCATGCAAATGTGTGATTGCTGTGATAGCAACACTTTTTCAGGTGCAGCGACGTATAGGCCTATACCCAGCAAACAAAGCTGAAATTCTCCAAATAAGCTGAAGTCCATCGCCCCTCCCCTATATTTCTTCCGTATGGCTGTGTTTGACCGAGAATCGATTAGACACAAAGAGAATGAGGAGGAGCTGCGAAAGCAAGGCGGGAAATATGATCCTTTAAATGAAGATCTCCATACACATGGATGGCGGTTGAGCCCCAAAATATTTTTTATGCTGAAGACGAATCGATGTGTGTCTGCCTACGTGACGTGTTTTTTAGGCCCATCTACGATGCGTCCATGATATAAACCAGGCATAGAAAAATTTCCCAGAAAACTTGGGGAAGGATATACTTTAACACAGCTTGTCCATAGCACTGATCCAGAATGGACCGTATTTTCTTTTTTCAATATTCCATCCATATATAGCGGATAGTTGGCAAAATTGAGCTGAAATGCAGTTGTTCTCTGACAGTGTTTTGTGCACTGGGCTTTTACTTTTAGAGTTTTAAGGCATCTAGGTCTATTTGTAATGTGATAGACTGCACCTGAAGTGCAAGTAACGTACATTTAATCAAAATATTACATTGTTTTACAAGTTACAACTGTAGGCTAGGCTGTGTGTAGGCTATAGGCCTATCTTGAAATACTGGACCGGTGAAACACGAGTGTTCCGCGAGCAAATGCGTGCTTCGAGAAAGGTTCCGCCACTAGAAAAAGGTTGAAAACCACTGACGTAGAGCCTACGGTAGAGGTCAAATTTAGCAGAGACAGGACAAACGTGAGCATATTATATAGTACACGTCATCAAGGTTTACGTAGCCTATAGCCTACTTGATGTGGGTAAAATATTTACACGCAGGGTAAAGGGTCAAACCACATCCTATAATTTTCCCATAATTTATGTAAGGGTTTCCACGCACGAGTGCGCTCTCGTGATCATAGACCAGATGAAGCCGGATCAATGTTTCAATGGCGTTCAAATCATCGTCAGTGCCATGCTCCGAACGGTACACATATGGTACATATCTTTGACTGTAATGACGTCAGAAAGGCCAATGATGAACCACACGTATACGCCTATTATGCCTATATAGACATACGCCTTTAATCCCAAGAACGTATGCGTATGACATACCTCGGCTTACAAATTACAACAATAATGGAGCCCATGCACACAGGAATGATATTTCACATGCATGCTCTACCATAATGGAGCCTGGATATAGGCTACAGGTAGTCTAGAATAGTAGGCCTATATTATTATAAGCTAGCTATCATTAGCCTACTAAAGCAAGGCCTAACAAGAATAAATAGAACTCCACAGCATGAATATAGTCCTACATTGTATGTAGCCTAATAATTTTGGCCGTATATAGGCTAGGCCTACTCTGGCTACTCATAGGCTATCACTGTATTAATTGGCCTCCCATACAATAGCCAACAACTGTTAATCGTCAGAGGTCTCTGATCAGGGCTATGAAATTGTTGACTACAAACACTATTTTTAAAGCGCCACGGTAGGCCTGCGCACTCTAATGACAGTACGTGGCTCCGCATACATGCGCAGTTAATCGTCGTATACGTCGTATTCGTAATTTCGAAATTTCTAAAGCGTGACCCGTAATTAAGTCAAGCGAAGGCAGTAAAGCAATGTGAACCAAATTTCATAGTTCGTCCCATGACGTCAAATATCTCAGCTGCCTATAATGTTCCTATCCTATAGCTCGAGATCTCGATCTGAACGTCACTCACCTTAACAGCTACACTGTCACCTCTCTGCATCCTTTTGAAACTGGACTAAGTATACGACTTCCTTCGGATTGGCCCCTGCTATTCTGGAAAACCCTTATGCGGCTACAGGTAGTTATAGGTACAGCGCTCGCGAATAAGCTGGTGCCCAAACTGGTAGGCCTAATTATAAGTCGCTTAATAACGATTACCACTGTAGCAATTAATATAGGCTATTATGCGCCGGTGAAAATTATAAGCTGCATGCCATATGGTCTCCCTGACGTGACTTTTGTGGGCGCTGAGAAATTCTCGATGATTTACATTACATTTACATTATTGTAGCGTATATAGTAGCCTACTGTATAATTTTATATGCGTAGGCCTATAGTATAAGCAAAGTTTAAGCTATCTAATTTATAAGCGCATAATTATGGCATAGCCTAAAAATAAGCTTCTTCAAATTCACCTGCCTTAATCCTGACCCTTTTTGGATCTTGACTTGGAACCGAATTCGATCTACGCCTATAATATTAGGCTATATCGCTCAATTTCATGGCAACCTCGTAGAGTCGCCAACAGATTCTTCACCTTTTTCCAGGTCAAGACTTCTAACATCACCCTTTGACCCCACCTCCCCTTTCGAAGGCAAAAAAATAATTCATGACTATTAAGTGATGACAAAATTAATAAGTGAACGGGGGGCCCGGTAGAGTAGTGGTTAACACGCTGGCCAAGAGTGCGAGAGGTAGTGAGTTCGAGCCCCTGTTGGGCGGATTTGCTTTGTAGGCTGCCATCGGCGCCGTGTAATTACAAAGCTGTCTGTTCAGTTGGTAGTTAAGTTTAATTAAGATTACTGCATAACTTGTAAATGTAAAGCGCAGTGCGTCTTGCAGGCGTTTCATTAAAGAAAAGATATTATTATTATTATTATTAGAGGGAAACTCTCCAAATAATTGAACTAATGCTTTCTTCTGTCGGATTGTTCATCAATCGACCTTACGGTGTTCTGTTGTCAGAGGGAGAGCAAAGCGTCGGTGAATGAAGACGAATGCGACCTTTGCATGAGCATTGAGCACCGAAGCTTTGATTCATGCATTTCTGTAGAGTAGTGGTTAACACGCTGGCCAAGAGTGCGAGAGGTAGTGAGTTCGAGCCCCTGTTGGGCGGATTTGCTTTGTAGGCTGCCATCGGCGCCGTGTAATTACAAAGCTGTCTGTTCAGTTGGTAGTTAAGTTTAATTAAGATTACTGCATAACTTGTAAATGTAAAGCGCAGTGCGTCTTGCAGGCGTTTCATTAAAGAAAAGATATTATTATTATTATTATTAGTGTGTTGCATCTACAACAATCAATCGTCTGGTGTTGCGCGCCATCTATTGCAGAGTTCTGAGTTGACGCCGCTCTTTAATCTGCGAAGATGGCTGACACTGGTTTGTTTTCTTTTCTAAATGAAGTTCTGTCTGCTCCAGTGCAGAGGGAAACTCTCCAAATAATTGAACTAATGCTTTCTTCTGTCGGATTGTTCATCAATCGACCTTACGGTGTTCTGTTGTCAGAGGGAGAGCAAAGCGTCGGTGAATGAAGACGAATGCGACCTTTGCATGAGCATTGAGCACCGAAGCTTTGATTCATGCATTTCTGTAGCGCAGTTAGCGATAAGCTGAGGATAATATGAATGGTGAAGCCCTGTCTTTCAAATCCTCTGGTTGTAACTGATGCATTTGTGTTATTAATATCTGGCCAATTTGTCAATTCCCAGTGTTTACCTTCTGCACCTCTAGTATAAAGATTGTACACAATTTCTGAAACTTGTCTCCAATAGTCCACTCTGTTTATTTTTATGATGCTTTCTGTTCAGAAACAGGTACTGGTTCCCCAGCCTCTGCGCTGCAGGTAGTCGTGACTGAGGATGACCACACGTTCACCTTGAACGAAGAGGCGCTCGAGCGAATCCTTCTGGACAAACGCGTTCGAGACAAGAAAGTCATTGTTGTGTCCGTCGCTGGAGCGTATCGCAAAGGAAAGTCGTTTCTGCTGGACTTCTTCCTGCGTTGCCTTAGTAACAAGGTGAGTCGCTTTAGGGAATTCTAAGGTGGTCACTGATGTTAAGTGTAAACATAATCATATACGAAATGGGAGTGCTCAGGTTAGAGTGAGAGGTAGTCTTAGAGTTGCAAAAAGAGGATGTTCAGAGCTTCTAATAACAATAATAATTATAATAATTATAATACAATGATAATGATAATAATGGTAATTATAGTATTAGTAATAATGATAATTATTGTAATTAAATGATTGCTAGCCCACCATCATGTCCTTTTGCTCATTTTACCAATGCAATCTTCTGAATAGAATGCATGCAATTCGACCATTGGGATGGTAGTGGCTGGTACTTTGGGTCCATGCGCTCTTTGTGCCAGAGTTTACCATTACCCCACTCCCCGTTGTGACCAGGAGACTTTAAGTTAGCACCAGAAAGAGACAAGACGTGTACCATACTCTCAGTCTAATACATTGACCCAAGGATCACTTTGACAGCGCTACAGAGGAGTGCACGTATGGGGTGATGGGTGGTAAAGTGTGTGTAGCAATATCGTTAGTTCTTTCTCGGACGTTCCTATCTATCTTGTAATTAATTATAATTAACATAAAAAATTTCTAAAGAGCTGTCGTCATCTTATTGTTTGAACTTTTTACATTACGTATAAATTCACAAATGGGGCAGGAGGGTAGTAATTACAATAGAAGTTTCCGATTGCAATAGAAATTACTGATTACGATAGAAGTTTCTGATTATAGTTTCAACAGAGGTTTCTAATTACAATTAAAAATAAAAGTTGCTAATTGTAAAATTTGCAATGGAAGACTTTACTCATTGTCATCCGAATAGAAGTTACTAATTACAATGACGATTGTTTCAGGGCAGTGGTGATTGGCTCGGTGATCCCAGCCAGCCTCTCAAGGGATTTCCATGGAGAGGTGGATCAGACAGGAACACTTCCGGTATCCTGATGTGGAGCGAGCCGTTCGATGTGGTCCTTCCAAGTGGCGAACAGGTGACGAATCTTTCCATTTGTCTGTCCTTGTAAGTTTCAATAATACTTCTCTGTGCTATTCTTTTGGATGCATAGAAGAGGATAAATGTCCCAAGCTAACCTCGAGCCATGTGTGTAAAGTGTTACGGGCCGTAAATCTGTTTTAGTATGTGTGGAGGCAACTGTCTCTCCTGTTGTGTATGTTCTACCTTTAGAAGCCCATATTACAGTATTGTGTAGGAGTATATAGTAATTAGGGCCATTTTAATTAATGCCTTGAGTTAAACAATATTCCAAACTTCCACTACTGGGAAGGGAATTCCTTCATGTTTCCTCCCCAGGCTTAAAAGTGGGGTGGGAATTCCACCCTTCTCTCTCCAAGATTTACGGCCGTGAAAGAAAGTGTTAGTGGCTTCCTTTCTTCACATTAGTGTTGAGAATGAGAAGCCATCGCCTTACGATCTTGTGTTGAAAATTCTGCGTGGTGTGCGTGTTTTTCTAAGGCTTGTGTCTTGCTGATGGATACACAAGGAGCTTTCGACAGCCAGTCCACTGTGAAGGACTGCGCCACGGTGTTTGCTCTGAGTACGATGCTCAGCTCCATCCAGATCTACAACATCATGTCCAACATCCAGGAGGATGACCTTCAACACCTCCAGGTCATTTATTCGATTCCAATACAATTAGTTGCAGGTTCGAATCCGCCTCACGCCACCGCGTTATGTACTCTGAGCAAGTCCTTCACTCGCAGTGGCTCATGCGCTTCGGCGTGGAACTCCGATTCAGTGTCAACGCTGTAGTTGGCAGCGCCTCTGAGTAGAAATCTTGAATGGGGCACTATAACAAGTGCTCAATCATACATATAATGAATTCAATGTTGCAATTGTCGTAATATGCACGGCACCAGTTGATGGTAGATTCAAATGGAAAGTTCTGTCTGTAGTACTCTGCCCGTTTCAAAGAGAATAATAACTAAATAGATTAGACATTTGACCACAATCATATATCAAACGCCAACAGGTGCCAATAAGTTTGAAACATTTCACTTCCTGCGGATTTGGTTTTGATTTTGTGCTTCAATTCCGTTGCAGCTTTTCACTGAATACGGACGACTTGCGTTGGAAGCGACGACGACAAAACCCTTCCAGGTCAGTAGCGGAATGCCCGACATCTTTTCTAACTTTGATTTCTCTAAGAACTTTCTTTTGTTTGCTTGAAGGTTGAAGCTGATTGTAATTGAACATAAATTTTTATAATATTTTATATGGTGCTGTTTCAATGAGATAGAGACTTGTCTGAGGTCACTCGACCTGGTACAATAAAAAATGATCAAGCAGAATATTTTTCAAGCGCTTGTTTAAAATAATAGTCTTCACAAAAGAAAGTGATGCTGATGGGTTCATGTCGCAGGTTGGAAGTGTGTTGTGGAGTTGAAAAATGTCTCGTGACTTCCAGAAGTTTTCTGTGTAACATAAAAAAACTACCGGCATCTTTTAGCATGAGTGTTAAATTCATATGTACATATTCGTTTAATCAGAAATCAGGTTGACAAGCCGCAGCACGGTTACAGGTCAGTGAGGTACTAGGTGTGTGTGTGTAGCACATTTCCCTTGACCGAATTATCTCTAACCAAATGATGAGGTGTTGTTTCTATGCATGCATGTATATTGTATATTTGCATATTTATATATTGTTATATTTTTATAGTCATGAAATGAACAAAGGAATGAATGAAAGATTGATGACTGATGATGAAGCATTGTTGTATCATTGTTTTGTCTGCTGCAGCATCTGCATTTCCTCGTGAGAGATTGGCCGTTTCCGTACGACTACGATTACGGAAGCGTTGGAGGAGAACGACTTCTCGACCAACGTCTCCAGGTACATCATGCTTTTCATCTCTACTTTGTTTGCATAGACAAAAAAAGGTGCTATATAAATGTTTGGGTATGATTTGCCTCTCTGAGATCATCAGGCTTACAAGATAATTATGTCCTAATCTAATCCCAGGTTCTAGGACAATAACCCCCGGGGCAATGACCCCACATGAGAAAGATTCGGAAATTAACCTATGTACTGATATATCAAATATGTGTATGATGATATTAGTGCACATTATTCGTTTACAGATTACCGTATATGTTAATTTATTAGGCATAATATTTATGTTGTGTCTGACCATGGATGCAACGTCACAGCATGAAATTAGATGTGCTACAGAAAATGCTGTTTGGTGTAAATGAGTTGCTTTGCGTGCATGGGACCCTCACTATGGAATCACTTTGCTCCACCATCCTCTCTGGTAGTCTTTTGCGACTTTCTCTTGTCTCAGATCAACTGCATTTTCTCTCGGAGTCGATCGCACTGCGAGTGCATCTGAAAGACTCTTACTGAGAGAAGCACTTTATAAATAGTCATATGCAATACAATATGTGAAACCTGTTTCTAGTTCATCACGATCTCACCGTATGTTCCCCAGAATATTTTAATAATAACCCGACTAAGGGACAAGATTTCGGAGTTTGGACTGAAGGTTTTTCCATTTGATTCGGCAACAGATAAATGCCAGCCAGCATCTTGAGTTGCAGCAGCTGAGGAACCATCTGCGTTCGTGCTTTGTGAAGATCGGATGCTTCCTGATGCCGCATCCCGGACTCACGGTCGCAACAATGCCGCAGTTTGATGGACGCTTGGCAGGTCTGTCTTTCGTTCCTCATTCTGCTTTTACTGCATTTTTTATTTTAATATTAATAATAAATAATATTTACTGCATATTTTATGTTCGTTTTAACATTGATAATAATAATAAGGAATATTTACTGCATTTTTATGATCATTTTAGCATTGATAGTAATAATAAATAATATTTACTGCATTTTTATGATAACAATACCGAATAATAGTAATAATTTAACAAATTTATATTCATTCATGCAGAGGTGCTCGTAACTCTAGCACGGCAGAAAATTAAATTTTGAGTTGAATAAATAAAATGCTTAAGTTAGAGTCCCAAGAAGCAGGCCCATCTCCTGGGATGACCTTTCCAGACCACTGGCCCACCGTGGAAATGGCTCAATTCTGCATAGTTGCAGTTCATGCAAAGGAACCAAGAGCATCGGGGCCCGGTAGCGCAATGGATAACACGCTGGCGTAGATTGCGAAAGGTAGTAAAAGAGAATGTTATTATTATTATTATCCAATTCTATGCAGAGCAGAGGGGCAATGGCAACAATGCTGATGCAGGTTGTTTGGGGTGACATCCAGCTGACGATGCCAAACATTGGCACCATAACGCAGCCATACCGCTACAAGTAGGGCCCCCAGAAATTTGCGCCAAAAAATTGAAAAAATTGCGCGCCAAAAACGATAAATTTGCGCGAATTTTGCGCAAGTTAAAAAATCAAAATGTTCGTTATTTTTCATTGAATCAGTGTACCAAAGTATCTAACAGTGTTTTTGTCATTTAATGTAAAGCCGTGGCGTTCTAGAAATTAGACAATCAAGCCAAAACTGCAGTTATAAAGTTCCTATAACAATAAGATTAATGTATTCAGACGATCGCAAATAATTTTAATTTTGCAAAATTTACGCCCACCGAAATCTACGCTCATTACAAATGTAACTTCTAAATAGTATTATATAGCCTATATTATAATGAATCACCAAGTTACACAACGTGCTGAGTGCTAGCTTTCCGTCTTTGTGTGCACGCCTGACGCCTATAGATTAAATGCGTTCGTTCTGTCATAAGCCGAGACAGTATGCAACGCTGCTGTGTGACCGCTTTGCGAAACTTCGTCTAGCACATTTTATTGTGTGGCCGTGAAGTTGTGGAATTTTTACCACCAAAAAATCGATCTTTAACTAGAAATTCATCTATGATTTCATGCCATTCTGTGGTCGCCATTTTGATTATCGCACATCGGTCGTCGTTGTTATGTTGAACTGTCATGGGCCGCGGTGATTTTAAGTTAATCAAAACCCAATTTAGATAAATTAGCAAGATTTTGTCAAAATTTGCGCTAAAATCGCGCGGATTGCCAATTTTTGCGCTGTTGCGCTAAACCTGAAAATTTGCGCAAAAATTGCGCTGCGCAAGATCGCGAATTTCTGGGGGCCCTATACAAGGGCGCCTCATAAACAACTAAATAGCGGGATAAGCCTTGGCAGACAGATAAAATTCAAGCTTGTGAGTTGAAGGAGTGCTGAGCCTTGCCAAAAGTTCAAAGAATAGACACACAAAAGACATTACTACCACTAGCTCTCCAGCACATCACATCCCTGTTGGCAGGTTTTGTGCCAGTGTAATTGACTTGGGTGGGCTTCATGTTGCAACCAAGGCTTCCAGCTTGCTTACCTATCATGGAATATGGCACCAATGGACATACGAACCTGCCTAGGAAGGCAGAGAAACAAAAGAAGAAGACTGATTATTATGTATATTGTTATTATTATAATATTTATAGTTTATTATTGTTTCTGTTGCGTTGATTTTTGTGCGTAGACATCGAAGATGATTTCAAGGCTAACGTAAAGGAGTTTGTCGGTTCGCTTCTGAGCGCCAACAATCTCGTTCTGAAGGAAATCAACGGGTCACCGATCACAGGCAGAGAACTTATCGAATACTTCAAGGTTTTCCACTTCAATGACTCGCTGGAATTTCATTTACAATATTTATGAATGTTGGTGACGCAGAAGTAGAGTATATACGAAAGCTTCCTGACAGCATGTTTCATTCGAATTTTTATTATTCATTCATGCATTCAGAGCATTTATATGATTTATATAGCGCCCCTTCAAGAGACTACTCAGAGGCGCTCGTTATAACAGAGGCGCTTGATATAACGTGCGAGAATTTACTTTTATTATTATTAGTTATGTGCATAATAACATTGTATTTAACATCAGTATCCAATGACGAAGCATCAATGGCATTGAGCAATTGTGACTGAAGGATTTGATGAAGGTACATAGACAGTAATCATTGTCACAGAGAAGCTCGAGTTCATATTCCCCAGGGCGAACACTTTAAATCCACCAGCTTCTGAATCCCACAATATAAGAGTTTGTTTTCTAGTTGGATATCTAATCATATTGTATCATATATAAATTATGAGAATTTGTTAAACTATGGCATACATGAATTTGTAAAGTGCTGCTTACAGCACTAGCTATTCATGATATTCTTAGCGGGATTGCCGTGGGGAAATAAGAAAATCTTCAAAGCATCAAGTCTTCAAATTAATCTAGTTGGCCTTAGGAAATTAGCAATATATAATATACCCATTCACTGTAGCGTGATCCAAGGTGTAACTTTATGAGTTGTAGTGTTGTAGCTGATCTAGGTGAACGGTTTCTAAGTAAGTCTCTGGTTTTCTTTAAATGAACGGCTCTTGCATCAAGATTTTCGTGCAGAAGTTGATGTTTGGTTGAACTGCAGTTGGTGAAACTTCAAATTTACGGTGACCGTCTCTGCTCAGTTGATCGTTTTAATGTGCACAGGTTTCACGTCGAATTTTAATAATAATGTTAAACTATTACAGGCATACATGAAGATCTACCAAGGAAATGAGTTACCAGAGCCGAAATCAATGTTGCAAGTAAGTTTACTTTTTAATTACTATAAATTTCACTTAATTTTAATATTACTGGTCATAGTGGGGCATGGTGGTGTAGTAGGTATGTTCGTTGCCTTGCAGCCAGAGGGTTGCAGGTTCGAATCAACCTCAAGCCACCTCGTAGGGACCTTGAGCAAGTTCTTCACTTGCAATTGCTCATGCGCTTCGGCATGAAACTCCAATTTAGTGTGCGCGCTGTAGTTGGGAGCGCTTCTGAGTAGCTTGAAGGGGCGCTATAGCAAGTGCACATGCACTCATGCATACATACAGCATCAGGTTTTTGCTTGTGTATTAAAACTAAGCTGTTGATTTGTTTGCTTTGCAGGCGACTGCAGAGGCCAACAATCTGTCGGCAGTTGCCAATGCGAAGGATCTCTACACGAAAGAAATGGAGAAGGTACTACCTCGGATACTTAATATTGTTATTGATATTGTTACAAAAATGTTAACAAGGAAATGAGTTACTGGAGCCAAAATCAATGTTGTATTGTAGTGTTACAACAGTGCTACTGTTGTTATTTAACAAAAATTGTTGACAAGTGTACTTGTGTAGTGTTACCAGAATGGCAATTACGTGCAATGCTACGACTGTCGTTTGTGTTTGAAGATTTGCGGTGGTGACAAGCCGTTCCTCCATCCTGACCTACTCAACACGGAAAACCTTCGCTGCCGAAAGGATGCGTTAGATCTCTTCAACTCCACGCGGAAGATGGGCGGAGATGAGTTCAGCAGGGTCTACGCAGTTCAGCTGGAGGAGGAGTTGGAGGCGGCCTACGACAATCTACTCAAACACAACATCGCTAAGAACGTCTACACTGGAGTCCAAACGCCGGTCATCATCTTCACGACGGTCCTGGCTTTGTACATAATTGCCACTCTGTTTGGAATGCTAGGACTCGAGTCCTTTGCAAACGTCGTCAATCTGCTCATGCTTGCGCTGCTTGGTGTGCTTGCGGCGTGGGTGTACACGCGAGCGACGGGAAACTATCCGGAGGTTGGGAAGGCAATCGATCTTGCAGCAACCACGTTGCATGAGGTGAGTGTTTCTCATTGGTGTTTGTCTTTACCTTCAGTATGATGACAGCTGTCACCTCTGAATGGCTACTGTGGCTCTGTGCGTGTATGTGTTTCAAGTCATTGTAGCGGTGCTTGTGTACAGAAGAAAAAGTTAAGTTTACAAGACTTTGGCTGGCTATGTCATTGGTGATGTAATGGGACGAAGCTGAATAATTTGCAGTTAGAAATCATGAATGGAAACGCATTTAAAGTCATGAATAGAAAACACTGTGCACATGGAATGTCTTGAATACATTAAATACATGGAAAGACACGAGTAGAGAACCTACGATCGACTGCTTGTGAATGCACATGCTTAGCAGTAGACTGTTCTATGGAAATATAAATTACGAGTATTTGGCAAAGCAGGGCTTTTTTAACGTGCAGTTGTACACAAAATGTGCAGTTCTAAATGGATTTGTGCAGCTGTAGAAGCACTTCTGTCACAAGTTCTGTGCAGTTAAAACTAGCAAAAAAGGTCATTGTCATCCGATTGGAAGTAATTTACCATGGAGGATGGGAAGGGAAAGAAGGGTTTGTGCAGTTCTAAAAATTCCTTAAAAACAGCCCTGTGGCAAAGTGTTAAGCATTGCACGTGCCACTTATTTTAACATGGTATATAATTTTCCATGGATTATCACCAGTTGCTGTGGATACATGCGTCCTAAGTAAGCTGTTATTTAGCTGTTATTATGTTCCGCTTGTGTTTTGGTCTTTTGTAGTTGGTCCGTCCTGGCAATGCGTCTCCATTTCACCAGACTGCCTCCGATGCAAAGAAGACCCAGTAGCGAGTGTTTAGTCGAGCTTTCGCCCTAGGCTGTCTACCAACTACCGAAAATTACTCCGATGTTTCTTTGGTACTTGTGTTATGTACTGGGTTAACCAAGCAGTTCAGAATTTCAGATCATAAATTTCATTTTTCGCGATTTAATTTTTTAATGCATATTGGGTGAATATTTGTTTGAGTGCTTGCCTTGAACTCAAATAAACACTTCAGGGTTTTTGCTGGGTAGGAACCTTGAAGAAGTCTAAACACACACCTGCTGAGCTGAGTGTGCCACCAAGATGCGTTTGTTTTACCCTGAGTCTCAACAAGAGCTTTGTTTACTGATCCATAGCCGTGGAATTTGCTAGTTGTTTCTCTCTCAGTTTAAAATTCTTCTGATGTCATTCTGGTCTGGGTTAAAATCTCATATTTTTTATGAATCTTGGACATTGTTGATCTTGATTGGTTGTGCTAAAAAGGAATTGTGATTTCAGAATGGAGTGTTGATAGGAAGTTCTAGTAAATGATGCAATAGGATCAGCGATAGAATGCAAAAGTCTTTTGTTGCTTGTGAATTAGTTACATGTAGGAAATCGGCAAAAAACAAAACTGAACTTGATATGATGTAGCAACCAGTGAAAAAGTTAGTCTCCCTATTAATGTGGCCTTTTGTGTGATGCAGTGAAATAGAAAATATACATCTACCGTTAATTTTTCATGCAAAACCAGTCCCATTTTTGATTAAATTTCTTGCAACAGTTAAGATCGGGTGCAGTTATGCCTGTAACTCCTCTGCTTTTAAATCCTGTAACACTGAAAATAAAATGAAGAGTATGTATATATAGTAAATCAATTTAAAGAAACAGGAATGTTAAGGCTACGTGACATTGATTAGTAATATTTAACCCGTGAGACATATCCAACTAAACAAAAGTATGTTGTAAGTTATGATTGTAAAGTTATTAGGGTGAGAGTAGAAAGGATTCCTCAGGATTTGAAAGCATGTGCAATTTTATGAGATAGTCTTTCGTCACTGGATTTGGTTTCTGATTGTTCTTCGAGACGTAAGTTCTGCTCTATAAGTTGGGTGACAGATGTGGTCAGAATCGGTTAAAGTTTATCCTGTGTTTATTGTTATTTACCGAGAAATTCAATTTGTTAGGTGTTGTTCTATACCCCATCATATTTTGGGGAGGATCAGGCAATTAGTTTCAAATTTGAGACTGGCAGGAAAAGATGTTGGGTTCAGGAAACTGAAAGATCTGATGAGTTGTCTGTTGTTTTAACATAGTAGCATTGTATTTCTACCTGCATTGACTTCATAAGTATGATCTCTGAAATTTCAACCTCTCCTTTTTTGACAAAATAATGAAAGTCATAATGGACCGTCATTGCTGGAATGATTATGCGAATGTTACTAGAGAGGCAAGTTTGCAGATTTAAGATAGTATAAGTACTTAGCATATAGTTAGTAAACATTCATCACTGACTTGTGTCCAGAACAATGATGATGACCTGGATGTATGTAGTCGCATGGAATCTATCTGTTTTAAAGTTTACAGCTGGTATGTTTCATTATATGATGCTGGTAATAGTGTTTTCATTTTGGTTTGTCTTCTTTCTTGCAACATTGTTTATGCACATGTAAGTTTCTGTGGCACCTTTCACACCTTTTGTACCTGTTTTGCTTTAACCCTAGGTGGATTCTTTTGGTGTTTCATTATTGCATTAGAGTTTTAAATTTGTGAAGTCGCAGTTTAACATGGCATAGGTAGAACAGGATGTTTGCCACAATACACGAGATGTGTGCATGATGCAGCAATAGATGGATTAATGGTGTCCAGACAATTCGGAGCGAATCGACAGAATTTTTAAGTTGGATAGATAAGTACGGTAGAAGTTGGATTGATGAAAATAATTCTTACTTCAATAGAAGTGGGATTTATGGAAGCAATTGTTGCTCAAATAGAAGTTGGATTGAGGGAAATAATTAGTTCCTTTGATAGAAGCTGGATTGCATTGCTCTGAATTGTCTCGGAACCAAATGAAAATCTTGGAGCACATAATAGGACATCACGTGAAACAGAGTATGTGTATGTCGGGAGTGAATAAAAATCCACACTGTAGTTAGACTAAACCAGAGCAATCTTTGATGAGCAGAAACATGGACTTGATTTTGAAAGTGCAGACCATTGTTGGACTATGGGCCATTGTTGGTTTGTGGCGGTTTCGCCATTTCAGACATTAGGGAATCTCAACCTTGGTTTTCTTTCTCTTGGAGCAGATATGGCACTTTTAACTTATTGTAGACAAAATCAATGGCAGCTTATGCACATACCGGTACTTAACAACTGTTATAATATATTGTATATGATAAATTATAAAGCATTTCTCGCAACAAAAGCATTTCAGAAGTGCTCGACCTGAGAGAAAAGGCAGGATTTGAGATGAGAGAACTACCAGATGGGTGAAATATACGTTATATCAAGCACTCTCTCCTCTCTATCACAGGACTGGTTACTCATGAAAAATGTTTCACGTCCATTCCACTTTTAACCATAGCCGTGCTTCAAATTCTGTTTCTTTTACTAAAGATTATGTTTTTGAATCTCCAAATACAAGTTTTACTCTGCAAACATAATTTTTTTGTCAATTTATCTTCATAAATGTAATTAATACGAATGCTTTTCTTGTGCAGACAAGAATTGAAATTTTTCGGACTCCAATTTTCGTAAAAAAATAGAGACAGTTTAATGCATTGAGTTACCAATCCTGTGTATAAACTGTCCTTGACTTATGTACATAATATTACCTATATTATATGCATACTTCAAGTTCATGTATATCCTGCATTTCTGCAAATTGTTAAGCTTATAGTGAGCACTGGGTGCGGTTTTCAACTTGTTACGAGTTTTTGGTTGTGCAATTTTTAGCTTGTCGAAAATTAGTTTAAAATTTGTGTCTGAGGAATTCTTTTGATAAATTCTGTTTCATATATTTACTGCACACATTTCCTCTCCAAATCTTACGCACGAAACCTATGAACTGGACCAGAAATGTAATCAATCGATCAGAAGATCAGTTCCTAGGACAGTGCTAGCGACTGCTTTTAGCGAACCTCTCACCAACAGTTGACACGCTCATTTTGCAGCGAAGATCACGATTACACACTAGAGCAACATAAAACACTAGCATATCTTTCTGCCTGGTCAGAATCCGAACCCTAGTGTCCGCCACAACAGTCCAACAAACGCTAACCAATAGAATATCTGCAATCAAGGATAGAGCGTTGCAAACGTTAGGTAACCTGTGTGTCCTTGCATTTGAATGACAGGCATTGCAGTCTTAAAGACGTAAGACGCCTTGCACCTCGCGTGGTCTTGTAACGTCGCTCCCTTGCCATCGACTCCTTTATCGCCGTTTGCATCATCGTCTTCCATGCTCCTATCTTCATCCAAAATATCTTTCGACGTTACTCCGTCCAACTTCGACTTCTTGTGCTGGAATTTGTCGTGCGAAAAATCCCTTTTGTCTCGTGACTCAATTTCGACATGGCCGACAATGGGTTTGTCGAACGTCACGGATGGAGTTTGCTTCTCGGAGGCAAAGCTCTTTCCGGGTCCGTAGCCAAGATCCGGCATTGGAACGACCATCGTCCGCACGTCCAGCGGCCGAAGCAGGCATTCCATTGTGCGGATTTCTGTGAAACCGAGGTCACGCATCGTCGTACAAACACGCTGCACCTGTTCGATGCATGGCGAGAACGAACAGATTCGTCCGCCTGGATAGAACAGAAATGAATACAAGCTTTAAACAGATCAAAATGAAAATTTGCTGCTCGTACACATCTTGTTTTCCCCATGGGGACATGAGTACGTACAAATAAGCTTCTCTACACCCTCCCCCTCTTACAAAAGTTAATTAGCTAAAGTTGTCTATAAAACATTTATTTTAACCATCATAGGTGGCCACTACTTATTTATGCCAAACATCATGCTTGCTAGAGCTATGTTATGGTTTGTTGCTTAGATCTGAACTGAATTCAATTATAATGTAATAAATAAAAGCCACCATACAAGTACAGGATAATACAGAGTTATAAATAGACTAATTCAGTGGACATTACAATTTCAAATTTATTTTGTACTTTAATTTTGTTGAGACGCCCTTCCCGTTGTAAGCATCTGTAAAAAATTGCAAAAATCAGGTTATCCCACCCTCCCTGCCTGTAATTATGTGGACAACCGTAAATCGCAAGTATGCTAATCTGATATGGCAACTTGATATAAGGACTATAAAAACATGTTTTGTAGCCAATTTCTTGAAAACTGTTTCACTTTATTCTTCTTCGGATGGGCACTATGTAAATATGAAATGAACAAATTCTTTGGGGAGCATAAATCTTTGACAAATAGTTATGTTGTGCCTAGGATCTGAATGCCCTCCCTCTGGGTTAAGGGCAATGGCAGAAATTCTGGGTCTCTAAGCAGAGCATTTATGAGCCCCTAAACTATCTTAAGAAAATTTCATAAACAAATTGAAAATAAAAGTGCAGGTAAAACCTATGATATAATACTTATATAATATACAACTGTGATTTTATTCAGTTATTAATTTGAAGTTAAAACTGATTGTAGTTGAGTGAAAAAGTCGTTGGGCCTCTGGGCATTTGCCGTCCCCTACTTGGTGTGAGTCAACAGCACAGCATACCAAACGCTAGCACCTAAAGTTTAAGATTGCTTCTTTTGAAGGTGTCAACCCAAATCCCCGAAAATGCACAAGCCCGCTTTCCTGAATGCAGTTTTATAGAAAATGGCAGAACTCCCGATACGACTAAGAGTTAATTTAAATGCATGACATAATAGAACTTAGGTTACTGTTGTTGAGAAGTCAGTTTAATGTCTCAAAATCATTAGGTTGCTTGTGTCGCATTTAGAAAATCAATTTCAGGGATGCGGTCTATATTCAATTGGGGGTTTCGGAGATTCGGGCCACACCTACTTTTCAGCACTATTTCTTTATTCCTGATACTGCCATGAAACAAGTGCACAAGTGCATGTACTACTTTACTCCAGCCACAACTATATTAACGCATACCTGGCAGGAGGGCTCTCTTGGCAAAAGGAAGTGCCTCCCAGGGAGAAGGAAGGTCAAGAAAGACGGCATTCGCTATCGTCTCCAGTCCAAAGCCGTCTTTGCAGACGTCGCGATGTGCAATCGTCACCATATCGCCCACGCCATGCCGTTCGAATTCCTCGCGTGCCTTTTCCACTCGCATGGCATGGAAGTCGAACGTGTGTAGATGTCCAGTCGGTGCAATTGTTCGAAGTATGGAATGGGACAGCGATGCGCTCCCTGTGCCTGCATGGCAAAAACAAGACAGAAAAATTAATCAATTTCAATCAGTCAATTTATTGAGCTAAGAAGTATTCAAAATAACATCACGTCAAACTACACAACAAATCACTTGGTCACAAGAAGGAACCCAGAAGGGACTGCAGAGTCCTGCTGGTTAGGGATACATATGTACATTTTCTGATGCTAGATGGTTGATGGTTAACTTCTACAAGCGGAGATATCTTGTGACATCTACCTATATAAATATTCCATTATAACACGTCAAATCTTAACTAAGAAAACGAACGTTCCTATTCTAAACACCACAATGTTACATAGTACATAATAATGTAAAGCATCAAATCTTACCTAAAAAACAAACTAAAATTTTAAGAAAGAAAACCTTAACTATGAAACATCAAACCTTAACCAAGTAAGAAAAAAGGAAGTGCTAGGTAAGGGAAAGGAGTAGGAGGTAGGAACCCGACTAACTGATTGGCGGCATACCAAAGTTTGGGCATATATCAAGTTTTATACGGGAAGAACTGCACTGGTTGCCAATGCAAAAACGTATTGAGTTTAAGATTTTAATGTTCATGCGCAATTGCCTAGCAGGCCAAGCTCCGATCTATCTTATGGAACTCTGTGTACCTGTGCTGTCCATCCCAGGCCGTAGATTCCTTCGCTCTGCTACGCATGGTGACCTGGTTGTCCCTAGGGCTCGATCTTCCACAGTGCTACATAGAAGCTTTGCTATGGTTGGTCCGTCTTTCTGGAATAAGTTACCTATTAGTCTCCGCAATGAACTTCTTTGTATTTCTTTGCCCCTTTTCCGCAAGCGTTTGAAAACCATTCTCTTTGATTGTGGTTAGGTGTCAGGTCGGGAGCGCCTCTGAGGAGTTCTCTTGAAGTGGCGCTATATAAATGTACGATTACAATTACAATTAACAGCTCTGGTCAATCAGCCATAAACGTAAATGATGCTTAAATAACTTTTAAGATTTAGGTACTGCAAAGGTTTTGAGGTATTCTATTCCATTCACCTGGACCAGCACATCTAATCAAATATGAATATAATATGTGTTTATGTATGAATGCATGTGTAATTGTGTTATTTGTATTCAGACAGCTGAGCGTATCCGCAACGCTTTTCAAGTACATCACAGAGCGATTCTTGCACGTACAGAGATTGAACGTGTATTCACAATAATTACAAGACACATTAAAGAAGTAAAATATAGTGTTGCATGGTCGGCATTGGAAATATATGCCTCGTGTAATCCAGGCCACGTCTATACGATGACCAGAAAGGTGCAAGAAAGGACAGAAATCCAATTACCCGACTCCACAACAACTGATCCAGGTTTCAGCTCCAGCTGGAGTGTAACGACGCTGATATCCGTAGCGTACAGGATTTGAGTTCTGTGGGGCAGATTAACCGTCCACAGCTCCGGAGTGGGATACAAGACATGGACAAACCCCTTGGTACATTTTATTTTACTGCCGAACACAACGCCTACTAGGGCGTCGTGCTTTAAGGCTCCAAACTTCGTCTGATGAACTTTGCCTTGCTGCACTTCAAACTGAATCATACTTTCAAAACCCATGTATATTATAACCGTGTCCCCATATTCGATTCCTTCTTTGTATCCTGAAAAACTCATTTTTAGGTTGATATTATGGTTATCTTAAAAAGTCACGTTGCATATTATTTCGAAACCGGAAGTTGCAAGGCCATGCTTGTGTGTATAAGTAAGGTTAACTTCTGCAACTATAATTTTTTAATAATAATAATCTTCGTTTAATGACTCAATCTGACAAACCGCAGAATGATTACAGGTACATGTTATACGAAATACGGCCCACTAATGGGCCACAATAGCACGACACGCAGGTCGGATTTACAGCAGTGGGTTCGGTAGCTTAGCACTAATAGCCTAAGTACTGGATCACTTCTGGTTCCGGTGGTTCGGCCAAGCCAATTGAGTGGGAAGGGCGATCTTATTTTCAGCAGAACCTGAGTCAAACAACACAACAGAGAAGCGCTAATGGCATTGGCAGCTAACAGAAACTTTAATAAATTAATACCCTGTATGAGGCTCGAACCCGGGTTGCGTGGATGACACCAGTTTAACGACCAGCGCTCTCTCAACTGAGCTACGGACTTCCCCCTAAAAAAGGTTGAAAGCGCAGTAATGCCAATTTTTGTTTATATGTGCACTTGTTATAGGGCCCCTTCAAGCTCTCCACTCAGAGGGGCTCCCGACTACAGCGCGGACACCGAATCGGAGTTTCACGCCGAAGCGCTGAGCAATTGCGAGTGAAGGACTTGCCCAAGATCCATACGCGGCAGCTTGAGGTGGATTCGATCCCGCAATCCTTCGGCTGCAAGGCGACGTTAACTAACATACTGTAACAAAGTACGTACGTCTACTTGCTGCCGTTTAAGATGAATCTGTAATGAGCGCACATACTATTTTTTGCTAATAAGACTTAGGGAATCAGTAGAAACCGCGGGTCACGACGGTCATCGGGTCATGACCTCACTGCATCCACAAGTGAGCACGTGGCCCACAAAAGAAGACCAAGGTATTTTTGTTGTCGGGTGATTCGTATCGGTTTCGGAGGTCAACGGCTGTGGTTCAATATACTTTGGAAAAATCATCGAAAATGGCCGGTAAATATCCTGTCAATACTTTGAAGCTGTGCCTCGTATCCAGATTATTCTCGGAGATGAAAGAATTAGATTCGCGCCATTCTAAGTTAAATAGATGTAGACTTGCGCGGGTGACCCCATTGTGTTACCCGATTATTAGGCCAATGTTCATGTCTAGTTATTTGTTTTAAAAATTTCACCGCCCTACCGTGGTAATTTTCGCATCTAAAATTCGATTCCATGGAGATGTAGATGAGTAGAAATTTCATTATGCCTTCATTGAATACAATTTTTGCGATGATTTCATTTTTGTAACTCATTGATGTAATTAGAAAATTCTATAGCGCCACGAATATTAGGAGTGTAATCAAAGGCGGCTGGTTTACATTGCTAAACTAATACGATTTTTAAACCCGTGATCATCGCTGATCAATTATAATAAAGGTTTGTTTGAGCACTTGTTATAGCCTTTGAAAAATAAAAACTATTGACGAAATTGATGCTTCATTTAATCGAAACTGAATTGATTGATGAAAATATTAATAAATGCATTTTGAAAATTAGAAGTTGGATTGATTACACTAATACTTTTGAAATAGGAGCTCGATTAATCACAGTCATCACCCTCATTAAATATTGTTAAATTATTATTATTAGGCCTATATTCGTTTACTTCTAGCTAGTCAGATAGACACCGCTATCAGAAAGATTGGATATGAATAAAAAAATACTTCCTAGAGTCCAAGATAATTTTTCTTTCTAGAATCGCCGACATTCGAACTTGCAGAGAAGCTGAACGAGGGCAAAACAAAGATCATCTTTGCACTGAAGAATGAACCTGGTCTGGTGTTGATCCAGTCCAAAGATCGGATCACGGCAGGGGATGGCGCAAAATCACACGAAATGGAGGGCAAGGCGGCCATTTCTACTTCAACCACATCGGACATCTTTAAGATATTGAACAATGCTGGTAAGATGCCCATTGTTCAACCCAACCACGATAAGGAATCTAGCGATTTATCGATTGCTGATTAGAAATTAGGTGGTAACTGAATTTCAATTCAAGTAAAGATTTTTAGCTTGTACCAGCGTGTGGTTAAGTAGCCCCTTCAAGCTCGCAACATTTCTACAATTTGTGTGCAAATGAAGTAAAGGACAAAGTTGGTTAGATACTCGTGCATTACTTAACTTATCACGATGCATTCTTTATGATTATTCCATAAGAAATTTTAATGCACTTAATGATTTCATCAGTAGATCTTTGTTTCTGCCTTTGATTTTACTGGAGTGGCCCTCGGCTTCAAAAATAAGTTCTTCGGTGGACCATGGTATCAAAAAGGTTGAACAATGAACAGTGTTCTTCTTCTTCATTGTCCATGGGCTGACAGTCCGTAGGTGTTCACTGCACACTTGACTACTCAACAGTGTTTTACGATATTGAAATTGAAAAGTATTGAAATCAAATTAGTGTGTTGATTAAACTAAATAGAGCATTGAAATGGGATGAAATTGTTTAAACATTTAGATTCTTTTTCTGAATAAAACTAAACTGTTGAAACTTGATCATTCCCTGATTTACTATTTATTCAGGCGTGAAAACACATTTCGTTCGTCAGCAAAGTGAGAAGGAATTTACTGGACGTCGTTGTGAAATGATTCCAATTGAGTTTGTCACACGACGCATCGCAACCGGGTCGTTCCTCAAGCGAAATCCAGGCGTGCCAGAAGGGTTCAGATTCTGTCCACCAAAGCTGGAATTCTTCTTCAAGGTGTTTATTGGATTTTATTATTGAGGGTAATTTTCTAACGAGTGCATTTAATTTTCTCTAGACGTGAAAACAAGTATTACTATTTCTTTTACTTTTCTGACGAGTTCTTATAAGCAGACCTGTGTGCTGTAAACAAGTGTTAGTTATGCTTTACACTTCTTAGGAGTTCCCATAGAAATATGTAAACAACATGGTGATACCTATAGAGCTATCTTTGTTCTTTGGAAAAGCTTAAAAGCTGATAACTTTTTCTAGATTTGTAAACAGAAATGTAATGTAGTACCTTTGTAGTTAGTTGTAGTTCTACATATTTGAAGAAATGCTAGAGTATGTTACTTGTGTCTCCTTATGAGTGGAAAAGTCTAATTCAGTTGTATAGTGCATTTGAGAATTTGCCATAGCAGTTGTCTATCGTGTTGTGCAATATGCATCTGTCCATTCCATAGATCTGTGCAATTGTACCACTGCATGTATTTGTTGACAGGACGATGCCAACCATGATCCTCAGTGGTCTTACGAGCAGATCATCGCTGCAAAGATGAACTGTGCTGAGGTCGTCATAGGTGCAGAGGAGCTGGACATCATCTGCAAGACGACCGTCTGCGTATTCGAAATTCTGGAACGCGTCTGGGCGTCCGTGGACTGCGCTCTCATTGATATGAAGATAGAATTCGGGGTGGACCTCGAGAAGAGTGAGAACATCTTTTACTATTTATTTTTACGTGATATTGACAGTTTTGTTCAATTTATTCGTGCTTATGTTAGTGGAGATTCAGATGTTTAGCTATATTCTTTTGTATAATATTCAATTTATTGTCACCTTGACTGAGATTTAGATGTTTTCTTCGATGTAGGCATAACCAGGCTGGCTGAGATTCTGGTAGTATCGCTCTTGTTCAAGCCCGATCTTTTGTTATCATTGGGCCCTCCTTATGGAACGCTCTTCCTTCCATACTGCTGTGGACTCTCCTCTCTGGATCATTGCCCTCTCTCTTAACACTTTTTCTTTATCTTGGGGTTCTTGCACTGGGAGTGCTACTGAATGGCTGCAGCTGTCAGTGGTTCCATAGAAACATCACTTAATTAGCAGGTAAGTTAGGTTTGAAGGGGTCAGCGTATTAAAGTAGAATTGTCCTCTTAGATATATAGATCTATATGCACCAGTGGTTGCTTCATGTAATAGATAAGTTTGCTATGGCAAATTTTATGCTTCTTCTTCTAGTAGACTTTGACTTTGTCCAGCAATCACAGGAGTTTGATCTTACCATGGCATCACTGAATTTGACCCTAGCCCTCCGAGTTCTCGAGTCTCTAAATACTCCCATCTGGGAGCAGTCATTCAAGTAGGATTTCAACTAAATAAGGGGAATGCCAGAGAGTCCATAGTATACTTGCACTTGTAGTTTTCTTGTTGAATGCATTTAATCTAAATTTAAAAGCATGTATAGAAACATATTCTGGCCTAGTTAGCTACACCGGTAAGCGAGAGCAGCATTCGTCTGTTGGTTGCAACGGACTGCGGTTCAAGCCCCGGGCTGGGAGTTGACATTCAGAGATTTAGATATCTTGGGCTAGCACGTGTGGGACGCAGGGGCGCAAGCTGCTGCGGAGCGACCTTGGACAAGTTGCTTACCCATCATTGTCTGTGGGGAAGGCAATGGGAAACCACCTCACTCATCTCATCCTCAGGGGCGTAAAGCCAATGAACATGCCTTCGGGCAGAGCACCATCACCATAGAAACATTGTCATAATAATTCATAATGCTTCAATCAATGGTTAACTGCTAAAGAGATAATTGAATTTGTGATGGTTGTGTGAAATATGTGACAATTCTGCTTGTGCAGATTCTAACATTTTATGCTAAATTAGCCAATAATTATTTGGTTATTTATTGTTTTCAATTCTGTTCATTGCTTAATGCATTAAATTTTTCGTTTATGATACTGATGTTTTCAGAAGAGATCCTTCTGGCCGACATCATTGACTCCGATTCTTGGCGTCTCTGGCCCTCTGGTGATCGTCGACTGATGAAAGACAAACAAGTGTACAGAGAGTTGGCCGAAGTAACACCAGAGGCGTTGGAAGTTGTCAAGAAGAACTTTGCGTGGATCGGAGAGAAAGTCAAAAAGGTTCGTTTTCTGTTTTTGTTTTATTTCCCTGAATTATGCTGAATAAATAAATTATGCAGTCTTTTGTGGTATGAAACGTTATGGTTTGAACTTTAGAATCGTGTCGAATATGGTGGTTGATAAGATGGCAAGTTTTCGACTCTTCGTGTAAAACTGCCTCCTTATGTGTTTGCTGGTTTTTTGGCCCTTAGTGTTGAGGCAAGCATTGATAGAAAATGAATTGAGTTTGATGAAGATGTGTAAATAATTTCAACAGTTTTCCAACCAGAGCTTATTTTTCAATAATCCTCTTTTTTGCAATTGGCATTTACTTGAAACAGGTTATGAACTGAAAGATATGGTAGATTCTTGTTTGCTTGTAAATCTGCCAGTTCTTTTGACGTTGTTTTTGCTAGACTACGGATGACGCACTGGTGTTGTGCAAATTTAACAAATTATTTTAGTTGGCAGAGCAGACATCAAGTGGTCGTGTGGCTGTTCTCATGGGTTCATCGTCTGATAAGGAATTTGGAAAGAAGGTCCAAGACAAGTGTTTGGCACTTGGTCTTTCTTGTGACCTGCGAGTGACCTCAGCCCACAAAGGCACAGATACGACCCTGAAGATCCTCTCTGAATATGAAGGTAGGTTTACACAAGAATGCTTTATGATGCGTAATTTCATGTCGAGCAAAGTTTGGTTATGTAGTGGAATTAAAAAAGAATAAATTAGGCCTACTTACTTACTTATGAATATGGCAAAAGTCTCTTTTAGTAGCACTGGGTTAAATGGTGAACTTTACATATTAGCTGACTTTCTAGTCTGAGTCTGACTTTAACTGAAGTTTTTTATTAGTTCACCCATTGTTAAAGTGTTCAATTTCTGCCATTTGTTTGCTATGTTTGATTGTCTGTTCAGGATGGTTACTGATGTTTTAACTCTTTTGTTGTCAATCAAATGAAGTTCCCTGGATTTTTCACGCCTGTCGATTTTCCTGCTTCGAGCGTTATTAAAAATTATGGGGCATCGTATTGATCTTTATTTGCGGATACATATTTTGTGCTTTGTAAAACCTGTAAATGATTTTGATGAGTTTTTTAAAATTGATCAATTAGCATACTAAAGAGATTTTTTGCTCTTTCCAGGTGATGGTATTCCAACAGTGTTCGTAGCTGTCGCAGGTCGCAGCAATGGCCTTGGTCCAGTTCTTTCTGGTAGCAGTACCTGGCCAGTCATCAACTGCCCTCCGCTGTCTGGTGAATGGGGTCCTTACGATCTCTGGTCCAGTCTTCGATTGCCGTCTGGTATGAATTGACGTTCAAAACCTTTTCTTCAGCTTGCTTTTCGATTAAATGCTATTGCGATGTATAATATTTCCATGGCTTATTGTGCATATTGGAATCTGTGTTTATATGTTGCTGGTTGACAGACGCTGGTTAACTTCTGATCCAACATGATCTAGCAAAATAGTTGCTGCCTTTTTCATTCCTTTCTGCATTTTCTACCATTGGGTAAAATCTAGGGTTAATATCGAAGGGTTATGAAGCCGCAACCTGTCAGCCAATCAGAAATCGTCTTTCTGACACATCACAGGCAGTGTACATAATTTCTATCTGGGTGCTTGACAGCGTATTTTGAACAGAGTCGGTTTTAGTTGTCATCCATATAGTCTCGATATTAATCTCGCGTATAATTGCTAAAAGTTTGTCTAAATTTATGTTGCTCCAATCACATATATCATCCTTCAAAGACATTTTGTTTACTTTATCATTGAATTCATTCGTTTTTCGCTACAACAGTCGGCAACAAAACAAACTGGAATGGCTGGGTGAAGCCTGCCCTGCGAAATTCCAGTATACAGCCAAAAACATAAACTAAAGTTCCCATATACAGCCACAAACATAACTTAGGTCAATGACCTAATTTTCGCTGGGTTCTTAATTCATATCCCTTTGATGTAGTTCTAGGTAAAAATGTTGAATATGTAAATGAGAACTGTAATTTAATAATGGATGTGGCCGAAGAGATTTTCAGTTGCTGTTCACCAAATAGAATTGAGATCTGTGTACTGTTATAATTTTCTAGGCCTTGGCTGTACCACTGTGCTTTCGCCAGACGCTGCTGCTCTTCAGGCTGCGCAGATATTTGCGTTGAGCGATCATGTGGTCTGGGGCAAGCTGCGTGCTTCACAGCTCAACACATGGATCGGATTGAGGCGTGATGACTGCTTGATCCGAAAACAGTGATCCACCCCAGGGTTGTTTCTTGGATAAACCTGCTTTGACTGAGCCAATTGCTAAAACAAATGAAGCATATCTATTATCTGCTAGCTAGTTCCTATGTTTTCTATGATCTTCAAGGGAGACATTACTCGTTTACAATGTTTTAGAATTATTCCATAAAGATGTGAATGAAAAAGTACTTTTTGATGCGTTGGATTTATGAGTTTTGGTTTGCACTCAACTTGCACACACGACAGCTTTGAAGAACTTTTACAAGACTAGCAATTGAATGTACTGTGCTAAACAAAAAAGATTTTTTAGCTGTAATTCCTCTCTAAAATCATGAAAATTAACTGGACTCCGTTACGTATTAACTACAGTAACTAGCTTGGGTACCCGGCGTTTTTCGGGAAATTGAGGTTTCACTCCGCTTCCGGCCAATTCCTTACTTCCCCACCCTCACTTCACCTCATCACATAACGTCACTCCTACTCCCCGCCCCATTTATTTTGGCCATCCCACCGACCCCTAGCCCGCCGGCCAACCTTGCCTTGACCTCTTTGGGGTAGTCTGCATTGCCCGATAAATTTCGGTTTTGGCCCACTCACACGCCCCAACCGCCCGCTCCCCCTCCACCCCATCCAACTTTCTAACCTCATCACACTCCGACCTCCTAACCTATTTGCGTTTGCGGGCAAATTGTTTTTCTCCACCACCCAGCTCTGACTACCCTGCATCGACCCGGCCCCTGCGGGACGAGGTGGTGGCCCCTGTAGCACTATAGCGGTCTAGCTGCAACGTTTCAGGTGAAAAACTGAAAGTATGGCAACGGATTGGAAATTTTTGGCGAAAATTAGATTTTTCACCCTTCTGGCTTCATTCAATCATTCCGAAAACTTATATAGGCGCCCATTCAAGAAGCCTACTCACAGGCGCTCCCAGCCACAGCTGAAAAGATAGGTCTTGAGCAACTGGTATTGAAAGCAGGCAAAATGAGGTTAAGTAAATAAGTAAGTATATTCTTTTTCAGGCCATCCTCGGCTTGACCTCCCCGGATTTTGACCTGGCACCGGAACGAAAACGGCAGCTCTGGCTATTGCGGACTTGATTTGATATAGCGCCGGTGAATAAGCTGGTCTCCCTGACGTGGCTTTTGTGGGCGCTGAGAAATTCTCGAAGAATTACATTACATTACAAATTATTCCGAGGTAGTGCAAGCGGGAGCCCATTCCATGGTGGTAGAGATTCGACAACCCATCCACGGGTGGGCCATGCCCACACTGACACAAAAGTGAAGGTTTGGAGTGAAAATCAAAAAAAATTTGGAAATGCATCCCAGTCAAATAGTGAAAATGAGGGCTTTCACCCTCCCCACCCTGTGGCACTCTGACCCCCATGGTGGGAAAGATCCGCCAGCCCCTCCACTGGATTGTTCAGACGTTCTCCTCTTCATTTATATAGATTTCATTTCATTGCACCATCCATTTATGTGAAGCAAAATGAGGTTAAGTAAATAAGTAAGTATATTCTTTTTCAATCCAACTGCATAACCGCATTTTGGTTTACATGAAATTAAGCAAAATTACACATTCTTATTAAAAACGTCTTTCTCGTTAAGTTGCCTGCCCGTGGAGCAATTTGGTCATGTGGTCAGAGACGTATGGAATAGGGAAGTGCCCAAGAATATTCTTTAATATCTCTGACAACTTTGACAATTGAATTTTTTCAAAGTTAAAGTTGCAACTACATTTGAATCGACTTATTTGGCGAACCTTCATCTGAACAGGCGAAAATCCAACTCAATTTTAACAAGGGGGCACAAAAGTGCTTATATAAAAAAAATAGTATAAAATGTCTATGTCTATGGATTTTTCAGAAGGAAATCTGGGTCTTTATGAAACCTCAGCGGTTATACTGGTCACCTTGTTACGGAATCTATATTTAGTGTCATAGCGTGTGTTATGAGTCATTTTTAAATTTGTTTATAGAATTTAACTTGTTTAAAAAATTATAATGCCGGAGTGGTTTCACAGAAATCCTTACAAGTGCATGTCCGCTGAGATCTTTGAATTGCGTGGAGTGGCTAACAGCGAAGCTGCCCAGAAAATATGCAGGTTGAATAACACGTTACACCGTTTATCCTCGAATTGTACCTATTAAAAGGCTATTATTCATTCATTCATTCATTTCAAGAATTTATATAGCGCCCCTTCAAGAAAACCACTCAGAAGCGCTCCCAGTCCAACCACGGTGAAACAAAAAAGTTTTAAGGAGCTTGTAGAAGACTGATGAGTCAACCCTTGGTAGCAGGCGCACCTGCAACGGGAGACTATTCCAGACAGATGGACCTACAACTGAGAAAGCACGACGCTGACAGGTTGAGGTTTCAACACGTGGGACCAAAAGCTTCCCGCTAGAGGCAGAGCGAGGGGCTCTGCGAGCCAGGACAACAGATACTGGACAGCAGAGCTCAAAAATATAAGTAGGAGCACAGCCAAGGAGACAACGCCAAACCAGTGAAGCCTATTATCGGCTGCTAACAGTAAAAAATGATAAAGTTTTTTTATCTTACCACTGCGCATAAGCAGATAATTATTTAAAAGCTACTTTGATGTGTTACTTGTGAACGATTTGAATTGAACGTAGCAAGGCTTTAGCTTCACTGTTTACGCCTATTGGCATTGTATGTATGATATTGCATACATGTATTATTCTATATTGATAGAACAGTTACTATCAACCGGTACCGGTAGTTGTAATTGTTAAACAAAATTTAAAAAACATTATAGACTAACTATATGCTTATTCAAATATTTATTATTTTTCTCAATTATACGGTTTTAAAATTGTAGATTGTTATAGTTGCCAGCCCCTGCCAGGCTGGAAACTGTTTAGAGTAAGACCGTTATGCGTTAGAGTTATACTTATATTAGACTGCATCAGCGGTCCACAGCAGTTGAAGCAGTTTTTGCATGTAATGTACAGTGTCCTGGAATACTGGTATGTATGGTCACACTAGATTAATGGCTTGTATTTTCAGTGAACTACACAGGGTTCGTTGGACATGGTATAACTTGACGGCATATCCAAACGTTCAGGCAGATGTCATTGTTTCAATGTTGAACACCTACCTTGGACTTCTGCACGGTTTTATTGTGTCGCCCGAGGAGGGAGGTGGAGAGAGCAAGTTGCGGCATGCTCTGCAGTTTCGCTGGTCTAACACATTGCGGAACGAATCGCCTGTGTAGGTGGAACCTCTGTGAAGTTGCTCGAGTGATATTTATTTATTTAAAGTGCTTATTATGTGTGTGAAGCCAGTTATTTCGCATCTGCGATGCTGGGCAATGACAGCTAGCCAGTAAAATGTTGGAGTGAAAAATTGTGCTTTTGACAAGTTCATGCTTTTTAGGTAAAGGTTTCTAAGGTAAAGCTGTATTGTTTGTATGTACACTTAGTATAGCGCCCCTTAAAGCTTCCTACTCAGAGGCACTCCCAACTGCAGCGTGGACACTGCATCGGAGTTTCTCGCCATAGCATTGAGCAATTGCGAGTAAAGGACTTGCCCAAGGTCCCTAGGCGGCGACTTGAGGTGGATTCGAACCTGCAACTCTCCGGCTGCAAGGCAACGAACATACCCACTGCACCACTGTACCCCACCTATGTATGCTAAGGCTTTACAGAGCTTGGGCTTTATGTACGATAAGACTTTCTGTGAGGTAAAGGTTTTTTTAAGCTAGGATTTTGTGGAAGCTAAGATTGTTTGTTAGCTAAGACTTTATTTCGGGCAGTACTTCACTAAACATAAGCCTTCATATAATTAGATACAGCTATACATAGGTCTTTAAGACATGTCTTTACACCAGGGTGGATAAAAATCGTGATTTTTTAAAAATAAAAATCAAAAAATCGGATTTTTTTGATTTAAATCGGATTTTTTTGATTTAAATCGGATTTTTTTTATTTATATCGGATTTCTTTCTTATAGTTCGTATTTTGTATGTAGTTCCTTTTTTTGGGTATCAAGTCACATGCTTCATTAGGTAACAGTAAGTGTTATTACCTTTAATTCTACAGCTATACAATACAGGGTGGATAAAAATCATGATTTTTTAACTAAAAATAAAAAAACGATTTTAAAAATTTAAATCCGATTTCTTTCTACTAGTTCTAAGTTTGGATTTACTGCCTCCATGTGGGTATCAAGCCACTATGCATTATTGTAACTGATATTTGGTATTCGGTAACAATTATTACAGGTCTTCTTTAGTTTTGCAGTTATACAATACAAATTAACACCTTTGAAGTGGTATATATACTTAATACTATTTAGTGCGATCGATGAACAATCAGTTAAATCCAATGAAGAAGCCAGTGTTCTGTGAAACTGTGAAATCAGATCGCTATGTAAGTGGTTAAATTACTGAGTCAGTGAGTCAGTCACACCTTGCAAACTAGAACACTACGGTACTAATATTATTAGGTCACTGCTAGTGCTAGTCACCAGTAACTGTTGTCATACGGTACCTCGACCCGGACCACCATGGACTACTCTTACGGACAACCCTTTTGACTCAACGCATTTGATCCTGATCTATGGTGTAACTCGACCCGGACCACCACGGACTACTCTCACGGACAACCCTTCTAACGCAACGCAGTGCTCGTGAAGAAGCCGGTGCCCCGCGCTTGGCTTTCCAGTGGCGCTTTAGAAATTAGGAGATTACGATTACGATTCAGATGTAAAATATTTTAGTCACAATACAAGTGTTCATCTTCTCTCGCTAATGGCTTCGTGTTCATAAGTTTGAAAAGAAACACCAGCTTTCCAGCTTTTTCAATTCCAAGTCGATTTCGGAGTTTTGAATGTACGAGGCCGAATGAAGAAAAGACTCTCTCAATGCCAGCCGATGAAGCTGTTGCAGTCAACAGTTGATAGACAACAGTTAGAGTTTCTTGGTTCAAGTGGTCTGAATGCACTAACTGGCAGCTGCACTGCTGCAGCTAAGTGGAAGGAAACAAACCTGCAAATTGTGTGGCACAAAAGCATTGATTGAAATATTTTCACTATTCGATTTAAATCGTGATTTTTATTACCGATTTAAATCGATGATTTAAATCAACCGATTTAAATCATCTCCACCCTGCTTTACACAACATTTGGCTTTTCTTAATGTAAGGTAACACGTTCATAAGGCAATGCTTTGTGTTGTGTGAATTAAGGTTTTACATAAAGTAACGTTTTGCCTATGGTAAAACAATGTAACTATTCAAGTCACAGCTGTCCTATATAGCTGGGGTTGGGTCAAGAGCACTTCTGAGTAGGTAGTCTTGAAGGGCTGCTATATAATGGTTCATAACAAATAAACAACTGAAGTAATGTGTGAGAAAGTGTATAAGTATTTTAAGCTGTTTCATCTTATTTATTGAGACCCAGTGTTCAACTTGACAGGCTGACAGAGCTCTGTGTTCAGGTTGAATTAGTATACATTATGGATCTTAACAACTTCAGACGCTGGTTAATTTACCAATGTTGCATTATTACAATTATATGGACTTCCTTACTTATTAGTTTCTATTGACAAATACATGTATACAGTACTCTCTAACCTATCGATACAACTTGGTCCAGAAACTGGTCATTCATCCACGCCATCTGTGAGTTGTTAACGGAATCGGTTGGTTGGCTCCACCTGCGTGTGTATGGTGTGCGTGTTGGTGTGTGTGGGTTTGTGTGTGTCCGCCAATGGGGACTCTTCCAGCTTACAGTGCATTATTTTGCTAGCTCGTATAATATTATTATTTATTGTAATGTCATTTACCATAATTATATAAGCTAGTACAGAAAGTGCCGATGAGTAGCTATCTTGAAGAGGTGCTTTATAAATTCTCAGATGGATGATAATATCCTTTCAGTTGCCTAACCTACTGATTGTGCACTCACACACACACACACACACACACACACACACACACACTTTCTGCTTTAAATGATTTATTTTCACTCATGTAAGACCACCTCTTATCCACCAGAGTGGGCTTCCTAGATCTGTCTTATTTTGTAGTCTGATCTTCTGGATACTAAGTTGCAGCTGGGGCATTCCATGCCAAATCAACACATTTGAAGAAAAAAATGAACATCATCGTTTCCAATTTTGTTGAAATTTGGTATGGTGAAAAGTCACTATGAAAAACTTTCAAAACCAGAATTTTAGATTTTTGGGTCGACCGGTGTCCGAGATATGGGTCAGTGAACTTGACCGAAATTGACCGATTTCTGCTGACCGGCCGATGTTCAAACTGCTGTATCTCAGCTTCTACTGCACCTAGAAACACAATTAAGATATCAAATTGAAGGTATTAAATAGTTCTATCTGGGCAAAGCACTCACAAGCATTCATATTTAGTGGAAATTTTTTAAGCAACTGTAACCTAGCGATACTGACCTAGGCCAGTTTTGTAAAATCATAATATTATGAAATAATTCCCATGCAAAGCTTTCATTGTTCCTAACAATTGGTGAAAATTTCAGAGTGGGCGCTCTTATAGTTTATTTACAGTGATTTTTTAAAGCTACAGTCATTGTTGTAATTCGTGACTGGCGATTTACCATGACTATGTAACTGCTGAATCCTATAGCTCTGTTAACACCAATGCATTTTGCACATTTCTTGTTCTAAATTCTAGCATTATCTTTCACAGCATGGAGTAAAAGAATTGGGCTTACTTGCATGCTCACTGGTTTATATTCACATATTTAAAGGAATTTCGTAGTCTTCCCTGCTGTCTTAAACTAAAATAATGTATGACATAGGTTGCAATTTTAAATAGATTCTTATGTTATTATAACTGGAGTTGTGATAAAATACCTCAAATTGACTGATTGCTCTAATAGAATCTTAAAATAAGTCTGCAAGTATATCTGACATAGTCTTACAAATCATGTTGTGATCCATTCAAATGTCATGAACAGTTAAAGATGACTGGAATATAGGCTATCACATCAGCTACAATACAGCTGTACCCTTCTTTAAAGGTCGGGGATAAGCTGTGGGCTCCATGTTGCAAAAAGATCTCAACTGCTTAACAAGTCCAGGAGAAACATAATAACTCATCATCAGAAGGAGACCTTAACCTATCTATGACCACTGATTTGGTCAACAATGTCTCCAACCAATGCACTGTCTGTCTATACTAAATTCAGCATTATCAGGACTCAGCCCTGTTGCGAATAGAAAAGTATGTGTCAAGTATTATGTAAAGAAAAAGCTTTGAAGTTTGAAGTTTTGAATATACACCAATCTGTTATGATGTAACTAACTAAGATAAGAGGGTGTGATATTGTTGATAGTGATGAATCGCAAACCGAACAAGATGTTTAACAAGTGCACATTGGCAAGTGGACAACTATAATGCATCAGGAAAATTAACTTGAAGTTTATGTGACATAAACTTGTTGCATTGTATACCATTTTCTGTTTAGATTAAATAAACTGATATGCTGCAGATTTTTGGTTCTGGTACGGACATCAAAAAATTTAATATATATCTGTCAAAGTATAATTAATGATCGCGAATCTTGACCATGATGGTACCTTTAAAAAATCACTGTAAATAAACTATAAGAGCGCCCACTCTGAAATTTTCACCAATTGTTAGGAACAATGAAAGCTTTGCATGGGAATTATTTCATAATATTGTGATTTTACAAAACTGACCTAGGTCAGTCTCACCAGGTTACAGTTGCTCAAAAATTTTTCCACTAAATATGAATGCTTGTGAGTGCTTTGCCCAGATAGAACTATTTAATATCTTCAATTTGATATCTTAATTGTGTTTCTAGGTGCAGTAGAAGCTGAGATACAGCAGTTTGAACCTCGGCCGGTCAGCAGGAATCGGTCAATTTCGGTCAAATTAACTGACCCATATCTCGGACACCGGTTGACCCAAAAATCTAAAATTCTGGTTTTGAAAGTTTTTCATAGTGACCTTTAACCATACCAAATTTCAACAAAATCGGAGATGGTGATGTTTGATGACTGTGTTGATTTGACGTGGAATGCCCCAGCTGTGTCAGCTTGATTATTTTGAATAAACGAATTGTATTGTGTTGTATATGAGAATTTATAAAGTGCCTCTTGCAGTACTTGCTATTCACCGCAAATGAAAATGAATATTGATTGATTGATCGATAATGGATTTGGTTTGTTTTGCCATCAGTTCATGTCTGTGCATTCGAGATTGGTACAATAGAAGAATTACTAATTGGAATTGATCAATTGTTTCCTGTGTAGCATGCAGAGCGATGCAGTCTATGAGCAGATCGGCATGCTATTTGACATGGCTCTTTGGTTTATGGATCGTGCCGCATATGTCGCAGGAAACAAAGAGTAAGCTGACCATCAGTGTACAGAATTATTTTAGGCTGCTATTATAGTACAGTTACAGCCGACAGTAGCTGCAGTCACACAATTGCAAATGTTTACTATTTCCACAAAGGTTTCTCTGGCAATGAATGGGTCATGAAAGCAACTGGGTAACCAGTGAAGCTCACCGTTGAAGCGATAGTTAGTTGGGAAATTACAACACAGTTACAACTGTTACACACATATAGACATACGGACAACACATATTATGCATCGTAAATGACAATTATGTAGGTCTATACGAACCTATTCAATTGCTGGTTTTGCTGATTTTGTCTATAGCAGAGATGGAACTGCACGATCGAATTATCTCTTCTATGTTGAACAACCTAACGAGGAATCATCTTTTACACAGATGCTTTACTTTATGCGAATAAAGTCATGTACACCTAAGTGTGGCATAAATAGTTGGTCATAACAGAGGTTATACCTACATTGGATTTAAGATGATGTGTAATTTTAAAATATAATTTACTTTTCATCGACTCTTTTGGATGATGTGCGTTTATGACCGTGTCTGCACACCAAAATGCTGTTAGCAATTGGTCAATAAAAGAAAAATTATTTTTTCATCGTATTCTGCAACGTATTTGCTCAACCTTTAATTTTTTTGCTCCCATAACAAAGGTTTTGCTTTCTGTTTTGTCAAGTCCCAAATTCGAGGATGCCCTAGAAGTACACATGAGCCTGAGGGCTGCTGCTGGATTGTTTACACTCATCAAGGTGCGCTTAAGATACTATGTTTTTTCTGAGAATTATATGTTTTTTTCTGAGAATTATATTTAAACACTTCGTGTAAATGTACATGCTTTCTATAGCAACTGTATGACCTCAACCAGTGTTGTGCACAAGACCAAAAATCCAAGACCAAGACCAAGACCGAGTGTTCCAAGACCAAGACCGAGTGTTCGAAGACCAAGACCAAGACCGAGTGTTCCAAGACCAAGACCAAGACCGAGTGTACCAAGACCAAGACCAAGACCGGTCGAAAAAAGGCTAGATTGATGATTTCTCTGAAAAATACATGGATTTTTCCAATTTTCCGGCTTGAAATTTCTGACGAACCTTTTTTTAGTCGCCCGATGATTAAAATTTTAAAATTTGCTGTCTTTTCCTTCACGAAAAATTCTTATGACATTCCTTTTTTGCCTTCAAGACCAAGACCGTACCTTCAAGACCAAGACCGGACCTTCAAGACCAAGACCAAGACCGCCTCATTCAAGACCAAGACCGCAATTTTCTGGTCTCGAGACCGTCTCGAGACCAAGGCCGCGGTCTCGAGACCACATCACTGACCTCAACCCTGTACACTACATCAATAGAATAGATATGTATGTCAGATTTAATTAAACTGTAAAGAATTTAACGAACAATTTTTGCTTTAAAAACTGATGTTAAAAACTGAAATAGACAAACCCTTTCCGCTTCAGCGATTGCCGAACGGCTGTTTATTCGCCCAGAAACCTGAATCTTCCCGCGAAAGTAGAAGACTAGATTAAGCGCTGATTCACTTGTGTGTGAAAGACGTACTTGAGGTCAGAGCGATTACAGAGTGGAATCTTGAAATCGTACTCTTCACATATTGGCTGAGTTCTCTCTTCACTCATTTACCACTATGTCGAGTCATTTACTGCTCCCTATTACTGGACTATCATATGCCCTTGTAAGAATGAAAATTGAAAACACGTCTGCACGTAGAAGGAGAATTTGTCTGATGATGTTGAAATAATTTCTGTTGATATTTTATTATGATTTTCTAATTATGCTATGAAACTGTTTCCAAATGGGTAAAACTTATGTTTTTCGCTATTTTACTTTAGATTTAAGATTCATTGTGACTTGCAACCTGGTGTTGTTGTTTTCTAAAAAGAAAGATCTGATTGGTCAGCTGAAGGAACAGCCGACACGGATAGCAACTGACATTGATCCTAACATCCTTGACGCCTACATAAACCAATGCACAGCGGAGGCACAAGAAGGTACCAACGTTAATGTCCTTTGACCTCTTAGGAATCTTTCTAGGCAATGTAAAGTAAATGGCAGGTAGCATTTCTTCTGATTTGAATATATCAAGCAGTTAACTAAAGGTAGATTTTCCATCCTTCAACCCACTCGTTATGGCAGTCGCATATGCAGAAACAGATGTCGTGTGACTACTCTTCATTTTCGGTCCAACAACTACTATTTGGCCTAATACCAAATAGCTATTTTGGCCAACTATTCGGCCCTGAAGCGAATACGAAGTGAATGTTCGGTACAGCCTTATTCATCACATTAAATTATTTTCTCATTGCATTGTTTGCATAGTACATTAGTGTCGTATCACATTATTTTTTGTGTATTAGATTAACCAAATGTAACATTATTTGCATATTACATTTGCAACATGTAACATTATTTGCATTTACATTAGCAACATGTATCATTATTGCATGTACATTAGCCATTACTCTTCGTTTTTGTAGTAATATTTGCATTTACATTTGCCACATGTGACATTATTTGTGTTTACATTAGCCACATGTAACATTATTTGCATTTACATTAGCCACATGTATCATTATTTGCATTTACATTAGCCACATGTATCATTATTGCGTTTACATTAACCACATGTAGCATTATTTTCTGTTACATATGCCGCATGTAACATTATTTGCATATTACATTATTTGCGTGCAGATGCATGCGATTTGGCCCATGGTCTGGAATGGTCTTCTTTTAAAGTTATGCCTGTTAGTCCCTAGGTCTCTACCAGAATCCTTCCTCACTAAACTTAAAACTCTTGGTTTTGTGCGTGCTGGAGTCGGGAGCGCCTCTGAGTAGTTTTTCTTGAAGAAGCGCTATATGAATTTCTGAATGAATGAATTAATAAATATTCATTATTAGAAGGATTTACTCTCAACTTGTTATTCTGGAATGTGCCAGTAGGCTACTCTAAGTGAATTGGCAGATGGTCTCAATGAAGAATAAATATCTACATTTATTGCATTAATCACATTGCATGTTACTTGTGGCTAATGTAAACGCAACATTAGCATTATTGCGTATGTACGTATCAACGTAATTATCACATCAACATATTGCGTCATATTATTGGTTTGTTGTTTGCGTATTTCAGTGACAATATCTCGTGCAATTGAAACACAAAACTCGTCAATCATTTCGTCATTGGCTCATAACACTGCGAAACTCTATCAGTTGGCTGGTAAGAACAGCTTACTTCTTCCAAGGTTTCAAAGTCTTAATACGTCTTAATAATAGGACGGTGCTTCCTTGAAATTAACCCTGAAGCAGCCAGGGGTGTGAAGTCGTAGCAACTTCCACCAGACTTGTCTTCACTCTTTTTATAAACTACTTAGATTGATAGATTAATATGGATCGATAGATGGATGGATAGATATATTGGTTGGTAGATAGATACCGTAGGTGGGTAGATAGATAGATAGGTATGTAGATAAATAGTGCTCAGCTATGCTTTCATAGTTGTGGGGTATCTACCGGTTTTTGGGGCGGCAGTCCATGGCCCGTGTTTCTTATAATCGCCGAGAAAAGTCTCATTTCAACCTTCCTATTAAGCTGCTCAGAGAACATCCTGGAGCAGTAAAGATCCTGTAACCAAAAGTTACTTTTTGTTCAAGGCATGACTATGGATGATGAAATGAGTTAGCCAGCATGTAATTCTAGTGTTTACTTTTGTGTAGATGCTGCGCTGACTGCAGTGAACGACCAGGTCTGCCGCAAGTGGCAGAAATATTTGAAGTTTAAAGCCGAAACCTACCATGCATATGTGAGTTGACGGGCCGTTTTAGAGGAGCTCCAAGGCTTTGTTTAAGAAGAATGCATTGATTAATCGTCACTTGTTATTTTATTTTCATCAGACAACTTACATTGTGCAATTAGGTTAGGTGTTCAAGACACGGGTGAAAAGAAATTATGTTTAGATTTATTTATGTCGTTTTGTTGAATTGTCCATTTTAGTCTACTTTCGCTTTTAGATTAGTGTCATTTAGCCAGCCATCAGACAGAATTGGGCTTTCTCAATTATGGGTCCCTCTGTTTGGAATAGTCTCCCCTATGACCTGCATTCCTTCCATGGAACTTGTCTAACTCTTTTATAAACTGTTCAAGACTTTCCTCTTTGGCCGTGTTTGAGTCAGTAGCGCCTGTGAATAGCTAGTTATCTTGAAGATGAGCTATATAAATTTCTCAGATAGATAGATATATAGATGGATAGATATTTTAAGTTACTAAACTGAATGTAACTTAACCATTGACTGAAATGTTTTGCATTTCAGTTAACTTAGACTGAAAATTTCTGAACAATTCAACTAAAAACTAAACTGTAAACTTCAAAACTAGAACTTAAAGTACTAGATATAATTCTTTCTGCATAGCACGCAGACCATGTGGCGGACATGTGCTTCAAACTACAGCTCAGTAGCTTAGAAATAATTAAAGTATACCAGTTTAAGTTGCAAGGTTTGCGTTTTTTGGTGCTCCGTAGAGTATGTCTCTAAAATCCTAAGAAGATCTGCACATGCTTCGTGTGTTGTAGGCGTACAGCTTCCACGGAGAGACTCTTCTGACGCAGGGCAAGTGCGGAGAAGCGATCAAGTGCTTGCGAGAAAGCCAGTCACGTGCGCAAACTTTCACTCCTGTCGCGCCTTTCAATGAGTTTCTAGTCTGCATAAATCTTTAGTGTCATTGTTGTACAATACAAGACATGGTCGATGGCCGGTTGTCTCACCTTCTTTAGGTCTTGCCTACTTATTTACTTTAATCAGAAGTAAAACAAGTAAAGTCGTCCATAGGCCGAAGACCCATTGGTGAGGCGCTCATCTCCTTTTCTATGCCCTTGAGCCGGCAATGGACGAATCCCAAGGTCCTAGACACGGGGCCAGTGTATTACAGGACTTGCCATTTACTTCCCAACTTACACCGGTACCAAATCATACTGCTTGGTGACAGAGGCATGTGTGCGCAGACAACTTGCCCAAGGTCGTTACCCGGAGTCGAACCCGCAACAACCTGCTCCGTGAGCAAGAGCGTTACTGATCAGCCACCAGGTCGCACTTAATCAGAAGTGCAGGTTGTATATGTTGCTATTATTATTATTACCAGTAGCATTTGGGTTATTATTATTAAAAGTAGCAGCAGCATAGTATAGCTGTAGTGGTAGTTGTAATACTAGTATTAGTTGTAGTATCATACATACAACATAGGTAATTATAAACAATTTTAAATTATTTAAGAAGCCAAAAGGAACATTACGGCAGTGGCTCTTCGGTGCAAGTGTTCTAGACTCGTGGTATGGCTTGGTTTAGCAGCACTGTCACAGTGAGCACTGTCACAGCTATTAAGACGAAGCTAGTGAGAATCATCTAGGGAAGCACTTCTGGTGAATGTGCAGTGGTTCTAATACGGACTACACATCTTATGAATCACTTCAAACCACTGTTATGTTATGTGAATTACAGCCATGCTATTACAAGGTTCAAGAAGATGCTGTTATCAGTGTATTTAGCATTCCTTCATTTCAAGAATTTATATAGTGCCCCTTCAAGAAGACTAAGTACTGCCCTACCATGGTGATGCAAATAGGCCTTAAGGAGCCTTTGAAATGCATATGAGTCAAATCTGTCAGTTACATTCATATTTCCAACGGGAGACTATTGCAGACAGATGGACCTACAACTGAGAAAGCACAACGTTGACAGGTTGAGGCTCCAATCAAAGGACCAAAAGCTCACTGCTACAGGCAGAGCAAAGGGTTGTGCGAGTTTGGACCACAGATCCTGGACATTAAAGCTCACATAGATGGGTCAGAGCATTTAGCTAGGGATACAATGCCAAGCCAGCGTAGTAATTCTGCACTCAATGCGGAGGGTGCCAGCGTAAGGTGCTATGCATGTAAGTTGAGACAGAGACAAATTTAGGAATGTCAATTTTGTTCTGTCCTGCAGATTATGACAATGCGATGAGAGTGTTAATGGAATACTCATCAGCCAAGGGTGTAGGAAAGACCGCAAAGCCTCAGGATCATCTCTTCTTCAGACGACTTGCACCCATCATCCAGGAAACGCTCGAGAAATGCGTTCACGAGAATGAATCCACGTCAGTTTCATAATGATTTTACAAAGTTTGCTATAACGATCTGATTTAGATGTAATCTAAACTAATCTCTGGTCATTCTTCCAGTGTTTAAGGCCTTCTGAATATCGTCTGACTTTCTCAAAGATGTCTACGGAATTTATATAGCGCCCTTTCAAGATAGCTACTTAAAATCGCTCCCGACCCAGCCTTGGTCAAGGAAGAAAGTCTTGACTTGTTAATGAAAATAGCTAAACATGTCATGCTGCAGAGAATACAGGTCAGAGTGTAGGCTGTTCCAAACGGATGGTCCCACTCAGTTTGTAGGGTGTATCTGTTTGCCACTGTTCGTTCACGCTATGCAAAATCAGTCCAGGCTGAACAACGTTAGTTACCGTTATAATCTCAAATTAAGATCAACCTATTCTGTTCTATTCTATTCTATTTATAAAGCACATCTCTCGGTTTTCTCACATGTTCATTTTTATGACTGAAGTCTTACACTGGCTCCCTTATCACCTCTCAGGTCCAAATGTAAGATCATCCGTTTGGTCTCCAAATCCCAAATTAGTGTTGTCTCCAATATCTCTGTAACTGTCTGCTTATTATCCTCTCAGCAATATCTGTTCGCACCTTGCACTCTATCAACTGTCTTGACTTCTTTGTCCCTCGCGTTCGATGTGCCTTGACTCCGAGTCGAGCATTTGCTGTGATAAGTCCCTGTGCATGAAATGGTCTTCCCCATTTCTACGGGCTAAGCTCATGTCTCGGCTCTTCTGTTCATCCCTTCGCTTTCTCAAGTTGTTTCTTTATAGTCTATATTGCGAGAGAGCGCTGTATGAAATTTTAGGTACAATACGATACCGTACAATCGAATCAGAGGCGCTCCCAGTGTGAAGTACCCATTGAAAACGAAGTCTTAAGACAATGGACAGAAATAATGTACTGTCAAATAGTAGTAGGCATACATCCAGATAAAATCTGAGCACGAGTTATAGCAGGAAGGTCATTCCACAGCAGAGGACCAACAGAGGCAAAGTCCGACGAGACCATGGTACTAGAAGATCATGACGGTCTAAAGAGCAGGGGAGGACCTCAAGTGTAGCTGAGATGGGCTGCCTTATAAGAAGATGGGTAATGATCAAAACTACACCCTGGGACTCTACCAGAATCCTTCCTTACTAAACTTAAAACTTCTTTATGGGCGCGCTGGAGTCGGGAGTGCCTCTGAGTAGTTTTTGTTTCTTGAAGGAGCGCTATATAAATGTCCGAATGAAAACTAATACCTTCTCATTAAACTCTTAAGTATGAGAAATTAATTCGTGTTTTCCAGTTACCACCAGATCATTCCGACGACAACGCCCGACCTTGGAGAGAAAGCCGTGTTTGGCGTTGCCACTCCTCAGGAATTTCGGATGCCACCAAGTCATCCTTTGTGGACGGTCGATACGTACAGAGCATTCGACATGAAGAGATTAATCGCAGAAAAGAATCTCAAGCAACGATGTCTTGCTCGTCTTTTCTCGATTGTTGTGTGAAAACGTTTAGCGCGATCACTTAAACAGTTTACAGTCTTGCCACTCTTGCTCAACAACATTCCACCAACTGTTTTATATCGAAGTTTTCAGACCCGTTGATGTATAATTATTTTTAGATCTGACTTGTGATTAAGAACTAGATAAATATATATTTGTTTGGCCCGTGGTGCTATATCTGTCTAGTCAAAAAGTATTCTGTTGTCTTTGAGGCTTGAGACCAAGGTTTTGGTCTCGAGTTCATTTATAAAAGTCTTGGTCTTGGTTTCAAGTTTTGGAGTCTTTGTGATTTAAGTTAACTAAACTGAAAGTAACTTATCGTTAACTGAAATGTTGTATTTAAGTTAAGTGAAACTGAAACTGGAAAAATTTAATTGAAACTAAACTGAAAAATACAAAACAAGAACTAAAACTAAGTTGAAAACTAGATTTGCACTTGCAGGACCAAGACTCAACTCTCGACAGGAACAGTGATTAATCAAGTCGTTTTAAGTCCTGATGCACCATAGGAGAATTTTAAAAAGACTTGGAATTTCTTCATTTGCAATTAGTACATTTACGTCTAGTGCTTGAAAAGCCACTGTGCAATTGTGCATGCTCCCAACTTCAGAACCTGCCACCTCAGATCCTTTTGGTAACCAGTCTACGATCTCCTATGGATGGACTCCTCTTAGGACAACATCTGTGACTAGACACCGCTTGTGAATAAGTTGGTGCCCTGCGCTTGGCTTTATTTCTTTATTTTTAAAATTTTATTTCTTTAAATAAATTTTAAAATAAAATAAAAAATTGGATAATATTATTTTCTCCGGTCATCATGGAGTGGATGCTTCAGAGTCGATGGACAGACACTCTGCAGCGACTACAAAGAGTAGGCCTAACATCTATTCACTCCTTGGAGTAGTTATAATATTTATATAGGACCTATTAGGTATAACGGCCCTAACCTAATTAGCTCCGATCTTCGAGTCACCTCTCATGTAGCCTAGACCTAGTACTTTCTAGACAATTTCCGTGAGTCTTGCCAAGTCGAGTCGATCAAAAAATCGTCGACTCGACTCGACTTAGAAATATTTTACTTAGGCCTACTATTTCTTGAAGTCTCAAAGTGATCTACATGATATACAGTGGCGGCGCCAGGATTTCGGTTTTGGGGGCTGAAGCCTCCGGAGAAAATTTTCCATTTTTCCCGCCAAAATTTCTGACGACTTTTTAGTCATCCGGCCGAAATCTCATGGAGATTTTCTATTTTCATCCGCCAAAAAACTGACGCCTTTTTTTAGTCATCCGCTCGAAAATCGTGGAAATCGTGGAAATATTATATTTAAGTTTTGCATGTAAAAAACCGGATGGCCTTTTTTAGGGGGCTTAGCCTTTTATAGGGGAAGGGGGTTTAGCCCCCCCCCCCCCCTAGCCCTCCCTAGCGCCGCCACTGATGATGCCTATAATGACGTAATTCAGTTTTTGCACACAAGTGCAGCTGCTCTTGTACCTTTTGGCATCTGGCGATTTCGTGTTAGTGGAACTGTGAAAGTTGACTACGTTTTTTATTTGAGTTCAGGGCTAAAAGTGCGGCTGGACTGTCATGGACGGCGTCCACGCACTTCTTTAAAAATCTGAACGCCGTCCTGCCACTTGTTGGCCTGCACAGCCTGGAAAGGTAAGGGGGCCGGCGTCCAGGCACTTCTTTTGGAAGGATGAGGGGCGTCCAGGCACTTATTTCCCCACACTTTATGCACTGTTTGAGTTGAACGAGTAGGCCTTCAGGGGCGGACAACAAATTTTGGAAGGTGGTGGGGCAAAATTATTGGTCTTGGGCCGGCACAAATTTCCGTTGGCCTCCGCCGAAAAAATCCTTGTTTAGTCTTTCGCCCAAAAAACTTCTAAAAACTTGTGACAACTCCGGTTATTTAAAATCTGAATCCTTTTTTTAGTCATGTGCTACTTTGTTTCTCTCTCACCTTCCTGTTCCCGTTGCGTTGATTACTGCAGCTTCTTGAAACTTTATGGGGGTAGGGGCCACGTTCTGTGAGGGTATGGCTGGATTGACCTCGCCTTCGATTCGCTCCTGAATGTCAAGTCTACTATTATTATAGGCCTGTATACATGTAGAGGCTAATTTTGAGAATAATTATAAAACGGGGCCTTTTATGACGTCAATTCGATTATGATACAATTCTACAATTAAATGAGTTCACTGAGAAAACGAAATTAGGCCTATTGTGACGTTACTTCGATCAGGATACAGATTTACTATCATAATTTGATTAATTTTGAGAATACAAAACTGTTGTCACTCTGATTATGTTAAAATTTTACTATTATATTATAAGTTCACTTCGAGAATTTAAAATAAATAGGCCTATTGTGACGTCACTTCGATTATGATACAGAATGTACTACTATAGAAGTGCATTTTGAGAATATAAACAAGTCCTATTGTGACGATCATAATTTATGATACAAATGTAGGCTACTATATATAGGCCTATTGTAGAAGTGCATTTTGAGAATATAGACAAGACCTATTGTGACGATCATAATTTATGATACAAATGTAGGCTACTATATATAGGCCTATTGTAGAAGTGCATTTTGAGAATATAGACAAGACCTATTGTGACGTCACTTCGATTATTATACAGATCTATACCAGTATATTATTATGTTCATTTTGCGAATACAAAGCAGGCCTTTATGACGTCACTTCGATTATCATACAATTCTACTATTAAATAAGTTACTGAGAAAACGAAATTAGGTCTATTAATTGTGGCGTCATTTCGAATACAATACAGATCTGCTGTCATTATTATTTCCTTTTCATTATTGGGGCTGTTTAAACGTCATTTTATTTCCTTTTCATTATTGGGGCTGTTTAAACGTCATATTATTTCCTTTTCATTATTGGGGCTGCTTAAACGCAGCATATATCGCTCTGATTATGATGTAAATCAAATCTATTATTATACGTTCAGTTTGAGAATATAAAACTAGACCCATTGTGACGTCACTTCGATCATGATACAGACCTACTATTAAAGAAGTTCATTTTGAGAGCCATGAACTCATGGACATCGATGATGATGATGATGATGATGATGATGATTTTGAGAGCATAAACTATTGTGACGTCACTTCGATTATTACTCAGATCTACCGTAATAATTATTGAAGTTCATTTACATAATCTAAAACGAGGCCTATAATTGTGACGTTACTGCGATTACAGTGCCAATCTGCTATAAATTCACTGAGAATACGAAATCAAGCTTATTGTTACGTCACACAGATTACGACAAAGATCTACTACTATCGTATAATTTCATTTTGAGATCAAATAACTGCAGAGGCGAGCAAGAGACAAAACTAGGCCAAGTCGACGAAGTCGATCAAGTCGATCGTCGGCCGAGTCAAGTCGATCGAGTCGTCGGGAGGTCTGCGAGTCGACGAAGTCGATCGTCGGCCCGGCCGAGCCAAGTCTATCGTAGCCCACGACTCGATCGACTGCGGGGTATAAGTTTACGCCACTGCCAGCCCTGCGAACGTTAAGAGCGCACGGATTAGACCTGCCATTTGACAATCTTCATGCCTTGGCAGTTCTGGATATTGGCATATTGCGGACTTGATTTGATGTCTAAAGGCCTAGCACCGGGGAATAAGCTGGTCTCCCTGACGTGGCTTCTAAGGCCTTGATAAAGTTATCTCGAAGCTTTACTTTCATAAGTCACCAGTGTAGGCCTATAACTAAACCTACTGCTGTTTCCAGAATGATGTAGGTCTATGCTGCTCCAGCGTGGTGGAGCTATACTACCGCCTAGGACCGACCCCAAATCGAGCGTCTCTTAGCAAGGGTCCGTCGATCAGGGTAGGACCGTAGGCCTGCTTGCAGGATGACTCATCTAGGCCTAGGCCTACTGCGACTGAAATGACAGATCATCCCTGATGGTCGTCTAAGTCGTCTTCTGTCTGCAGTCTCCAGAAATGACTTCCGCTTTTCCCATCGATCGTTGATCGATCTTCACAATTTAATTTTTATTGCCAACCAAAGATGACGAACACTAGGCCTACAGCTCACGCGTTTTGCATAGAAAGCCGCCTGATGATTAGGTTAAGGTCTAGGCCTACAATTAGCCTATCTAATCTAATTTGCCCAGAATGTAAACAAAATGATTCTTTTGGTGTTTTATGTAATAGGCCCATTCTACTTTCATATCCTAAGATAAATTCATCAGGCTTGGACAACATTCACAAAAACAATCTTAGCACAGTACAAATTTTAAAATGTGTTATTGATAGCCCTACTGAGATTTTGGATAGGCATATGTTTGATGTTTCATTTGATGATTTGAATTATTTGATCAACTGCTTTTGTAGGCCTACTTGATATCAGTTTTTGTAATAATAATAATAATAATAATAATAATAATAATAATAATAATAATAATAATAATAATAATAATAATAATAATAAAAATTTAAAAAAAATAAATAAAATAAAATTAAAAAAAAAAAAATAATAATAATAACAATCATAATAATAATAATAATATTACTTATTACACCAAGACTTCAACATCTTTGATTCTTTGATTGTAGCCTGCTGCGTTGCGTCCGGTAGCGCATTGGATAACACACTGTCATGGAGATCAGCAGACCAGAGTTCGAACCCCGTAGGATAAACGTGCTTTGTAGCATGGGCGGAGACCTAGAGTGATAGGGGGACTGTCCCCCCCCAATGGAGGTGTTGGGGGGATGGCCCATGCATTCCCCCCCCCCCCCAATCGTTGAGCGTCAAGACTAAATAAAAGGTCATCAACTTTTTGGGCTGGAGTAAAAAAAGGTCATCAACTTTTTTCTTTTTTGTCGAAAAAAAGGTCGTCAGAAATTTTGGCCGGCAAAACATGAAAATTTTTCGGCGACACTCAGCCATTCATCCGTCAAAAAATCTCGCGTCTTTCCGTCCCCCCCCCCCCAAGTCTCCACCCAGGTCTCCGCCCCTGATTTGTATACGGTGCTATTAGCGCCGTGTATTGCAGGCTGTCTGTTCTGCTATAGTAAGACTTCTATCATTTGCGTTTCTTGTGAATTGTTTCAGTTGCATAACAGTAACTGTCGCGTATACACTGTAGGCTAACCGAAGCGGTCTATCAAGGAATATTATTAGGCTATTATTGTTTTCTAGAAGGCCTTTAACCTACTTTATCGGCGGCTGATTGCATCATTCATAAATATCTGTTCCTTATGACATCATCAGTTGTAGATCTACGTGCGTATGATTATTAATTTATTATGTTATCTGAATTATGAGCGAAGCGAAGCGTAATTATTATGTCAAGGAATCTGTAAATTTTTAGTACGTGTGCTATAAGTAATTTTTTTATATTATTTTTTTATATAAAACTCTTGTTTTAAAAATTCTCATGGCCGACTGGTTCCACAGAAATGGTGTGAAATGCACGAACACTGAGACTTTTGAGTTGCGTGGTGTGGCTACAACGACGACTGTAGCTGCACAGAAAATATGCAGGTTTGTTTTTTGTTGTTTATTTGTTGTTTGTTTGTTGTTTACATGTGCACTTGGTATAGCGCCACTTCAAGCTCCCTACTCAGAGGCGCTTCCGCCTATATAGAGCGGACACTGCATCGGAGTTTCACGCCGAAGCGCTGAGCAATATTTTTGCGAGTGAAGGTCTTGCCCAAGATCCCTACGCGGCGACCTGAGGTGGATTCGAACCTGCAACCCTTCGGCTGCAAGACGACGACTAATTCCGTTTGACCCAGGGCTGTAATCAAGGGTATACGCGGGTATACGGCGTATACTCACCTCCGGGAAAAACGGCATCGTATACTCACCGCGAAAAACCAGGGTATACGCGGGTATACAGCGTATACTCACCTCACAAAGGGCGTGTGGGTATACGCGAGAGAAAGGCAAAGGCTATTCAGGTGTATTTTTGAACAAAACCCAAAGCGAATGACTAAAAAAAAAAAAAGGTCATCAGATTTTTCGGACGGGAAAATGTGGAAATTTTTGCCGGATGACAGCCGCCAGAAATTTTTTCCCGAAAAAGTCGGTTTTTCTCCTGGTCAGCGTATAGGCTACTCACCTCAAAATTTACCAGTAGGCCTAGGCTACAGCCCTGGTTTGACCCAACTGTCACAAGCCTGATTATGATTATGGGCCTACATTAACCTATTGTAATTAATTTGAAGTATAATGCTTTCGTTTATAAAGCCAAACTTTATTCTCATTCGCGAGTAGGCCTATTGTTAATAGTAAATAATTATTGTTCGCTCGTGCAGGCCTTAGCCCTTAGAAGTAGGCTACGGAAACGAATAAAATCGGTGACGAATGATTTGCACGTAGTCTAATTAGCCATAGGCCTATATTGGTGACACACGGATTTAGCGTAGCAAGACTTTAGCTGTATATAGGCCTAGACCTAACCTATAGGCTACACTTTTGACGCCTATCAGTAGACCTAAACTGCAATGGAAGAACTGTTAGGCTTACTGCAGTAAAGAGGCAGTCGTATATAATATAGTTGCGATTGTTAAACAGTGTTATAGCAGTGTATAATAATTCTATGCTTATTAGAAATTTAGTCAACACTTTTTTTATTCCGTGTAGCGGCACCATGCGAAAATTAAATCATCCACTGATTTTAATAATATTGTCGGCTTGTATTTTCAGTGAACTGCGTCTGGCTCGTAGCAAACTGATTGCCTCGATGGCGAATGCAAGCACCCCGACAGATGATATAGCTTCAATGTTGAACAACTACCTTGCACTTCTGCATGGTTTTATTCTGTCGCCCGAGGAGGGAGGAGGAGACAGCAAGTTACGACATGCTGTCACTTTTGCCTGGTGGAGCGTGTTGACCTGTTGCGGCTGTGTGTAGGTGGAACCTCTGTGGCGTTGTTATCTAAAGAGATCATCTTTGATTTTAAGCACTTTAAGCACTTTAAGCACTTTAAGCAGATAGTCAATATTATAACTCCGCCACTGGTTGCACTCTGCCAGCGCCAGTCCCAAGCCTGGATAAAGAAGGAGGGCGTCACTAATGGTCTTTGTTACCAAATAGTGACGCTATACTGCAAATAGCCTAACACCACCAGTCAATATTATGTAGGCCTTGGTAAGGCCGATTCTTTTGCATCTGGGAGATGCATTGCTGGGGCAGACAGCTAGTCAGTAAAATGTCGGACTGGCAATAATAATAATTGTGAGATTTGACAAAGATCAGGCTTTACATAAGGCAGCCTAATGCTTTAAAGAAGGTATACATAGGCCTAAACTTGTAGGCTATGTAGGCTATGCTAAGGCTTTGTATAAGCTAAGGCTTTATGTGAGATGATAAAATATCATATAAGCCGAAGCTTAATGTATGGCAATAGGCCTACTTCACAGTACATAACTACATATGGCTTTATGGTAAAATTTTATGTAAGGTTAGGCTTTGCGTATGGTGCGACTGTGTATAAACCAGGATTTCATGTAAGCCAAGGTTTTGCGTAGGGTATACTTCACAAAACATGACTTTAAAATAGGGTAGGCCTAAGTTTTACATAGGCCTGAGTCTTTACGGCATGTCTTTACACAGCATGAGGTTTCTCAAATGGTAAAGCTTATCGTGGGATAACACTTTACAAAAGGCAATGCTTTGTGTAAAATTAGGTTTTACATAAAGGTTTTATGTAAGGTAACACATTGTACCTGCCCGGCGTTAAAATTGTAAAAAAAAGTGCATGAACACTCCTCAACTTTTTTTTTTTGGGGGGGGGATAACAATTACAAGGTCGAGGTCGTAGCCAGGATTTTATTTGGGGGGGGGGGGGTGTTTACTCGACCATGAACAACTTACAAGCAAACCGAATCAACTGGTCAAGGGTCTGGGGGGAACGTCGTGACTCGTGAGATTTCATAGCGGGTTCTGGACGCCCAATACATTACAAGCTGTAGCTCTGGCATTGTTAGTACATGCAAATGAAATATTTCATTTCTACATTATTTCATGGTGGGGGGGGGTCGTATTAAAACACCATCCTAGCTTTTCGACCCTGGTTGGACTACCTTTCCGTCTAATGGAATATATAGCCTAATATATGGATATATAATTAATACTGTTTGGTTTTGATTTGTCTTAATTGCGCAATAGCATAATTATTATTATAGGCTCAATAGCATGGCATTGTTTGTTTATTTTTGTTTATTTTTGTTTATTTTTGTAGCTCGCAGAGCGATGCAGTCTTCGAGCAGGTCTCGACGCTGTTCAACGTCGCACTGTGGTATATGAATCACGCTTCGTTTGTTGCAGGACAGGATGAGTAAGCTCAGTTTCTGCATCTATAGCATGTGATTAGATTATGGTCTGCTCATATATTGTATTGTACAGGGCGGATCCAGTGGTGGCAAATCCGGCCATGACCTCATTGAGAAACGCCCATAGATCGTGGGGCCCCATTAGGTTTCAGCAAACTTTCAACAGTAGGCTTCAACGGTGTTTTTACAGACAATTCGGCTAAACTCCTAGAAATTTGTCACTAAATTTTGGCCACCTCCTTCGAAAATGTCTGTATCCGCCCCCGGTATTATACCAGTGATTAAAGTGTGGGAAAATAAGTGCATGGACGCCCCTTACCTCTCCAAAAGAAGTGCCTGGACGCTCCTTATCTTTCCAGTCATTGTTGGCCAATAACTGGCTGGACGGCATTCAGATTTTAAAAGAAGTGCATGGACGCCGTCCATGACCGTCCTGCCACACTTTAAGCCCTGTATTATACTGTATATATTGCATTGCATTGTATCATATTGTATTGTATCGTATTGTACTGTACTGTATTGTATTGTATATGAGAATTTATAAACCGCCTCTTACAGAACTAGCCACTCACAGGGCTCTCAGCATGGTACCCCCAAGGAAATAAGAATGACTTCAAACAGCGAAGGGCTGAAGATGTTATCCCCGATAAGACCTTACTGCGGATAGTGGGAGGGAGGTCATTCCACATAGAAGGGCCTACAGTGGCAAAGGGCGCGGCGCTGTTCCATGGTATACAGTCCTTGCCATGGGCGGAGACTTGGTCTAAAACTTGCGAAGGACGAACGAGTGGCCGAAGAAAGGACACGAGATTTTGGGCGGACGAATGGCTGAGTCGCCGACGATATTTTCTATCTTTTGCCGACTAACATTTCTGACGACCTTTTTTAGTCATTTGGCCGAAATCTATTCAAAAACATACCATTTTCCTTGCCAAAATAGCAAAAAAATGGGTTCTGTAGCACTTTAGCAATGAGAGGACGATGAAAGCAACTGGGTAGCACTGTAGCCAGTGAAGCTCGCCGTTGAAGTGCGCGGTTGTTGGAACATAACAGCACAATTGCATAAAACACGTACAAATAATTATATAATTATATATGCATCGTGCATGATAACAGTTCAATACGAATCCATTCTATTGTTGGTTCTGCTGATGTTGTATATACAGGGTGAGCCAAAAAAAAGACCCCCCTAAGTTTTTTGACAATATCTTGACCAAAAAGTAAGAATTTCGACATGAAATTTTACAGTCTTAAAGACAATTCATATTTACATATGATGGCCAAATTTCATCAAAATATTTCAAACAGAGCAAAAGTTATGCCACTATTATGGAGGCCACCCACCGTTTTTTGACGATTCAAAAACGTAACGCAACAAAAAGTAGATTTTGGCCAATATCTGGGCCAAAAGTAAGAATTTCGAAATGAAATTGTACAGGTTAATAGACAATTCATATTTACATAAGATGGCCAGATTTCATATAAATATTTCAAACCGAACAAAAGTTATACCACTTTTAGTGAGGCCACCCTACGTTTTTTGATGATTCCAAAAAGTCAAAAAAGGGTAGGTGGCCTCACTAAAAGTGATATAACTTTTGTTCTGTTTGAAATATTTTTATGAAATCTGGCCATCTTATGTAAATATAAATTGTCTATTAACCTGTAAAATTTCATTTTTAAATTCTTACTTTTGGTCAAGATATTGTCAAAAAACCTAGGGGGGGTCTTTTTTTGGCCCACCCTGTATAAGAACCGAGACTCCTCCATTGAATTATCCAATAATAATTATTATTGTAATGGTGGACAATATAACGCTCGAAGAATTCATTTTTGACATGGATGCTTTATTTTGTGTAAATGTCATGTAAACTTAAGTGCGATATTAATACTTTTATCATCACAAAGAATATTATTCTTACGTTGAATTTAGGATGACGTGTGTGCTTTTAAATTAAAATACTCAAATTTGTATCGGCTCTGTGGATGATGTGCGTTTATTACCGTGTCTGTGCGGTTTGGGTCCACTATTCTGAGGGTCCACTATTCCGAAGGTCCACTATTCCGAAACCTAAACCTAACCCTAAGCCTAACTATAACCCTAACCCTAACTCACCCCAACATTAGCCATAACCCTAAACCTAACCCACCCCGACCCTAACCATGACCCTAACCCACCCCAACCATAACCATAACCCTAACCTTAACCCTCCCCAACCCTAACCATAACCCTAAACTTAATCCTAACCCACCCAACCCTACCCCACCCTACCCCAACCTTAACCCTAACCCTCTGTAACCATAACCACCAAGGATAGCGAACAAAATATAGCGGATATTCGGAATAGTGGACCCTCGGAATAGCGGACCCGGGAATAGCGGGCCGTGACCGTCTGTGCACTAAAATGACGGTATAGCAATTGGTCAATAAAAGACTAATATTCTTATCTTATATTGTCTTATCTTATAAAAATTATGTCGACTTATCTTATTCAGTGATGTTTACTTGTTCAGCTTTTGACAAAGGTTTTTTCTGTTTTGTTAAGTAACAACATGGAAGGAGCTTTGGAAGTACATAAGTGTCTGCGAGTTGCTTCAGGAATGTTCTTGCTCATCAAGGTACACTTAAGACGCTGTGTGCTTATTTGCGAACTAATAGGCCTTAGATATATATTGAAACACTACATGTCAATTACACGTTTTTCAATAGCAACCGTACGAGTTCAATCATGGGCACTATTACAATAAATAGAATACAACTGTTTTAAATATTATCATCCTTACAATAGAACAGAATACAACAGTCCTGTTTTTGACATTACCGTCCTTACAATAGAACAGAATACAACAGTCCTGTTTTTGACATTACCGTCCTTACAATAGAACAGAATACAACAGTCCTGTTTTTGACATTACCGTCCTTACAATAGAATAGAATGCAACTGTTTTTAATATTACCATCCTTACAATAGAATTGAATGCAACTGTTTTTAATATTACCATCCTTACAATAGAATTGAATGCAACTGTTTTTAATATTACCATCCTTACAATAGAATAGAATGCAACTGTTTTTAATATTACCATCCTTACAATAGAATAGAATGCAACTGTTTTTAATATTACCATCCTGTAAAAGTCCAGTGGTGCACTTAGGACCATAATAATTATGGCACAGCATTAATGGCGTTGATCAATTGTAGGCTGCATGAAGGACGTACTTAAGCAGGGCTGTACACGAAGGTAAACGCGGGTAGGCCTATAGGCCTACAGCGTCTAGCCTAGGCCCTATTATCCCCTATAGCCTATAACTTTCCTCACAAAGAGCAAAGTAAAAACATAGTTACAAATCAAATTACGAGTAGAAAACAGCAGAAGATCGCGATTTTGGACGAAGAAATCATAAAATCAGACTGTTTTATATCTCAGTGAATGTTTTCCGTTGACAAAAACCGTAATGACTGATGAAAGGTCGTCCGAAATTTTGACGACTGTCATCATCATCGAAATCCTTGGGCTGAATGCCCGTAGGTGTCCGGCGCCACTCTCTGTTTGAGTCTGTCTCGCGTCATGTTGCCCATCTTCAACCTGTCCGGTCTGCAGGTCCATACCATTAACATCTTGAACCAGCTAGACCACCTTGTCTGATGAAGAGAATATTGGGAGAGAGGCACGAAGGACAACCTGGGTCAATGCCCGTATGTGTCCCACGCTCTCTCCTCCCGACTCTCTCCACTGGTCTGTACTGACCGGCCTGTGCATGTCAGCTCCACATCATGACACCTTGAAGCATCTGGGTCGCTATGTCACTTGTGCCGTGGTTTTTGCGGATTTCAATGGTCTTGGTCTTTTACTGCCAGCGTATCTCCACCCATCTGTCAAACCTTCCTCATTTTATCCGGGCTTAGGACCGGCACAGGGAAGTTGCTGGTTCCCTGTGGCAGAGGATGGATGCAGTTTAATGTCGTGCCCAGGACCCTTGACGACTGTAAAAGGTCGTAAATGGACGTCCGAAAACGTTGCCGTAAAAAGTCGATTTTTCCAGCCCAAGCGTGTACTCACCTCAATATTTACCAGTAGGCCTACAGCCCTGTTCTCAAGGTCACTTGAACGATCAGCAGAGTGGAATCTTGAACTCGTAGGCCTGCTCTCTAGTCTCTACATATCAGCCGAGTAGGCCCACTCCATTCACTCACTTCTTCCGCTGTTCATCATCCGTCTCTCAGGTTCTTCTCTTCTGGGAACTCGCATATATAGGCCTACCGGCGAGTAATCGGTCATCCACCACGCACTTAGTTCTCAGCAGGGGACCACGTGAAGGAGGCGTGGGGGCCCTTGGACAGTAGCCTATAGAGGCTTTGTGAGACGCTTAGGCTACTGTCCCATTTTCCCGACCCCTACCATTTTTCTACCACTATGTCGAGTCATTTACCGTTCTCTAGCGCTGGACTATCATACGCCCTTGTAAAAAAATTTGAAAAACACTCCAATAACGGAAACATCGAAAACACGAACGGTAGGACTACGTTGAAGGAGAAATTATTATCCAATTCATGTTGAAATAATTTCTGATGACGATAGGGTGATTTCCTTATGATGTGAAACTGTTTCCAAGTGGACAGAACCTTCAATGATCGCTATAAAAATACAAACTCTCATTGCTGGTCTACAAGTCACTACATGGCCTTGCACCGGACTACCTCAAATCATATTGCATGCAGACGGCTTCGTCGGGTGCTGGACAGCCTGGACTTGCGCTGAGATCAAGTGTGAAAGGAGATCTGTATGTGCGGAGGACAAGGACACGCTTCGGGAAGCGTGCTTTTTCAACTGCCGGTCCCCGCTGCTGGAACAGTCTGCCTACCTCTGTTCGTTCGGCCAACTCAGTTGAAGCTTTCAAAACTCGACTCAAGACATAGGCCTATCTTTTTTCTAAGGCGTAGGCTACATCTGACAGATTGTGTTTGTAGAGGCGCCCTTGTAACGGCATGTGCTGTGTTACGGCTCCATAGAAATTGTCGTCATTATTATTATTATTAATTTTATTATTTTACTTTTAAATTTAGGATTCTGTTGATTGTAGGCCTATATACAGTGACTTGCAACCTGGTGTTGTTTTTTCTCTAAAGAGAGAGCTGATCGACCAGCTGGAAGATACGACAATGAGGGCATTTGACCTCAACCCAAACATCATTGACACGCACATCTATCAATGCACAGCAGAGGCACAAGAAGGTACCAAAGTTCATGCCCTTTGACCTATTACGAATCTCTGTGGGTAATGTATACGACAGAGTAGAGGTACTAGAAGCAGGGATGAACGTCGCTTGACAAAGGAGGCTGAAAGGAAGCACTTTGTGAGAATTCTGATGACTTTTTTAGTCTTTGTCTTAAAAAGACGATTAAATTTCCTGAATTTTGATCTTTTGACCTAAATTCTGATCTTTTGATCTTTAAAATCTCATGATCTTTTTGGTATTCTTTATAAAAAAGGTCTAGCTGTCCAACATTTAGTAATTGGTTTCTAAGAATAGGTATAGGATTGGTATCGAGTTTTTTATGAACGCGCAGGCATAAAATGTTAAACATGCGACCTGGCTGAGACCCGGCAAATGCAGGTCGCGAAGATAAATGCCGGTGTCACGAAATAGAGTATCCCCCGTATTAATTGTATCCCCCCAAATTAAAAAGTCTAAAAAACCGCTTCCGCGTGTATTTTGTTTTGCAAATTAATTTTCATCTGCTTTGTTTTGAACAATGACACTAACAAGTCTAACAGGTATGTTTATTCCTACTATAGATAATTTGTTTTGCCCTGTTTTTAGAGCACTTAAAACATTTAAAACACTTAAGAACACTCAGAGTCACTAAATAAATTCGAGTTGCTTTTATCTGAGCATTGCCTATGACACTTAAAACAACTAGAGTCCCTTTAAATTTTGATTACAGCATAATTTTTTTATTATGCGCATTTTTCAAAAAAGGGGATAGATTGGTTTATCCCCCCGAATAGTATAGACCGGTTATTTCCATCCGGGGGGATAGATTAATTCATTCCCCCGAATAGCTTTCAGGGAGGATACTCCGTTTCGTGTCACCGGTTCGCAGACGCAGACAGTCCCTGCTCATTTTCAACCCTGACAATAGGGCTCTACTCAAGGGTACACGCGGGTATACACAGCGTATACCCACCTCAGTAAGACCAAGTGGCTACACGCAGGCAAAAATTGCGAATTACGAAGGCAAAAAAAATCATGAAATTAGAGCGTTTTAAGCTGTTTTATAGGTTTTCCGTGCGAAATATAACGGCCAAAGACTTCGATGACTAAAAAAAGGTCGTCAGAAATTTTGATGACTAAAAAAAACCGTCAGAAATTTTTTCCCCAAAAAAGTCGATTTTTTCGGCGGCAGCGTGTACTGTACTCACCTCAAAAGCCTGACAAGAATGTATTTGCTTCTGAGTAGATACTCTTGAAGAGGCGCTATATAACTGCTTAAATGAATGTGCACAAGTTCACGCCTTTTGACCTCTTAGGAATCTGTGGGTAATGTTAGATGGAGCAAACGCTCATTGTCATTGCTTCTGATTTGCATATCATGAGGTTCTTCTTGATGTCTGATAGGCTATCCATCACCTAACGGTTCTTTTAAGAAACTTTTCTAACGGATGGCAATTTCTTAAAAACTCCAGTTAGCCCACACTAAAGTGAATTGGCAAAGATTTCAATGAAGGATTTGCTTGCTTACTTACTTACATTATCTTCAACAACAGCGCGTCTCCTCTACGCTCCCCTGCCTGCCAGTGCCGCATGGTGGGGTTTATAATAATATTATAACTAACTTGTAAGCTTACATGACAATGATGACATTGAAAATCGACTACTTCGTAGAGTGATCCGGCTCGACTCACACGTCCTGATTAACATTTTCCCATCGAGAGTCCATAGGCCTTCGTCCTCGTCCTCACAGTTTTGAACTACCGATTAAGGACGAGAGGAATTATATTTCTCGCTTACTTCACAGATACTCAACCATTGCCCCTCTTTCTGACTACCACCCATTTGATTGAATTGTTATGATTTTCTTTATCATTTCTTATTTGTAACTGACTGCGGTATGTCAGCAAGAACTCAATAAAACGAATATGTCATCATCATCATCATCATCATCATCATCATCATCATCATCATCATCATCATCATCATCATTTACATTTATTACATTACTCAAATTGCATTATTTGCACATCCTAATGACTGTATAATTAGGCTATACGTGTAGGCCTATCACATTGCTGGTTTGTTGATTGTGTATTCCAGTAACTGTAGGTCGAGCGATTGAACTGGAACACAACCCAACTATCGTATGTTCTTTAGCTCATGAGACTGCCAAGCTCTATCGATTGGCTGGTAAGAATACTTCGTCCAAATCGTTAAAGTCTTAATTAGAAGAAAAGGATGGTTTGATGGCTTTTTAAAGAAATTTTTTAACTGCACATACAGTAATTTTAATCTGGTGTGCCTTTGGTGCGAAGAATAATATTTCTGTCGATCTTTTTTAGTCATTAGGCTAACCAGAAATTTTCCCACCAGTCTTCCCAAATCTTGCAAGTCACCGACTGTAAAACCTGATGGCCTCTTTCTTCTTCTTTAGGTTCTCTGCCCTTCGGCAGGTTCCAACCTCCAATGACGCCACTCCTCTCTGTGCTGTGCCTTTTCCTTCAGTTTGCTGTATCCATTGACCATAATCCCTCCGAGCATCATTTGCCGCGGTCTTCCTCTCCCTCTCTTTCCTTCCATGGCCTCTATTACTGATTTTTCACTGCACAAGACTGCTTTTAAAACTGCACAAATTTATTTAGACCTACAAGGGCTAACTTTAAAAAGTACCCACTGCTATTTTCGACGTGCAGTTGCGCACAAAATGTGTCGTTGTAGAAAAATAATAATTTACAACTTGGAACGCTGCTCCACTTTAAGCTAAACATCTTTTTATGACCTGTCTTATGAGTAAAACATGTCAAAGCTTTAGTTTGTTCATATGAAGAGAATCGAGAAACAACTTCAAACAAGAATATAGCACTGTGTACAAATTATGGAATTTAACTCTAAGAGTAATTAAGTAAGCATATTCCTTGTTATTCCAATAATTGTGCCGGTATACCTGCCCTATGGTGTAGACTACTTGCGTCTTATTAATTGATCTGTCAGTGAGAGTACAACATTCTCATTATAAATGTTTCTCATATCAGATTGCCTGCAAGAGGTAAGGAGCAGTTATGAATGCTTTCACAGTTGAAGGATATATATTAAGGGCATTTTGGTGGCAGTAACGTATACGCAGTCAACTGCCCGGGTTCCTTAGGATCGCAGAGAAAACTCTCACTTCAGCGTCCCTAATATTAGGCGCATAAGAGAGCATCCTAGACAGTGGCGTAGCCAGGAATTTTTCATGGGGGGGTTTATGGCCGGAAACCCTGTTTTTTGCTATTTTTTCTTACTTAAATGGAAAAATAGCCTTAAAAAATCTTTTTTTCGGAGCCAATGGGGGGGTTTTAACCCCCGAAACCCCCCCTTGCCTACGCCACTGATCCTAGAACAGTGAAGATCCTGTTACCAGGTGCGGCTCTTTGTTCAAGGCGTGGCTAGGGATGATGAACAGAGTTAGCCAACATTTAATTCTGCATGGTGTCTGCTTTTTGTGTAGATGCTGCGCTGGCCGCTGTGTTTGGCTGGCCCGGTCACAAGTGGCAGTGGTACATGCAGTTTAAAGCGGAGATATACCTTGCCTACGTGAGTCAATGTGCCTTCTTTAGTGGAGTATAATAAAAAAAATTGTTTACGTATATCCTCTTCCTCTTCCTCACCATCTCATCTTCCCACGACAGTGTACAGTTAGTGTACAGGCAGTGTACAAACAGTGTACAGTCAGTGTACAGTCAGTGAACACATCGTAGCAGAGTTGAGTAGTGCCACCGTATATTGAGTGATGGTGGACCTTGAAGCTGAAGAAATCTCGACACAGATTGTCTGCACTGGCGGTTTTACCAAAGAGAGACGAAGATCTCAGATAATTAATTTATTAATGCAAATTACATAACGTGAGATAATTATATGTTTTTACTGCTCCAAAAAAGACAAAACAAAACATACAATTTCAAGTCAGTGCTAAGTTGGGCTGCAAACGGAGGATCTAAAGGGCCAGAGTCCCTCTAAGCAGGACAGCTAATTAATGCACCAGAAGCGTTATAAATGGAAGTTGGTAGGAGTGATTTTAGGCCTAAGCTTCAACTGAGATAGCAGAATTAGTATTGTCTTGTGCTAGAAGTTTGTAAAAACAAACGAACAAAATATAAGAAGTAGCCTAGTAGTTGACCTATAAATATATTTAAAAATATTAGGTGGGCACGCAGAGGTTTTTCTTAAAGGGGGGGGAAGATGAGGTGCACTATAAGTTTAAGTTTAAGCTTGAAGTTCTGCTTTTTTGATGCGCAGTAGGATCTGTTGGTGTGTTGTAGGCTTATTACTACCGCGGAGAGGTACTTGTGGCGCAGGAAAGATGTGGCGATGGGATCAGATGCTTTCAAGAGAGCCAATCTCGTGCGCAAACTTTCATTACCTTCACTTCTTCTTATCACGAGTTTTGTTTATATATGCTGTAGGCATCTTTAGCGCAGTTTTCTTAAAATACAAGGCATGGCTGTATGGTCGATTAGCACGCTTTCTTTAGGTCTTACCTACTTAGGCTATTTACTTTCATCCAAAGCTCGAGGGTACGTACCGTACGTATTCTATTTTTTGAAAGGTACGTACGTATTTTAACGTACCCTATTTTAGGGTACGTAAACAATAAATAAAATACGTTAACCACGTCATTGCTCATTATAAGAATGTTCAATTTAATTTAAGCAAACACTCACCACCCAGTATACGGCGTAGTAAATTGCTGCAATGCTAGGCCTATATATCCAGCATACATTGCACTTAATGCACTAATGTCAGTCAGTCGTCTCAGTTCTGCTGCAGCACTTCAAAGATGTGTTTTTGTGCGATTGCCTGTTCCGACCCAGAACTGCTTGTCGAAAAATTGCATTCAATCAAATAATTGTTTTTCGCATTTTTCAAAACTTTCGCGTGCGTCCATTCCTTCCCAGGTTCTCTGGGCATCGCTGACTCGCTGACTGATGCGTAGGCTATATAGATATAGCCTACTGCAACTTTCGAGTTAGGCTACACCAATTTGCAAACCAGCGACGTGTACTTAGCTCTCATCAGAAAGACAGTACAATTTGCATTAAATTAATTATAATCAAAGAATTTATCGAATTAAATTTACTGCTGCGCTACCGAAAGTACCTGTTTCAATGATGCATAGGCCTACAGTTGACGTCAGATTATACGTTGGCTATGGGTCGCTGAGTAAACCATGCACAAATAAAATTTTCGTGTATGGTACATGTACGTATCATACGTGTATTCTATTTTTTGAAAGGTACGTACGTATTTTAACGTATTCTATTTTAGGGTACGCGTACCCTCGAGCTTTGCTTTCATCTGAAGTGCATGGTTTTGTATGTTGCCATTATTAGTATGGTAGTATTTCTACTGGTATTATTATTACTAGTAGTGGTGGTGGGGGTGGTGGTGGTGGTGGTGGTGGTGGTGGTGGTGGTATAGTAGTAGTAGTAGTGGTAGTGGTAGTGGTAGTAGTAGTAGTAGTAGTGGTAGTAGTAGTGTGAGAATTGTGGAAATATGACTGGGGAGGACTATAATATTATCGTCCACTTGAAATTGGGGTGTGAAAAAGACTTTACTATGGAGCTCTAAGAAAGACTGAGGAGTTGAACCCCCCCATCACTTCGCTGACAATTCTCACCCTGTACAATTATAAAATTAGTCAAGAAGCCGAACAGAACACACATGCCAAAAAAACGGGGGGAAACGAGACGAAAACTAAACATCGAAAAAAGCGGAATTTTTTTAGAAGATAAAAACCATTTTTTACAACTATGCTTTTTACAGTGTAGAGAGAGCATTGACTGAATGAGAATAATTTTGTTCTGTCATGCAGATATCGTGATGGCGACGAAAGCTGCGACTAAATATTCGCAATCGTGGGACTTAGTAGGAACAGTGAAGCCTCATGAGAATCTCTTCTTCACACGTCTTGCACCCATCGTCCAGACGAGACTCGAGAAATGCGAATACGAGAACGGATTCATGTCAGTTGTTTCACAACGATTTTACTGCAATAATAATAATCTGATCATTACATGTAGAATAATGATCGGAAGATAATATTTATAATCTTCGTTTATTAACATTCAATCTGATTATCTGACAGACCGCAGAATGATTACAGGTACAAGTTATACGAAATACGGCCCACTATAGCACGACACGCAGGTCCGCTACAACAGACTCGGTAGCTTAACACTAATGGCTTAAGTGCTGGAACGCTCTTGGTACGGCCAAGCCAGCAGTGGGAGGGGCGATCTTATTTTCAACAGACCCGAGGCAAACAACACAACAGAAAGCGCCACTGGCAGCTAACAGAAAAATTCAAATAAATTTTTGCCCTGAGCAAGGCTTGAACCCAGGTCGCGATTATGACTCTCAGTTTATCGACCAACGCTCTCTCAACTGAGCTACGGACCCTCCCAATGAACAATCCATTGGGGGCTGAGCCACATCGTTCTAGATACAGAACGGCGGAAGAACCTTAGTGAAAATGGCGTCGGACTACTACGGGCGATGAACCCATGGTTGATGATGATGATGATGATGATGATGATGATGATGATGATGATGACGATGGCGATGGCGATGATGATGACGATACACTAATCTCGGGTCATTCTTCCAGTGTTTAGGGCCTTTTGAATATCGTCAGGCTTTTTCATGGAATTGAATCTAGGCTACATAACGTCCGTTCAAGATATATTTATTCAAAATCGCTCCCGACCTAGGCACGGTCAAGGAAGGAAGTCTTGATTTGGTCATGAAAAGAGGGCATAGTCCGCGAGATAAGAGGGAACGCAGGCCAGAGTTTATACACTGTTCCAAACACTACCTTTCCATTAGATGATTAGACTCTAATTAGGAGTTGTCCATGCATTTACGTATGGAGTATGGAGGGTAGGACTCGCCGGATTTAATCGATTTGCGAAAGTGGGGGAAGAGGTCACGACAAAACGCGCGTGCAAAATAAATGTAGGCCTTTTTGTGACGTCCACATTTAGCCTGTTATATTATAACTATTGTTATATTATAACTGTATTGTTATATTATAACTGTATTGTTATATTATAACTATATTGTTATATTATAACTGTATTGTTATTTCATAACTGTATTGTTATATTCCACATTTAGCCTGTTATATTATAACTATTGTTATATTATAACTGTATTGCTATATTATAACTATTGTTATATTATAACTATATTGTTATATTATAACTGTATTGTTATTTTATAACTGTATTGTTATATTATAACTGTATTGTTATTTTATGACTGTATTGTTATTTTATAACTGTATTGTTATAACTGTATTGTTATTTTATAACTGTATTGTTATTTTATAACTGTATTGTTATATTATAAGTGTATTGCTATATTATAACTGTATTGTTATTTTATAACTGTATTGTTATATTTTAACTGTATTGTTATATTATAACTGTATTGTTATATTGTAACTGTATTGTTATATTGTAACTGTATTGTTATATTGTAACTGTATTGTTATATTATAACTGTATTGTTATATTGTAACTGTATTGTCCTATAATAATCGTCCGTTTACATCAGAATTAAATTCTGTTCAGATCTAAAGAGTAACAATATCAGTTTCAAATTTTCAACTGGCAAATATCGATGTTTAACCAAACATAAATAGGCCTATAATATCCAACAGTAAAATAAATGCTTTGTAGATGACTTCGGGTCGCAAAGGTTTGTCAGTCACTCATTCACGTGAGTAAAGCAGGGAGGAGACCTGACCGACGACTCCAATTGGAGCGTAGACTCGGAACCGACCTGGGCTGGCGAACCAAAGTCCACCGTGCCCACCTTCTCGTGGGGCGACCTGTTAGTAACCCCTCCGTATGGAGGGGTGAACGAACGGGCACGGACGGCAAACGGGGGGAAGGCAATGGCAAACCACCCCTTATCTTTGCCAAGAAAGTTCATGATGTATCCAAGAAGGAAATCAACGATAGTCACCAAGGGTGAGACCCTCAGGCCTGAGGGTGACTTAATGGCTACTGAGGAAGAGCACATTGACGAGTCGGGAGCTACGGGTTCGAATGAAGCCACAGGACCAAAGCCGAAAGGACGTCCAGCGGTGGATATGGCCATGAAGCAAAGACTTGACATGAGCTGCAAAAAATCTATGAAGGTCGGAACGTGGAACGTCAGAAGCATGCAGAGTGGGAAGGTGGACATCATTCAAAAAGAGATGGGAAGGATGGATATAGCGATACTGGGATTATGTGAGACCAGATGGAAGGGAAAAGGACACTTCAGATGGAACGGTTTTAAGATAGTAATGTCGGGGCAGGAGGAGAGGGGGACGAATGGAGTTGCAATCATGTGCGATAGGAAGAGCGCTGATGCGATAATGGGGTATAATACAGTGAGTGACAGAGTACTGAGTGTAAGATTTAGGGGAGGAAGGATCAATACGACAATCATACAGGTTTATGCCCCTACAGCGATGGCGGCAGAGGAGGAACAAGAAGCTTTCTACTTAGACCTGCAAGGGACAATTGACACAACACCGAGGGGAGACATACTGGTGATTATGGGTAACTTCAACGCGAAAGTTGGTGAGGACAGAAGTGGATGGGAAGAAGTAGTGGGTAAGTACGGACTGGGTGTACGAAACGAGGCAGGGGAGAGAATGCTGGAGTTCTGCGATTCCAATGAACTACGAATAATGAACACATGGTTCGAACAACCGAAAAGAAGACTTTATACATGGACGACGCCGGATGGAAAACACAGGAATCAGATCGACTACGTGTTGGTGAACAAAAGATGGAAGAGCACGATAAAAGATGTAAGAACAAGACGGGGGGCGGATTGCGGAACAGACCACGAGATAATAGTGGCTACATTACAGCTAAAGTTGAAGAAGTTGAAGAGAGGCAAAAGACTGACCAGTTTCGATTGCAAAGGCATAACACCAGAATACAGGGTGGAGATAATGAATAGGTTTGAGATCTTAGAGAGAGACGATACAACGGAAGAGGAGGATGCAAACAAGCTATGGACAAAGATGAAAACTGCGATTCAGGAGGCGGCGGAGAAACATGTACCAAAGAAAACGTCAAGGAAAATTACACCATGGCTATCCAAAGAGGCCATTGAGGTGGCAATGGAAAGGAGAGTAGCAAAAAAGGAAGGGAATAGGGATAGGGTAAAAACATTGAATAAGGCCTTCCAAAGGAAGGCAAGGGAGGATAAGGAAAACCATCTCAAGGAAATGTGCAAGGAGATGGAGGAAGAAGGGAAGAAAGGAAGAACTAAAGAACTGTTCGCAAAGATAAAGGAAATAACAAAGACAGCAGGCCCTAGAATGGGATCACTCAAGACAAAGGATGGGAAGATAATAGGAGACGAGGAGGAGATGAAGGCAAGGTGGAGAGAGTATACGGAAGAGCTGTACAAGGAGGACGAACGTGTCGTGAAGGAAAACATCAAAATAGAGGAAGTTGAAAACGAACCAGAGATATTGGAGGCAGAGGTGGAGTGGGCGATAAAACAGTTAAAGGACAACAAAGCGCCAGGACACGATGGAATACCTATAGAACTGGTAAAAGAGGGAGATGAAGCAGTGGTGAGGACTATTACAAAGCTATGCAATCAAATCTGGAGAACTGGGGAGTGGCCGGAGGATTGGAAAAGGTCAGTGTTCATACCAATATTCAAGAAAGGAGACGCGAGAGAGTGTGGAAATTATCGAACGATAGCGATGATATCGCACACGAGCAAAATACTACTCAAAATAATCCACAAAAGAATGGAGAAGACAATTGAAAGAGAATTACCAGCCAACCAAGCGGGATTCAGGAAGGCGCGTGGAACGCGTGATCACATCGCCAATATAAGGTGGATTATGGAGAGACAGAGGGAGTACGGGCAAGAGGTGCATATGTGTTTTATAGACTACAGCAAGGCGTTTGATTGCATAGACCATACACTACTGTGGAGGACACTAATCGAGATGGGAATTCCGAAGCATCTGGTTAAACTACTGAAAGGCCTTTACGTGGATCAAGAGGCGGTTATAAGAACTGAATATGGAGACACAGAGAAATTTAAAATAAGGAAAGGAGTGAGGCAGGGGTGCATTTTGTCCCCTTTCCTGTTCAATCTGTATGCCGAGAGAATTATGAGGAGGGCTGGATTGGAGGAGGCAACAGAGGGGGTAAGGATAGCGGGGAAAATACTGAATAATTTGAGGTACGCTGATGATACGACATTATTGGCGGGTAAGAAGGACGACCTGGCCGAGTTAATAAGAAGAGTCAGGATGGAAAGCGAAAAGGCGGGACTATACTTTAATGTAAAGAAAACAAAAGTTATGACAACTGCAACATGGGAAAACTTTGAGGTGGATGGAGAAACGATAGAGGTAGTATCGAGCTTCACATTCCTGGGATCTATGTTAGAGAAGGAGGGAAGATGTGATATGGAAATAAGGCGGAGGGTATCAATGGGAAAAACGGCAATGAACAGTCTGGGAAATATTTGGAAAGATAAATATGTGAGCAGGGAAACAAAGAAAAGACTGGTAAGAGCACTGATCTTCCCGGTCGTCCTATATGGATGCGAAACATGGACAAAGACACTGGATATGGAAAAGAAAATCAACGCGTGCGAGATGTGGATTTGGAGAAAAATGTTAAGGATTTCATGGACGGAGAAGAGAACTAACGAATCGGTGCGTGAGGAGCTCGGAATAGAGAGAGATGAGACACTACAGCAAACAGCGACTTGGAGGAAATTGAGCTACTTCGGCCATGTGATGAGATCTAACGGTTTGGAGAAGGAGCTGATGACGGCATGCGGTGAGGGAAGGAGGAGACGCGGAAGACCAAGGAAGAGATGGTTGGATGAGGTACAGGAAAAGTCTGGCATGAACTTGGAGGAGCTGAGAGAGGCAACAAGAGAGAGGGGACACTGGAGAGGATACATCAAGAATATCGCCAGAGCTCCAAGAGCTGACGGCACCAGGTGACCAGGTGAGATGACTTCAGCAAATTAACTTTTGTAAAGGGTAGAGTTTGTCGCCTACATATAGGGCCTACGCATAAGTCCGCAAAATACGCGAGTTGCAACAGGATCGAGGAAATCGAAAATATTTTGCATAATTATGTAATGTATGGATGTAGGCCTACCCTTATATGAGAAAATGAATTCTTTTTCCAGCTATCTCCAGACGGTTCCCATGGCGACGCCCAGCCTCGGAGAGAAAGCGTCGTTTGGTCTTGCAACACCTCAGGAGTTCCAGACGCCGCCATGTCATCCTTTGTGGACGGTCGAAGCATATAGAGCATTCGACGTTAAGAAATTACCGGGAAAGTACAACGTGAGAGAACAATTTTTTGCTCTAATTTATCCTCCATGTAAAATATGCAGGGGCGGATCCAGGGGGGCCAATCCGGCCATGGCCGCCCATTTAAAAATTGCATGGGACGTGGCTCCCATTTGGTTTCAACAAGCCATTATATAAATGAAGCGGGAGAGGAAAAGGAAAAGCAGGATACTCGAGAGGCCGGCCATTACTCTGACCAGGATGACTGATGACTAAAAAAAACATCAACTGTTTTGGCGGCTAAAGCGGTATCTTTTTCCTTTTAAAGAAAAAGTCATCAGATTTTTCGGCGACCAAGACGAATTTTTTTCCCTGTCCCAAAACCTAAATTTTGCTCCCCCCCTTTGAAAATTTCCGTACCTGCCTTCGAAAACATGCAAGCTTAATGTAATATTAGTATTATTGATCTTTCGTCGTTCACTGCACTGACGTGACTGACCAATCAGTATAGCGATCATGCCAGAGCTTCGAAGAGAAGAAATAGGTTTTGCGGAGAACAAACAGATCTAAAAAGATGCAAAACGTGGAATAAGGGAAGAAGGGAAGGCATCCAGAGGCATACTTGACGTGCAATTAAGTCGCTCTCTGCACGATCTTCACACTCTCGTCGTTCGACTGGCCACCTTGTTCTATTTGTACATCGGTCACAAATGTCATTATAAGCCATGCATTGGGCGTTTGCTATTGTGGTGTCTCAATGTGGAATCACCTTCCCTCTGCAATTTATTCGTTACATGATTCTGGTAGGAAATTCACCTGCATCTTTTCGCTGCCTGAGGACCTTTCTCTTTTCATGGGTCTGTCACGCTCAGAGCGCCCCTGAATAGCTCTGCTGTGAGAAGCGATTTACAGATGTTCATAATAGATTAGATTAGATTAGAACGACTTAGAGATGAATTGTTAGATTAGTTAAGTTTGATTGAAACGCTATTTTCTTCTACCAAGAAGAACTATACCCAGCTGCAGATTGATTTAAGATATGATTATTTTTTAATTAATTAATTTTGATTAGATTGGATTAGATTAGATTAGATTAGACCTGTCTCATTATAATGTGGTTTTTTTCACACAGAAGCTCATCGCTCCTGCTTCAGCTTCTGTTCCGGCTGCTTCTGCTTCTACTCTTGCTCCTGCTGCTCCTTCTACTTCTGCTCCTGCTTCTGCTCTTGCTTCTGCTCCTGCTCCTGCTCCTGTTGTTGCTGGTGCTGCTCCTGTTGCTATTGTTGCTGCTTCTCCTGCTGCTGGTGGAGTGAACGTGGTAGCGGCATTGACTCCGGGAAAGCAGAAGGAAATTTCGCAGCCGGCTAACGATCCAACCATAAACAGTCCTTGTAAGGTGTCCTAAGCGAACGTCCGCTCGGAAAATTCCTGACAATAATTATTATACCGGTTGTCTGTTCTGCTGTCTAATGATTATGTGACAAATCTTCTTTTTTAACGCACTACATGACATTGTATTCAAATGAAAAATCCTCGCGTAAATACCTTGCCCCCTCCGTGGAATATTGATACCTAGTTTTTAGCAAATACTTTTGGTTTCTAACAAATTTCTTCACATTAGCCTAAAGCACTTGTTATGTTAATTATACGCAGCTCGAAATCGAGAAATTTACATTTAGCAGACTTATTTTTAAAATAATTAATCATGTCTTATATATATTATAATTTCTTAATTTCCAGATCGGCATTTTTAAGCTCTTGATAAATGACCATTGTGTTTTTGTCCCTCGTGTAAAAACATTTGCGTGCACCATGACAAATAACGAGATTGTGCAATCTGCAGCATAACCGTGTTTACAATAACTTTGGAGTTTACTTTATAAAGTATCAACCATGGTCATTGTTAAGGGAATTGAAATAAAATCTCAAAGTGAATTTCTCACCTATAGTGCGGCATTGAATTCATGACCATGCATGCACTGACATTCCAGCATGCAAACCTCTAAACTAGAAGGGCTCCCAAAATTAATGAAGAATGTTTTGTATATAACAATGATTTTCGCCTTTTTAGTGATCATGTAGCCTTTCATAAAGCAGTTATTTACGCACGGCAGCTCTGCATGATTCAGGAATGAACCCAGATTTTAATTTGTTACCGTAACCAAAGAGAGCCATTGGCAGCAACAAAGGTTTTGCTATCTGGAAATCCTCGCAAAACTTGTTTTAGAAACCTGATACACCATGGGAGAATTTCAAAAAAGACTTGCAATGTGTACTTTTGCAGTTAGTAGGCTACACATTTGATTGATTGGTTGAATGGTTGGTTGGTTGATTGATTGATTGACTGGCTGGCTGGCAGGCAGGCTGGCTGGCTGACTGATTGATCGATTGATCGATCGATTGACTGATTGATTGATTGATTGATTGATTGATTGATTGATTATACATTTCTATAGTGCTTGAAGAGCTGCTATATATGTGTGCTCGCAACTTTAGCACTCTAAATATACGTCCTCTGATCCTTAATTTGGTAACAATCCCTCTGAATAGAAACCTCTCGTGAATAAGCCGGTGCCCTGCGTTTGGCACTTTAGAAATTTGAGTATAGTCATTACAATTACACGTACTGGAGTCATTATCTATAGTTATAAAACGCAATTTTCTCACAATCGATAAAGGCATAACATAGGCCTATAATTTATTACAGAAATTTCAGACTTCCCATCTAAGTAGGTCAATGTTCTGGCCTTCTATGACTTGGGCCTATTCCTTTTTCCCAGGCTCCCAGCCTAGAAATTTGCAGAAGCAGTCCATTTTTCTTTTCATAGAAGTTTGTAGCTCATAGCTTTGGGTGTAAAAATATTGTCAAAAGTCTACAGCACCCGGTATTCCCAGGCGGTCACCCATCCAGGTACTAACCGGGCTCGACGTTGCTTAACTTCGGTGATCGGACGAGAACCGGTGTAAAGGTTTCAGATTACCCCCTCCTAAACATTACCCCCCTGCAAACTATAAATTGCATCAATCATCGCATTTATTGCACTAAAAATATCAAAAAAATTCATCCCGCTTCTTGTCTTGGTCTGAAGATTTTCATCCGTCATCCCACTTCGTGGTTTGTTATCAATATTTTCATCTGTAACTAAAATACTATTCGCCGCTGAAGTTTACATGGAGAAAATGGCTTCGAGGTTATTATTTTTTCGGATCAAAATATTGATAGCAAACCACGAAGTGGGATGACGGATGAAAATCTTCGGACCAAAACAAGAAGCGGGATGATTTTTCTGATTTTTTTAGTTCAATAAATGCGATGATTGATGCAAATCTAGTTTCCGGGGGGTAATCTGAAACCGATTTCAAGTTACCGGGGGGTAATGTTTAGGAGGGGATAATTTGAAACCTTTACACCGGTGTTTTCAACGTGATATGGCCGTAGACAGTACGACGCAGAAAAACTGAGTACGGTATTTAAAGTAGTCGGTGTGCTCTTTCGGTAAATGAATATAAGGATTACATAATAATTTTAAAAAACTGTCATAATTATAGAAACTCAAAATGTCCGCGCCTGGTTATCTGGTTGATAGGCCTACTCTTACCTAGGGCCGACCTTAATAGAAACGTTATTGGCCTAATAGGCCTAGGTAGGCCTACTATAGGTTTCGACAGAGCCTTCTAGGCCTAGACCTAATTACTCATTAATAGAGAAGACTGGGTTCGCAATTAGCCTAACTGCGGTTAGATAGGTCTATTCACTGCTGACAGAATGACGGCAATAGGCCTAGCCTACTTTGTGACCATGTACAGGGATCCCACTGGTTCTTTCCACCTAGATCTACATGTAGCTAAGTTTTTTTAGTCTTGTCTAGGCTTCTGGTTTTTCCGGATCTATATAGCGTTTTCTCACTGAAGCAGGCTAGGCTATAGGCCTATCGTGCTTAAAGCCTAAAGCATGTGCATGGGCCATCTATTAATAGACCTATAGCAATTCTTGAAACATCACTTAGGCCTATGTGAGAAACGGGGTTTCTTGCTTATATAGCGCCAGTTGAATTCCGATTATAATCAACTGTGTGTAGGTATGAATGTATGAAGGATGTATGTGCGTGGGTAATATGTGGGAGAACTTGGACCTGATAATTTAGACCACGCTGACAGTTGCAGAATTCAGGCCTGATAATCTAGCCCACGCTGACGGAGGGAAAACTTTGGCCTACTGGATCAGCGTCTTCAGCCGTCGACGGCGTGGGATACGGACAGGGACTGCGGCACTCATTTTGGACGGTGGCAGACGGACAAGGAGAGGAAGCAGGCAGAAATAGCCATTTCTGCTGATGCAGGTCTGAAAATCTATAAAAGAGAGTGACGACATAGGACGGACGCCTTTCACGTTGTGTTCGATCGTAGAGAGTCGACGGAGCCTTTTACGTTGAGCTCGGTGGCAGAGATGATGTGAAGTGCGGCCCGCCGCGTCCTGGGATCAACCGGATCCGGACGGCGTTAAAGACTTAGAGACGTTAAAGATTTCGGAGGCGTCAAAGAAGAAGTGAAGTTACGTGAAGTTTATGCGACGAGTAATTCCGCAGAGTGAGGACGATGTTTTGGAGTTTCGTAGAGGCGTTAAAGTTTCCGGAGGAGCAGAGGATTTCGTGGATTTCGTGAGAGGAAGTTGCCGCGAAGTGATAGAAGCAGTGACGACGTCGACCTTGGATCAAAACGGATCAGGATCGGAAGCGTTACTGGAAACAGAGGATTTAGAGGATTTCCGTGAGGTGACATGCCACGAGGATTGAGATTTGTGTATTTGAGGAGTTCGTGGAAAGACAGTCCACGAGTGAAGTGAAACAGATTATTTTTGGGATCAAACGGATCGGAATCGTCTGCGATGATTATGGAGCGAGTTACGTGAAGACTGTACTCTTCTTTACGACGAAGGCATTGCTGAGCTGCAAGGATAAGGACTGCTCAGGCCGAACTGGAACTTTGGTGGATCGAGGAAGCACGCGTCTATTCGGAGGATAGGACGAATGGCTGGACTCGAATAGTGAGGACGAAAGGAGCTGGATCACGAAGGAACTGAAACCGAACGATGCGAGGGTATGTTTACGTGGACTAGAGAAAGTCAATGTTTATATATTGGGGAAAAACCCGTACCTGAAATTTCCCACTTATCAGTTGCTGCCTTAGTTAAGCTGGATGAATGAATGAGCGAGTGTGTATTTCTAGCCTTTAAGATTGTCTAGCGCTATATTATATTTTGTGTTATCACTGTATAATTGTGTTGAAGATACATAGCGAAGCTATTCAAATACTACGTCTGTTAATTCTGTATTTAGTGACTGAGTAGTTTAATGACGGATATGACTTTAGGACGACGTGAGAGACGGAAGAGACCAGTGTGCGACTTGACTACTAAATTAGACGACAGACAGGTTGCGAGGTGAAGGACTATAGAGGACGTTAGGGCAAGACGGCGAGGACATTTAGGAGGACGAGGACAAAGGAGGAGGAGGTTAAACGGACCCAAGCTGTGAAAGAAAACAGTCGTAGGACACCGTCTGTGGAGTGAGCCGATTGGCCAGCGGAGGCCACGCCCTAAACAGACTTGACATTAAGCCACGGGCTTGAGACGATAATATATAAACAGCCTCAGCCGATAGCTCACTCTCTCTCTCGACATGTAGATCTTAGAGCTAAATAAAGAGTCATCGATTACTTGCTATTACTAGGTTATTATCGTAACCTGACATGGTGTCAGTAGTAAAAAGAATATAGGCTAAGTTAAACATGAGTCTACCAAATCTACGGTTGCCGGATCCGTTGAAGGTAACGGGAAGCAATGTCGCGGACAATTGGGAGCGGTTTAAAGACCAGTGGGAAAATTACGAACTGGCAGCCGACCTGACGGGCGCCAGCCGTGAAAAGCGTGCAGCAGTCTTTCTCACCTGTCTCGGCGGAGAGGCCTACGACACCTACAGAAGTCTGGCCCTTCCGTCGGAGGACAAAAGGGACATCGACAAGGTCATCGAGGCGTTCGAGACGTTCTGCGTGGGATCGGTGAACGTAACATATCAACGCTATGTTTTTTACCAGCGCGTTCAAGAGCCGAACGAACGTTTCGACACGTTTCTTGGCGAAGTCAGGCGTATGGCGAAAACGTGTAAGTTCGAAGCCATGGAGGAGTCAATGATACGCGACCGCGTAGTCGTTGGCATCAAGGACGATGCCACCCGCCACAAACTCCTTCAAATCCGCGAACTTACACTGAACAAGGCCATAGACGTCTGCAAGGCCAGCGAGTCAGCCGGTCAGCAAATGCGGGCAATGACGGCACAAGACCAGGTGCAAGCGATCCACCAGACGCCTGCAGGGGCGCGCTGGAGACGGTCGCGCCAGACAGCACCCGAACCTCCGAAGGTCACGGTAAACCTGGATCGGTGTAAATACTGCGACCGACGCCATGAACCACGTCGATGCCCCGCCTACGGTCAAAAGTGCAGAAGGTGTTTGGGAACATCACATTTTGCAGCCGTCTGCACGGCACGAAAAACACCGAGCCGACCCGAAGTCTGCGAGCTCGGTCGAGATGAGGAAACGGACGAGGAACTGCTGACCTTATACACACCAAGCAGCGATCGCTGGTATGTACGCCTACAGGTGGCCGGTCAACCCATTCGTTTTTTGTTGGACAGTGGAGCGACGGTGAATCTGATTTCGCAGGAAATCGTTCGCAATCTGAGTCAGATGCAGGACGTCCGTCCGACCTCTACTGCGTTGCGCATGTTTGATAGGACGGAGCTAAGGACGATAGGCATGATATCCCTGACAGTCGAACACCCGCGAACGCAACAACCACATCGTCTGGAGTTTTTCGTTGCAGAAAAGCACAGTCAACCTATTCTCGGACTCAAAGCCTGCAAAGAGCTGCATCTTCTCAGCGTAGACGAAGAGAACATTTGCGCAGTGCGAGCACGTGACGAGTGCCTGACCGAGGAAGCAGTGTTGGCCGAATATGCCGACCTGTTTGAAGGAATTGGTTTGCTGGAAGGCGACGTCCAACTCCAAGTCAACGAGAAAGTGCCGCCAGTCTAGTTGCCACTGCGCAGACTTCCGTTGGGCGTTCGAGACATGGTTGGGGCTGAACTTCGTCGTTTAGAGCAATCAGGCATCATCACACGCGTGAGTGAGCCTAGTCCTTGGTTGGGGCTGAACTTCGTCGTTTAGAGCAATCAGGCATCATCACACGCGTGAGTGAGCCTAGTCCTTGGATATCGGCGCTTCTTGTCGTTGCAAAACCTGACGGCCGAATACGCTTATGTTTGGATCCTTTGCCTTTGAACAAAGCTCTTTTGCGAGTGCAATATTGCATGCCCACGATCGACGATGTACTCCCCCAGCTGGCAGGTGCACGAGTTTTCAGCACGGTGGACGCAAAAGACGGTTTCTGGCATCTCGGCCTGGATGAAGCTTCCAGCCGACTGACGACGTTTGAGACCCCTTTTGGCCTATATCGGTGGCTGCGTCTGCCATTTGGTCTCTCAGTTTCGCCTGAAGTTTTTCAGAGTCGGCTACATACAGCACTATCAGGACTGAGTGGCATAGCATGCATTGCCGATGACATTCTCATCTATGGGACGGGTGAAACGGAAGCGGTGGCGATGGCTAATCATGACGACAACCTGCGCGCCCTATTGGAGCGATGCCGAGAGAAAGGCATCAAACTGAATCGAAAGAAACTGCGTCTCTATCGCGAATCGATCTTATTCTGCGGCCACGAACTGACTAGAAGCGGTGTTCGGCCAGATCAGCGCAAAATCGAAGCCATCCAGCATATGCCTGCCCCCACCGATCGTCAAGGCGTCCTGCGCCTGCTTGGTATGGCTACATACCTTGCAAAGTTTTGTGCAAATTTCAGTGAGGCTACAGCCCCCATTCGCGCCCTACTTAAGGGCGAGAACGAGTTCTGTTGGAGACCGGAGGTCCATGGCAAGGCGCTGGATAAATTAAAGGCAATGCTCATGAACGCTCCGGTTCTTGCATACTTCGATACGTCGAAATCAATGGTGGTTCAGTGCGACAGCTCTCAGTCAGGCCTAGGATGCTGTCTTTTACAAGATGGCCGACCGATCGAGTATGCCTCGCGTGCATTGACGCCAACAGAACAGAATTATGCACAAATAGAGAAAGAACAATTGGCAATACTCTTTGCAATGGAACGGTACCATACCTATGTGTACGGAACGAAACAAAAGATAATCGTCCAGACGGATCACAGGCCATTAATTGCCATCGGGAGGAAGCCATTATCGTCGGCGCCCAAAAGATTACAGCGCATGCTTCTGCGACTTCAACGGTATTCCTATGATCTCGTCTACACGCCGGGCAGTCAAGTGATAATTGCAGACGCTCTATCTCGAGCGTACCCCCCACTAGCCCCAGACGCAGTGAGTGTTGAGTTCCCAGCGGAGATAGGGGCGTTGATGGACGACCAACAGATGGAAGACCTGACACTGGTCGCTTCACAGGGGACCATCCGGGCTCTAATAGCCGCCTCACTGATCGACGATGACTACCAACAGCTGCTGAAGCAGATAAAGTCAGGATGGCCCCCCTCTCCAGCCGAACTGCCGGCCGCTGTCAAACCATATGCCAGTTTTGCAGATGAACTCGCAATTAGTGGAGGATTGGCTTTCAAGGGTCATCGTGTGATCATACCCTACCCTGCCAGAGACGACATTCTTCAGCGCCTCCACGCCAGCCACATCGGAATTAATGGATGCATTAGACGCGCACATGAGGCTGTATTCTTTCCCGGCATCACAGCGGCCATAAAGCAGCTGGTGTCGAGTTGCAGCATCTGCGCTCGTTATCAGACCGAGACACAGAAAGAGCCATTACTGCCCCACCCAGTTCCCCCCAGAGCCTGGGATAAGGTTGGTTGCGACCTCTTCATGCACCGTGGCCAAGACTATCTGATAACGGTGGACTATCTTTCGGGCTACTTTGAAGTGGATCGTTTGCCGTCCAAGCGTGTTTCCGACATTACATATGCCCTGCGACAGCAGTTCGCACGCCATGGAATTCCATCAGAACTTATGAGTGATAATTCCCCATTTGGTGCAGCGGAATTTCAGGAATTTGCAGCGGCCTGGGAGTTCAAAACATCGACGTCCTCACCGCGTTATCCACAGAGTAACGGAAAGGCAGAATCGGCCGTTAAAACGGCGAAAAGATTGATGGAAAAAGCCAGTGAAGGGGGCGTCGATCCATTCCTAGCGCTTCTTGCCTGGCGAAATACCCCCTCCGCGCAACTTGGACAGAGTCCAAATCAGGTCATGTTCAATAAAAGGACCCGAACTCTTCTACCCACCACCGCCGTACTCCTAACTCCGCCCACTGCAGCTAGAGCCCAAGCTGCCCTAACGGCCGCCAAAGGTCGCCAAGCCCAGTATTACGACAAGAGGGCGAAATACCGACCGCCTCTGACCATCGGTCAAACGGTCAGGGCGAGATTTGACGAGCAGGACTGGAGGAAGGCGGAGGTGGCACGGATCCTCCCACACCGGTCTTACGAACTTCGATTCGACGATGGAACCATCCTCAGACGTACGTCACGGCATGTCCACGCATCGTCCGAACAGCCGATTACCATCAAGGCCGAGGCCACAGACGACGAGAGCAGCCCGCCTCCCGCCGCCCCCTACACCCGTCCTCTTCACGGGGTCACAGAGGGCACCTCCGTTGTTCAGTAGCCAGAGCCACGGCCCACGGTGCGCGATAACCAGCAGGAATACCAGACTCGTTACGGTCGAAAGATTAAACGTCCAGCCAGATACATTACCGAGTGAATTAGGCTCGACCGTAATTTCAGCCTCGAACAAACCAAAATAAACAGGAGTAGAGTAGAGTAGAGTAGAGTAGAGTAGAGATTAGAAAAACGTAGTTTTATAGAAACTCTTTTTTTAAACTAAAAAGGAAGAGTTGTGGAGTGAGCCGATTGGCCAGCGGAGGCCACGCCCTAAACAGACTTGACATTAAGCCACGGGCTTGAGACGATAATATATAAACAGCCTCAGCCGATAGCTCACTCTCTCTCGACATGTAGATCTTAGAGCTAAATAAAGAGTCATCGATTACTTGCTATTACTAGGTTATTATCGTAACCTGACACCGTCCTTCCGCGCCAAAGCTCGGTAGCACCTTGTCAAGAAGTAGATGGTAGAAGTAGGGGCCCTGACCGTAGGACTAGGGATGGTACACATGGGCGCCCGCACATAGGGGCAAGGGGGGGCACTTGCCCCCCCCCTGGAAAATTGAAACCTATGTTCTTTTAACTACTACTTTTGGGTTTTTAACAAATTTCTTTGCATTAATGCACCAATGATACGAATGATACAGACAATGAAAGTCAAAAATCCACATGTAGAGATCTCTATAGAAATAAACAAGCTTTTATAACTTTCTGCCTTGCATTTTCAAGCTCTTTCTAAAAACTCTTACAATGACCATTGGCTTTCAACCTTCCTGTGGGCACCTATGCAAACAGCAGGCCTATCGATTATGGCCAACTTAAGTGGAATCCAGCTGTAATGCAATTAGGCACAACTGCAAAAATTTAAATACTAACGCAAAAATTTGAAAATTTCTCAAAGTAGGCCTACACTGAAATTTCATCAGGGAGATCTGCTTATTCACCAGCATTGTAATTATATAAACCAAGTCTGCTCTATGCCAGGCTCCATTTTGTCCATTTAGCAAGCTACCAGTACAGAATCCAAGGAGGTCAAACTGTAGATAAACTTGGCTCTGGTTATCAGGCCTCAGGATTTACACCCAAAACGACAAAGAGATCTGTTAAAAAGAATTGATACCCACACTCATCTGATCCCCAGATCCTCCACCTTCCTAAACGATACCCGCATTAACAGTTACTCTGGCCTTCTGGCTACCAGACTCGGACCTCTTTCTGACTACTCTTGGGAATAGGCTTCTGACTCGATGCAGAACAGGTGAAACTGCTGGTGCCCTGCGATTGGCTTTCGAGTGGCGCTTTAGAAGCAGCTAAAGGAGCAATTGCCCCTTGCAAACGGACACCTTTTTTGTTCATTTAGTCATTCGTTCATTCTATGGAATTATATAGCACACCTTTAGGAAACTACTTTTAGCATAGATCTGCTATTTGATTTTTAACAAATTTCTAAGGAAACTATTCATATTAAAAATTATGCACAAAATGAAACTGAGAAATTTGCATAAGAAACCTCTTTGAAAAATACCCGTATTCCTAATTTCCATGCAGCATTGCATTTTCAAGCTCTTGCTACTACAAAATTTAATCGTGACTATCGTAAAAATTTTGCCCCCCCCCCCCCTGCGAAAATTTCTGCGGGCGCCCATGATGGTACACCAAACAGCGGACTTAGCAACCCCGTTGGCCATCTCTGGAAATACAACACAGTTCGACTGGGGCCGACCCCCCTTTAGTGTGCACGGAGGAGAGAGGGACTGATTGACACCGTGTCTGACTGACTGACACGGGGGGGGGGGGGAAGAACTGTACACCTATAGGGCCTTTACATTTTTCAGGTTGCCTATTTTCACAAAATAGACACTCCATCAGTGAGCAAAAACAGATGAAACACTAGAAAAAGATCGCGAAATATCAGATTTCTACTCAGACACTTTTAAAAATTCATCAGAAACTTCAAGCGCAAAGAGAGAAACTTTCCGCCTAAAAGATTCCTCGTAGGGCCTTGGCCTAGGCCTAGGCCTAGGCTATTTCTCAGACAAATTCTACGTAGCCTATTTCTCAGCTTAAAGTCAGTCTAGATTTTAAGCGTTTTTAGTCCGGATCTGACATTTTGAATCCCTAGGCTAGTTGTGACATGAAAGACACATTATATTAGCCTATATAAATTATAACTCCACAACTCTTTTGTATCAACACTGCGCTCGTGAATAAGCTGGTGCCCGAGCTTGGTTATCGAGTGGCGCTTTAGAACAATCTCTCGAACCTCAGTTTTAAAGCAAATAGGCTATCTGAATAATCTGATTCACCTTACAAAATACTCACCCAAGCCCAAGCTTCACATCTTGCAATCTCTCTGCAGGCAGTGATTCCGTTAAGGTCTGAATTCTTGGAGTCATGGACGCATCACATCAAAAAAATTGGAGTCCACACCAAATGGATAAGATCGAGTCATGGACTCCACACCCATCCATTTTTGGAGCCCCATCGGGCCATAGTAGGTCAAATGTAAAAAATTCCGAACTTCTTATATTACAGGCGACAAAGGGCCCAACCATTAGGCCTATTATTATACGTAACCTATATCAACAAATTCGTATTTTTGACCCTCTCATCTGTTGCAACTTGTACCTCTTGCGAACAGCCACATGCGTACGTAAAAATTAGCTTTAACCCTCCTCCATTTAAAAAAAGTTCATTTAGGCTATAAGTCTTAGGCCTAGCTAAAGTCAGCTATAAAATTCATTTTACCGTTGACTATTTGTTGTGTGTTAAAATCTGAAGTTGTCGATATCAATACAGAAAATACCAAGTCATAAACTCATAAATTGCATCCAGCTTCTCCAGAGGTAGGCTGAATTGGAATGAAATATAGGCCTGTATCGTGGAATCGTGAAAGGTCAAGTAGGCCTTCAGGCATTAGCCTGAGCCAACGATAAGTAGAAGTTTTTAGTTTTTAAAATTTGAGAACAAATTAACAGCCATTTAGAAGCAAAAGCTGGTGTTAGATCACAATCAGATTGCATTATATTGCACTAATATTGACCTGGGACAGATATTGACTGGAGAGCGTCTCTGAGAGGGTTTCTTGTAGAGACGTTATGCAACTTATTGAAATGAATGAATGAAGGCAGAGCCTGAGAGAGCTAAAATGCGATTGTCGTTAGCAATGACATCATTTAAAAAATAAACAGGGACATTTTTAGGGCACTATAACCTATAACTATATAGTACCAATTTTTCCGACGATAACAAATTTTATACTTTTCAAGAAAAATATTTTAGCATTGTTGTACTTCTTTTAGTTTTCTTGATTTTAGGATCTATCCGACGACGGTCATTACTTTTTAGGCCTCTCTTGGGAATGATTGAACGCTATAATATTGCTGATATGTCGATGGTTTAGGTCTAGGCCTGCATGCAGGCTATATAGTATATAGCCTACCTCACTCACTTACAAAGAAATGAAATATTCATAAATAGGTCATGGCATAAATTATTCCCCACTAATCAGTCAGTTAATACGCAATGCATAAACTGATCAAGACACACATATAGGCTATGGACCCCACGGTATTTCTTATTGGTGTCACATGGACGCATTGTTAATTTATTTGTGCGTTCATTCACAACATCAGTGCGTCCATGGACGCACCGCCTTTATTTTTGTGCGTCCGGCGTCAAAATTTGTGCGTCCGGGACGCACGGACGCACGTTAACGGAATCACTGTCTGCAGGTCTCTCATGATTTAGGGATGTCACTCGAGCTTTCCCCACCTAGATCTAGGTTTTTTGGGCCTTATCTATGTTTCTAGGTTTTTGGGGCGAGATCTAGGTTTTTGCAAATTTTGCGACGACGGATTTTCTGACATTTTTTCGAAATACAGGCATTTTTCGAGAAAAATGTACGAAACAACAGTCAAAAAGAGACATAGGCTATTTGAGGTAATTTTCAGATTTGGAGCGACTAGCAAAAAAAGGTCATCAGAAAATAATGAAAGGAGAAAATTGGAAATCTAGAAATTTTTGGACCTAAAAGACTAAAAAAAAGTTGTCAGAAATTTCAAGCTCCAAAATTCAATGGATTTTTCAACAATTTCTCGATCTAGCCCTTTCTAGCCTTTTTTTCGACCGTTTCTGACCTTTTTCAATCAGAGTTGCATCCCTGAATAGTGACATGTTGGGCTATTCTGCTGCTATATATTTTGCGCAGCATTGGTACTGCACCAATGTCAACGCAAAATGGACGAATGTCTTAAACTTGGTCTTAAAGACCAAATAAACAACCAAAATGGATCCGATACTGGCGAACGTTTTGATGTTGATCATGCAGACATTGCTTTGTTGGATGAATGTGAAAATCTAACGGAGATTGTAGGTAATGCTTGTGGTACAGCCTGTGGCCTTTGCTTGGTTGTTGGTTTCGGTAATCGGTTTTTAGGCAGTGATGTCATTTCCGGAACGTATGGCGCCTTCCAATTGCAAGCAAATAGATTCTGCATTGCCGAAATATGATATGCAATGACTTTGTAGACAATCAATCCGGATTTTTCCAATTCACACCCCTCCAAAAATGCGTCTTTGACCTAAAATTATTTATGATATAATGTCCGTTATTCTTGTCTTCTGACAACCTGATCTTCAAAGCTGTATAACTTTGCATAAATGTTTTCAATTATTTATTTCCTCTGTAAACAACTGTGCGTTTGCTGGTGGTCTAATAAAGAATATTCTTACTTACTTACTTTCATACATCTTATATCAGGCCCTCAGGGTTGGCACAGTACCCGTGCACATGAATAAGCTGCTGTTAATTAGTGATATAGAAAATTATAGTGTACGATTACTATTGTGTGCTAGAGATTTTGTTTTTTTGTATCTTTTGCATTCAGAAAAGGTTCTGTGCCGCCGCATAGTAAAGTTCTTATTAGAATCTCAGTTAAATTTGGTAATTTGTAATTTGCAGGCAAGGTTGAGGATGATGATCAGCTGGTGAATGGTTGTGCTGCTTCTTTTGGACGAGACGAATATGGCAATATGTCAACTGTGATGGACGTAAAATTGACGAAGTTGCCGAAATTTCACGAGTGCCTTGGATCGGTTGAAGGTTGTTCGCAGCTAAAGGTTTGTTCATTGGTTAATTAGAAAAATAGTTCGGTGGATAGTTAATGCACAATAGGCCAGGACTAGTTCAGATGAGGTATTATTATATGATTACGCGTTCACAAACTTCACCATCGACATATGTCTCCTAGAACTGTGGAAATATCCTCTGGTACTCCTGATTAACCATCTAATTTCCTCTGTTGTTATGTGTGACGGTATTAGGGTAATGGTTAACACTCTGGCATGTAGAACGAACGGACATCAGATCACTTCCCACTGCCCTCCCAAAGGTCCACTCAACCTTCCATTCGACAGATGGTGTTGATAAACTGAGCAGAATGCAGATGGCCGCCTGACATGGTTGCCGACAGTTAAATTCGACTCCTATAATAACTTGTTATCATCCATTCATACTATGAATTGTAATCATTCTACGTTGGGTCAGTTTGAAATTAAACGAAGAGCTAGCAAGGCCCATGCACATGGACCTAAATGGAGTGGCGACAGACAAATGTTGATGAAGGATCTCAGTTTATTGAAAAAATTAGCACGGGCCAAACCCCAAAATTATACGGTGGCCTTATAAAATCCGAGTACATAATTTACATTTATTTCAAATGTTGCGAGTCTGAGTCGAATGCTATTTGTTGACGTAGTCGATCCTACCGTCTGGTTACGACTACATCATCTGCAGCCTGCTTCCTTTCGAAACGTTCGATGGAGAAGACCGCTTCTCATCCGTCTTCCGTGTTGCCATGGGAACTGCGGAAGAGGCGGAGCAGTGGTTGTACGAGTTCCAGTCGTCGTCAAAGACAACGTGGCGGGTGGACAAGACATATCCCGACCCGCAGACCAAGGTCGTCTTCAAGGTGACGTCACCTTCTAACGTAGGGGTTTGAAAAAGTATGACATGTATGTATGTATGACTGTTGATGTTTTTTGGTGTTTAGATAGCTCTCCTTGTAACGTGGAGAGTACGAGTTTGAGCTTTCCGAGACCATAGCCGTATATTCATTTTGAGCAAGTCCTTCATACAAAATATTGTTCAGCACTAATAGAGGTACTCCTCACAGGCGCATTTTTCTGTGTTTATGGGTTCGAAACACCCAAATATGTAATTTGCAAAATATTTCAAGTTAATTCTGTGTATATTCTGAGTATTTTTGCAACCATGTCCATTGGAAACCACCCCCACCTCCACCATCAAAATGGAAACCCACATTTTTCTGGCTGTGCCTCTATTGGCACTTAATTGCTACAAAAGTGTTATTAAAGGAGATAATGATGATGTTGCTTATAATAATAATAATAGTAATAATAGTAAGGTTTTGCTATTGTAGAAAGACTACCACTGCCAGCACAATACGCGGTCGACGAGTCACAAAGATCGTAACATTCAGAACTCGCACAAGAAGAACACGAATTGTCCGGCCAAACTGACCATCACGGTCAAGAAATTCGCCAAAAAGTGTGTCACCGTTGTTTAGCCATCAAAATCTTAATTTTAAAGTCACTTGAAGTAATTTTATTTATGGTACATAATTATCTATAAAATATGTTTTAAAACACTGTGAAAGTGAAGAATCTCTGCGATAAAGCCTTGGCAATATTTATGCTATTTTTTTCATTATTGAGATATTTGCTTATGAAAATTTTCTTAGAACTTCTATTCTTTGTGACACATGCACAAAAAACTATTGGATAGCTTGCTGTGGCTCAAACCTCTAAGAAGTAGTTTTGGGGTATGCTTTTGTGAAGAGATAGCAGTTTAAGTAAGTCACTTGAGTGAGCGTGGTGAGTAAGCATTGCTTCCAACCCTCGGGACCAGTGGATGAGAGTAGTAGTCTCTAAATTGCATCTGATGCCTGCGCATGTATAATTATGTCTCTTTTCTCCAGCGATATCTCAACCATGATCGCCCAATGTGCCATCCCACGCCATGCCGCAATTGTTCATATAGTAAATCTGTCATTGATTTTGACTTTAGCCGATGTTGAGCTGATGATAGTTAGTGTTTTTTCTGCTCTGAGGTACTTCATACCGTCGTGGAATTAGAGATTATTGTTCTTTAAAGAAGAGGCATCTGATTGTTATCATTATTATTTTTTATGTTTCTATTCTTTCAGTTTGAGCATTGGGTCAGCAAAAGATCTGGCAAAAGCCACAGTGTTAAAGCTAACGTTATTACTAATATTGTTTGTAATATTGTTACTATTATTATCATTATTGTTATTATTATTGTTTTAATGTTGTTGTCATTATTATTATTATGATTACTATTATTGCTGTTAATGTTATATCATTGTTATTATCATTATTATGATTACTATTATTGTAGAACAAAGAGTGAAGATCCTCACGCCAAAACGCACGCCACATTAGTCTCCCTTAAGCAAACGCACAACCACCGAGTGATGATCGCTGAGGCGCTTCGTCATCGTCCCGTCTCCGACGACGTCCGTCTCCAATTCATCGAGCTCTTCAAGAGCGGTCTGACGCCACCGCAGGCGCTTGCCAAGCACCAGATGGCGCTGAAGGATTGCTACGGCGACCGCTACAACGAGGTCGTCGTTGACCGGTTTCTATGTCCCGACATCCACTGGTGCTACCGACTCTACTACAAGCTCTACAAGACAAAGAACGGCGCCGCATCGGAAGCACTGGAGGACACGACTGCGGTCACCGAGGTGCAGGCGAGCGAGGCGGAAGCGGCGCTGCGGAGGCTGACGGACACCATCTGTCGGAAACTCCGCCAGAAGCCGAAGATATTTGTTCCGGTCGTCGAAAAACTGCTCGCTATTACTCAGTCGTTGATCGATAGTTCGGATGCTGTGGCGGCGAGAGTTTCCGCGGAGTGTCTAACGGACGACGAAAAAAACCTGGTTGGACCTCAGCGGACGGGAAGTTTCTCTGCGGGAAAACACGTCAACCGGACTAAGCGCGATTCGCGGTTTGACTCGGGCGAACCGGTGCCGAGAAAACGAGGTCGTCCGGTGAAGTTGGCGCACACGAAAGAGCACGATTATTCGTCCAATCGGCCGGTTGGGGAGAGCGAACACGGGGGAGCGGTGGACTCCAAAGCCTTTGCGCAGTCGATACTGATTCCAGCATCGTACGGTCAGAGCGTTGTGCTTTCAAGCGACGTCAGCCTCAGTGCGCTTCCCGAGTCTTGGGGAATCATGTTCGGGCCGCAGTGTGACGTAACGCACTTCGAGAACGCACAGCATGACGGGGTGGTGACCGCCCTTGTGACCCCACACGACCTCAACGACCCCGTAACCAAGGAGACGATACTGGACGTTGCCATGCAGTACGACGTTGACCCGAATTCAACGCAGACGTATCACTTCATCTCCGAGGACAATACGCACGTCAACATCGTCCACGTCAACGGCAACCAGGGCAACGATGTTGTCGGGAATGTTGTGCCCGACTTAAAAGAGTTTCTGAAGTGTTTCTGAGGCACTTGTTGACTTCAATTCTTTTTTACCATTTGCCAACTGGTTGTAGCTTTCTGAACCACTGTGCAGTTGCTGTAAGAGAAAGTTTGTAGGTGAACTCAGAGATTGAAGTCCAAGGGTCAGGCAAGGGGAGAAAATGGATCTGGTTAATGGTGTTTTTAGACTTGAAATGATGACAGAAGTAAGTGAATAAGGAGGCATGAGGATAGTTTTGTTTAAAAGGAAAGTTTTGTAGAGAGCATCATTGTAACATTGCGTGGGAGAATTTTTAAAAGTGTATCAGATGCTAATTCTGATGAGTCTTGTGCTGATTGGTTAAAATTCATCCGCATGTATCCCTGTCCTCATGGCTTAAGTATTGCTGCATGGTGCTGGTGATTGCAACCAAGTGGTGTGTATAGAGAAGCTGCTAGTTTTATATTGTATATATGTCAATTTATATAGCACCTCTATCAGAACTAGAAGCTCAGTGATACTAACCATAATCGTAATCTCGAGACTTCTACAGCGCCCACAAAAGCCAAATCGCGGCAACCCATATAAACCGGTAAACCGTATTGATGCTTCACACTTTGAACATCAAGCCTAAAGCATTGTTTGAACACTGCACAGCATTATAAATATCTGTTGCAAAATATTGACTTGTTATCTGAGAAATAGTATATTATTCTGATTGTTGACACTTGCTGTGTGACAGTCCTCAGTGAAGGAAATGCAGATAATCAACAGTTTGTACCTGTTGTGAAACCAGAAATAAATAAATTTATGACTGATTATTGCCTTCTCATATTAATTTACATAATTGTAAGTTTTCTGGTTGCCAACCTTAATTCAATTCGATACTAGAATATTTATATTCCAAGTGATCTCATGGATGCAACTTTTCTATGGCTTCACTTACAATTTTTTTATTGCAATTTCACTCCATGCGACCATTAACTACTATTGTGGGCATTATTTTAATGGCGCAAATTATAGGAGTCAGTAGATTAAATGATGTGAATAGTTTTAGTAGAGGAGCACCATAAATTCCAACCATTCTTAAAATTTGGTCATGCTGGAGATAATTATTACGCTGACTTCCTACCTGGCAGTGCATCGAGTATAGGATCGCTGCACTGGTTCAGCAGTGTCAACTTGGTGTTACACCCACACTACCTGTGAGAGCCCTGTTGCTACACGGATATGCAAGGCCACCACACCTCCAGTCTGCATTGAAGAGGGTGCAGCTCTTGGTTCCATTCACAAGAACTGCAACTATGCAGAATCAATCATTTTCCGTGGTGGACCCAGTATTCTGGAATTTACTCCACAGCAGTTTTGTCTGCTTCCCGGGGGCTCTTACTGAAGCATTTTTAAAAATTAATGTCAAGAGCTGCGTTTTTGGCGTGATAGAGTTGGGAGCACTTTTGAGTGATTCCTTTGAAGAGGTGTTATAGAAAATCTTGAATGAATGAATGTGCTCAATTCTGTTGGTTCATTCGAGTGACATGGAAGTTGCACTGAGTGCACCGGATCACTCTACTGAGCCGAGTCTTCTCATCGTCTCTACTTGCCTGCAAGGCCACCAACGCAGAGTCGTGCCTTCTCTCTACCGTTAGTTCCTCGTTTTGGCAAAGTCGTCCTTTGTCGCACTTGTTCCCAAGGGTCCACTCCGATTGCTCATACTTTGACAGTGCCAGTCCCAAGCCTGGATGGATTAGGGGAGGACGATACTAATCAATGATATAACACGGTGTTGTTCAGCAGCAGTAGCCTAAGCTAGGGAACTATATATCGACTTTACCCTGCGTTACAAAACAGAGATCAGTAGAGGCCAGAGACAAACGACACTTAAATACATTGCGCAAACCGTTTGCAAACAGTCCGCCGCTAAATAGGCCTATGGCTGTAGGCAAAATAGGCAAGTGATTTTATCTGCTAGGCCTACTTCATGTTCACAAATTCAAAAATGTAGGCCTAAATCGAGATGCCATAGGGAGTGACGGTCAAAGCATATCGAACTTACGAAGGGATTTTACGTGTGATTAAATTATTTTGAGCTAATTGAATTGAATAAACTTCCGGACTTTATTAGGAATTCATTTTCTGAATCGTTTTTCAAGAAAAAAACCTTTAGGACTGAGCCTGTTTTCTCATTTTGTTTAAGATTTAGGTTTTAATGTTACACGCTTTCGTGGAAGCTTCATTTCTTTGTTTAAGCGCGTTATAAAAGACAGTTTAATAATGATAATAATAATAATATTATTATTAATAACAATAATAATATCAATAATAATGATGATGATAAAATTTAGTAGCCCACAGTACAAAATGCCTTTCTTACTCATGCTCTTGCGAGCACAGAATATGAATAGAAACACTTGTTAACACTAATCATGATCCGTTGTCCAATCAGAACGCTCGTTTCATCAGAGATTATCGGTTAATCGCATATCATTGGTCGTTTAACCAATCAGAATCGTCGTTTCTTAAATGTTCGGACGATTTCTGGTCAACATGACAGTCGTCGTATGTCCTAGTTATCTCCAATTCTAGCAAATTAATGGAAGATTTTGTATTCTTAATTATTTATTTACCGAACTAATTCTGCGGCAATGCTCGTTCTCGAGCCCCTATCTGTTTATGTTGTAAGCGCTCACAATATTTTGATCTTAAAATCCCGTGACGATTCGACGTCGGTTTAATTTGTAATGACCAATTTTATAGACAATAACACTTGGTAGGAATAGTGCGGACGACTGATGAGGGTGGAGGTATGGAGGTGATACGCGTGTCAGGGTTATATACGCCATAGGAATAAATTGATGGTGATAGTTGATGACCTTTGGAGCTTGTCATTTGGGCCCTGCTGTTAGTGTGGTTGTGGTGGGTGTTTTTGTATTCTTCCTGTGGCAGCAGATGGGTAGTTCTAAAGTTCCAGCTGAATTGATGTCCAGTTTATTTTTTGGCATGAAGAACGTCAACGGCATCTTTAGACACCACCGAGTCCTGTGTCTGTTTGACCAACCACTGCCACCAGTTGTTTTTTATGTTAGAATTATGTAGCAACAGTAGTAGTAGTGACTTGAAGAGGCACCATATAACTTAAAGGTTCTTCCTCAACATGACGGACATGATCTCCTTGTTCTGCTAGCAAGGACTGCTTTAGTCAACACTCGAGTTTTTCGCCATCATTGGTCTTGCACTTCAGAATCAGCTCTCTCCATTGACACGTTCTTCCTTATTAACTTATTCCACAAAGCACATCTTTCCACTGTCTCAAAACTACTAAATCTTTTCTTGGGGTCTTTTGCGCTGGGAGCACCTCTGATTGGTGTGCACTGTGAGAGGCACTTTGCAGACAATTACAGATACAATACGCTTGGGGTGTAGTGGGTATGTTCGTTGCCTTGCAGCCGGAGAGTTGCAGGTTCGAATCCACCTCAAGTTGCCGCGTAGGGACCTTGGGCAAGTTCTTTACTTGTAATTGCTCAGTGATTCGGCGTGAAACTTCGATTCAGTGTCTGCGCTGTAGTCGGGAGCGCCTCTGAGTAGAGAGCTTGAAGGGGCGCTATAACAAGTGCACATACGAACAAACAAATACAATACAAGGCACTCAAAGTAGCTCAATAGAAGAAATATATATATTTGAGGAGAGACGGAGGTGTATGAACAGATCTAGAAGGATTGGAAACATGCATAGTGGACGGAAGGGCATTCCAGAGGTCAGGTCGCCCAATGGTGGCAGATGATCTAGTTTTGGTCCAAGTGGTGCTTGATCACTAAGGACAAGAAGACCTGTGATTTGTCTCAGTTCTTATGGGTCCTCCATAAACAGCGTCCTCAGACCTACTTTGAACCTTGTCCTTGTTTACCCTTGAACCTGATTGAGTATCAGACCTAAATCAAGAGCTTATTTGATTGCTGGACCTACTTTAGGAACCCTCTCTCTCCTTGTTTCGTCTCACATCGCCGTTGCTTTTGTTATTTAATTCTCGGCTTAAAACTGACCGCTTTCAAGTTGCTTATCCACCATTATCTGCCTCCTCTCGGGCTTACGTACTGATCATCTGGATACTGATCTGAATACGGTTGAATTATTAAGTGCTATTATTATTTTCATCATTTTGTCTGGTTGAAAAAGGCATTATACAAATTCTAGTAATGAATGAATGAAGAAGTGGGTTGAAGCAGTGTTTATTAGACTCTGGTGAAATACGGTGGATGGTTTCGCAAATGCAATGGTGTCGGTGTTTTATGATGATACCTGTCTGATCTTTGTCGACCTGTCTCTGACCTCGCAGCACGTCGAACTCTTTTCGGTTTTCAGCAACGAGGAGCTCCTGGTTCCGCGAGCTCGCACTTCTTTCAGACAGCGCCAAGCCTTTTTGATTGTGGTTCCCACCATTTAGAATGACCCACTAGCATTGCGATTGATGCCTAGGCTAAACTCGCCTGCTTTTTACAAGTTGCTCAAATCATACTTTTTAGCTGTGGCTGGGCTGGGAGCACCTCTGAGTAGATTTTCTTGAAGAGGCGTTATATAATTTTTTACGATTGAATGAATGAACGAGCCTGTTTGCACCTTTGCAGGTAACCGATCGTTTAATCAATGGAAACGGATACTTTGGTTCGTGCGATGGATGGCATTGAGCTGCACTACAAGGCCGTCGGAAGGGAATCCGTCAATTCCGGATCCGATAAAGACATGAATGGGACGCCGGATGACAATTTCCACAATGCGCCGATCGTCGACAAGTCTCAAGGTAGGAGATGCTCGTGAATAAGCTCGGGCCCTGCGCTTGGCTTTCGAGTGGCGCTTTAGAAATTTGGAGGTTATGATTACGATGCCCGACCATCCATATGCGCCATCGCTGGTTGTTGTGCGAAGGTTCTAGTATCATTTTGGGAAATTTATATGAATTTATGATTTCGAAATATTCAGTTTTAAATGGGGCTTGATGATATTTGATTCTGTTTGAATCGTGGATGACTGGTAAATTTTGAAAGAGTCAGTAATTGAAGACCATCCGGAATCTTCTAATGGCACCATTCTCGAAGGACAAACACCCTTGTTAAAGTACAGCATCATTTTCAAATACATAATACCAATGTCGAAGTGCAGCACTATTATCAAGTCATTACACCATTGTTAAAGTATAGCACCATTACCAAGGTGCAGCACCATTGTAAAGGCACAGCAACATCATCAAAAGGGGAATGCTCAAGATTGGTTCATTCGCACAAACTGCCACCATGCAACATAGAACCTTTTCCAGCCCAGTTGTCTGGAATGGGCTCCCATAAGAGATACTGTTTCCTGTGCCACTTATGAAGCACTTTTTTTATTCAGCTCAAAATTGTACTTTTTTGGGATAGCTTCTGAGTAGCTCTCTTGAAGAAGCACTATAGAAATTCTTGAATGAATGAATGATTCAATCAATCAAAGCATAACACCATTGCCAAATCACAGCATGTGATTATAGTATATTTTATGTTTACCAGAAGAATGAATCCACACTATGAAATTAACTTTCTAAATTTATAGTTGTTAATGCTATGACTTTACTTCAGCTGATGAAATGTAATGAGTCTTGGAAGAGGATTTTTCAGGACTCAAGATATGTACATATACCAGGCTTTTGTGGAGCGAATAACTAATGTATTTTTAATTTGTGGCTGCTATTAAGTTTATCTTGGAATGGTGGCTGTGCAAATACACACGACTTGCTGTACAGTGACTCTTGTGCATTATTAATTGCAGTTGTTCAATACGCAGTTGTTCAATACATCGTAACGTTGGGATCAGAGCTATTTATTGATGATACTTAAAGAGTCGTATTGACTTACCGGATCATCATAATCTTATTGAGTCATTGGCTGTTTGAGCTACATTTGATGAGCTATATTTAAACTATAATTATAAGGAGCCTATGGTGAGCTATCTTTGAGATGTGACTTGCTGTGCTTGAGCTGTGATGATCCTAGTTTCAGCTATGAACAGCTATGTTTGAGCTATGATACCTATGTTTGATAAGTTTGAGCTGTTATGAGCTATGTTTAAATTGCGATGAGAGCTCTTTGTTTGAGCTATAATGAACAATATTTGAGCCATGTTTGCTATGTTTGAGCTATTATCGGCTATGCTTGAGCTATGATCCATTATGTTTGGTATGTTTGAGCTATGATGAGCCATGTTTCCTAGCAAAATGTTCTGTTCTTTTGACGTTCAACATTGTATAGGCCGGTGCAAAAAGCACCTATAGTTTGTTATACACTTTGACCGGTGCTATACAAATGTTCACTTACAATGACATTCAGTAGAACAATATGCATTGTCTTTAACAGACAGGTTGTTACCTGCTGATTGTTCAGGTTGGGAGAGGCTGCATTAATATGCACTTGATGTTGATGTAAGCCTTGTAAGGTAATGTGATGCAAAGTAATGGTAAATATTGAAGCACTGAACCCAGCCAAGAGCACAGACAAGATGTCAACCTCTGTAGTCTGCAATGTCCATGTAAAATTATGTCAGAAATTTGGTTTCGGTTCTGTGATGTCTGTATTACTCATTTAGTTGAAATATGTGCATGTTGACTGGAGGCCATGTGCCTTTGATTTCGACTCCCTGCCCTCTGCTCTCTTGTAGCCAGAGGCACTGACTGAGTTTACAACCGGTGGGTGGACTATAAAACTCAGACTGAATTGTGCTGAATTCTAATTGACTGATTGAATACTGGTCTCTCTCCCACCCACTTCTGCCTTCCGGTTCATGTCTAATGTCTATTGTGTATGGCTTGACTGTCGTCTGTAGGAGTGGGTGTGTGGTCATTATCAGAGAGCAGTAGCAGTACCCAGAGACAGAGAGGCAGAAATTGAGAGAAAGAGATACATAGACAGAAGTGGAGGGGTGGTGTGGCGTTGTGTACTATGACCAGAAGTTGTGTATACATTATCGGAGCACACCCCCTTGACGGGAGTCGCGTTCTGTTGCATCTTCTGTGGTGGGTGGAATCCACTGTTGCTTCTCCAAGAATTGAGAAATTTAGGGCAAGCCGAAGGAGCAGTCGGAGGAGGAGTATGAGGCTTCTACGACGGTTGGGGGAGCATAGAAGATCTCACTACACTAGTCAGACTTTTCTAGAGTTGTGCGTGCTGTTGAGATTATATATTTCGTTTTATTGAGAGGACCTTCAGTTGACCCAAATTATACGCCATGGCTTATTGCTTGGATGTGGATGTCTCCCAGGTTGAAGCCTGATCATTCCAAGTTACTTTCATGAGATGAGTCTTCATTTATCCTCGATGAAGCCTAAGAGTTGATGAGTATTGCAAAGTTTTCATCATCATATGTTGCAGATTTGCTTCTTCTATTTAAATGGATTAATTCCGACGATGACATTTTGAAATGTGGCAGAGGCAGGTGATTGCTGCTTTACACCCAACATTTCGCATGTTTTATTTTCCTTTTGCAATCTTAGATGTACTCCAGCTGAATGGTATTTGCAGGAGAATACCAGGACTCTAGTAAAGTGGTCTTGGTCAATTCAGTCAGCTAGTAGCTCATGGGAGGAGGTAGAGTGATGTTGGAATAGATTCTGACACTGAGAATGCTTTGGTTCCAATGATAATAAAAAGCTGCACCAAGTACTTTGAGACAAGAGATCGATGTCTCGTGGTTGGATGGAAAAGAAAACTCGAAAATATCTCTCGGTTAGCGTTTTTAGATCGCTGTCGAACAGTGCTTTTTTCGAAGTTTCATAAATGACGGAATTGGCTGTTGATGCGGATGGAGTTGATTTGAGGACGCCTGTTGCCGAAACCGTGCCGATGCAAGGGTTTCCTGCGAAGGGGAACGCGGATGTTTCGTACAGTAAGGAGGTAGAATCGAGAAGATTGGAGGCGCTTGTCTTAGGTGACGCAAAGCCGATAGTTGTAAATGCTGGAAAGTTGAACTTGAAAGCGTTTCCACTTGACGAGATTGCGTTGAACGAGCGAGGAAAAGTGGATGATAATGGTTTCAAAGGAAAGAAGGATAAGGATGGCTTCATGACAACTCCAGCTGACATTTCACTAAAAGGTAAATCCTCTATGCTGACATTTTTCAGGCATTCAGCTGCAGAGGTGAATTTACTGAATTTGCATGTGGCTGTAGTTGGTCCGTCCACTTGGAATGACCTTCCACCCTCACCAATGGCTATGCTAAAGATTCGTTTTTACTGGTCAGTCTCTTTTTCTCTAAAAGCATCCCCCCGGAGTTTCCGTGCTGAGAGCACCTCTGAATAGTCATTCCACAAAGGCACTATATAAATCTATACCGGTGGATACAATACAATGTGTTGTAGTGGCACTAGTATAAATCTATATAGATACAATAGAATGTATTGTAGAGACACTATATAAATCTATGTTGGTCAATACAATGTGTTCTAATCGCCATAAATAAATCTATATAATTTATGTAAATTATGTTTAAAATAGGTTCGACGAACCTTCTGGACACGCTGGAAGACCTTCCGCCTGGCATCGGTCAATACGATGATTTCCATACGATCGATTGGCTGCGAGATATCTCTCGAGACCGCATGCGACACCGTCACATCGTCAAGAAGAAGCAGGAGGGATGCTTTGAGAAACTGAAGGGAGCGCATGATGCGTGGTCAGGATGGGTCTGTGTTCTGCTCGTTGGATGTGCAGCAGGTACTGGTCGACTTCTACGTGTTTGTCTATCTATGTGTGGCTTTGTTTGTATGGGTGTGTGACTGTGTGTATTTGAATGCATGTTTATGTATATGTGTGTGTATTTTTGTGTGTGTGTGTGTGTGTGTTTGACGCTGTGTGTACATTTGTGTTCATTCATTGAGGAATTTATATACTTGTAGTGCCCCTCTTGTGTGTGTATGTGGGTATCAATATATGCATATGTTTAATGGTATTAGTACATTCTTTGATAGATTGATTGATTGGTTGGTTGATGGGCTGGCGATTTTTGCTGATTGGTTATTGAATGGTGATTTTGGCTTATTTGTGACTGGTTGTGTTTATGACAGATTTAAATCAAATTGTCCAAGTGAAATTTTGCTTTTGAGATGTTCTATGTACATGTATGATGTGCAGTATTCTGAGCATGTGATGGGACACTATATATAGATCCTCACAATGAATGAATGAATGAATGAATGAATTTGTGTTGACGTGGATGAGTGAATCTCTTGCAGGTGTTTGTGCGGCCGTCGTTGACATTGGTGCGACGTGGATGTCAGATCTGAAGGAGGGAGTTTGTTCGGAAGCGTTTTGGCTGAACAGGGAGCACTGCTGTTGGGCGGCAAATGATACAACCTTTGACCAGGATGGATGCTCACAGGTTTCTTTGCTTGTTTACTTACTTGCTCAGGTATTTTATTGTATTCAAACATATATAGAGTGCCTCTAGTAGTAATAACAATGATAACAATATTTATCTATTGCATTATGACACAGCCATGTCGTTACAAGGGTGCCTCACGTACAACTAGAATGATAGGATATCATCAGGTTAGGTCTAGAAGGGTAACGCACTTCCAGCGTGCAATGCCATGAGAGAAGAAATATTATGTTTTGAGTGAAGTAAAGGAGGAAAGGTTACCAGCTAGAGTTTGAGATTGCGTTGATGTAGATTGCGTGTTTCAAAGATATGGACCAACGATGATTGCAATATGAAGATTGCTTTGCGCCTTCGTCGCAATCAGAATTACCTTTGTTGCTCATTTTACATGTTTAGTTGAATGGTCTGAGACTGATTGTCTTCTTTTTCATTGTAGTGGTCAACATGGCCGCAGCTCTTTGGCCTGACGTCGTCTGGGGCTGGGCCGTACATCCTGAGCTACCTGCTCTACATCATCTGGGCGCTCGTATTCGCCGTCCTGGCTGCAATGCTCGTCCGAGTCTTCGCTCCATACGCCTGCGGGTCGGGAATTCCAGAGGTGGGTGAATTCCCAAACTGACTGAAATAGACACTGGGTGTATAGTTTGCAAAGCTCATGAATTTGTACGCTTATCTGTGTATGCATCTTGCAATTTGTTGAATGCCTGTAAGGGTCCACAAAGGTGTCTTACATGGCGATCTTACTGGCCTGGTATATAAATATTGATACTATGTATGTATGTATCATGTTTGAGCACTTGTTATGGTGCCCCGTCAAGATTATTACTCAGAGGCACTTCGACTACAGTGGCTGCAAGGCACCAAACGTACCCAATGCAACACTGTGGCCCACACATGACCCATCCACTTCAATCCTCTCCTTCTGATGATTTTTCCATTTCATCTTGTCCTGTCTTTTCGCTCTTTGTGATAGTTTTGTTTGTTAACTTGTTGCTCCACGTTACATGTAAATTTCTTGATATCCATCGTAATTACGATTACCGTTTGGTGTGCGTAGATCAAGACGATCCTGAGCGGTTTCATCATCCGTGGCTATCTTGGGAAGTGGACGTTGATAATTAAGTCGGTTGGAATGATGTTGTCCGTGTCTGCGGGTCTCAGTCTCGGAAAGGAAGGTCCGTTCGTGCACATCGCCAGCTGCTGTGGCAACGTTCTCTCGCATCTCTTCCCAAAGTACGACAAGAACGAAGCGAAGAAGAGAGAGGTCAGCGATCAACTGACCTTTGTGTTTCTTGCTGAATTCCTAATCTATTGCCACAATTTCTGTTTCATGAGATACATGCAGTGCAGTATCACGATTTATAAACGGTTCCAGTATGAAGGTCCTATATATACATGGGAGTAACCAAGTGCGAGGATTGGCGATCTGGTTGGTTAGAGATGGGTGGAGTTTCCTATGGAATGTCAACTTCATGATGAGCTCGCGATGCTGTCCAGTTATGTCTTAATATAATTATTTAATTTCAGTTGTCGTTTTGGCAATGGAATTATTTTATTATTCGTGAAAGATGTTTTGTTGATATAGGATTTAATAGGAACAAAACTTGAAGAAATGATTTAGTAATATGTTCTATGGAATTTGTGCTTTGTCTGTTCATTATTTACACGAGGTAAATTGCTTTATTATTCTTGGTAAAATGTTTTCTGTCTGTTAGATTCTTTCGGCAGCGGCCGCAGCAGGAGTGAGTGTGGCATTTGGAGCACCAATAGGAGGAGTGCTGTTCAGTTTGGAAGAGGTAATTATAGCCAATGTGTCTGTGACTTTGTCTGTGTCTGTATGTGCGTCTCTTTTTTGCTGTGTCTCTGTCTTTTTCTGTGTCTGTCTCTGTATACGTCTATCAGTGTCTGTGTCTCTCAATTGTTTCTCTTTCATTCTTTCCACCTCTTTCTCTGTATCTGTTTTACTCTATCTGTGTATCCTTCCAACTTGTCTGTAGTCATAAAAAAGGTAAAAGTTGCACATTTCCTGATCGTTTTTGACTACAATGCTAAGTGGTAGATTGAAAACTTATTATGCCCACCCTGTGTGTGGTTGATGATAAGACGCAGAAATAGAAGAGTGAATGAGATCCCTGAGTTATATTTCATTGCAAGACGCAGTTTGGACTTGACGACTAGAAGCAAGATTAGTTCGGCTGATTTTATTGTTGTTGTTCAGGTGAGCTACTACTTTCCTCTGAAGACGCTCTGGCGCTCGTTCTTCTGTGCGTTGGCCGCAGCGTTTGTCCTCCGCTCCTTCAATCCGTTTGGAAACGACCATCTCGTCATGTTCTACATCGAATATCACAATCCGTGGTATCTCATTGAGTTGGGAGCGTTCATTCTGCTCGGAGTCTTTGGTGTAAGTCCGCTTTCTCGTCTCGTTTAGTTGACTACTTGTAAAATGACTTTTGCACAGAGTTTGGATGCGAGCATGACTATTTGGTTTAAATAGTTGATACACCAGAGTATCACTGTAAAGCTCTGTATTTATTACCTGAATTCCGGGATTTAGGCTTTAGGGGCATGTAGCCAAACACTTTAAATTGTCTTTGGCTGAATTAATATTCTCATAATAATGTGTGTTTTTTGTCAAGCTCCTGAGTAGTAAGCTTGAATGGGTGCTTATATAGATCCTTGTTATTGTTTCATTTTAATTTAAACATTTATTAAGTAATCAATTGAATTTAACTTTTTGACTTATATCTTGCTTTAGGATTAAGATAGAGCAATAATTTTTGTGTCATTTTGAAGCGTGATACGAGACCTTTGAGATGATATATCAAGCTCAATATGTGTTGCACAATTTCCTTAATACTGGTTTTAGAGTGTGGATCCACAAATAACATTGTGTTTTGTAATGCTATTGCAGGGCATCTGGGGAACTATTTTTATCCGGGCAAACATACGCTGGTGTCGTTTCCGCAAGACAAGCACGCTCGGCAAATACCCGATCACAGAGGTGAGATTGAATCGTTGCAAATGATGACTGGTGCTATTTACTGAAGTCTGCATTCACTGGTCTTCTTTCACGTTCTGTGCAGAGCCTGGCATGGCGTATTTAAAGTAATGGAGGGAGAATGACAGCTTATGACTTAATGATTTATATAGTGTTTCTTACAGAATGACTTTTCAGAGGTACCCTTAGCATGGAGACTGCTTTTGAAGAATAAGAGACTGGTGATGGAAAATGTGTCATTAGTTTAGCCCTTAGTGGTGGAGGAAGGCCATTCCAAATAGATGGACCAAGCAGAAGACCAAGAGCTGCATTCATTTCCATGTTCCATTTTTGTCCACTATTAGTGTTACACAACTTACTTTTCTTACCCTCAGCATATGAATCGAATGACCAGCCCTCGCCTTCACCATCTGATCTTCCACAGCGTATTTCGTTCGTAGTTCATGGATGGATAGCCGAGTTTACCGTGAAAAAGGAGTGCAGAAATTCCTGCATCTGTTAGTAATTATAGGCTTTGAACTTCTGACCTCTCAGTTAACAGCACTGGTCAAATCATACTAGCCATTGTGCTACTGGTCAGTTGTGGAGATGCGTTGTGTGATATGTTGTTGTAGGTGTTGGTGGTGACGCTGATTACGGCTGTCATTGCATATCCGAATCCATACACACGGTAAAACAGATGCAGTTGGTTATCTTCCTGTTGTGAAATTATGTCAACGTTTGAAATAGTTTTTATTAGGGCTGGTGCTGATTAAAAGAATTTTCATCATTAGATCTCCTAAATCTTATCACGATTCACCTCACCTGGTCACCTGGTGCCGTCAGCTCTTGGAGCTCTGGCGACAGTCATGATGTATCCTCTCCATTGTCTCCTGTCTATCACGATTATTCGATTAAATTTGATTAATTTGGTTTATGTTACATAAGGCGTGAATAACTGTCAGAAAGGTTCATTGAATTAATTACTATTTTATACAAGAAACCTCAATTGAACGGTTTATGCAAACAATTAATTTTGTCGTCATCTTGGATTTTCCTTCACCGTTTGCCTCAGATTCGTAATTTTCCTCTCAAAGTTTCGTGTCATCATTGTTCCGCATGTCATTTACTCTCAAATTGTCCCCTTGACATGAATATGAATGAAGCAAAAAATGAATAGAAAATTAATCAAACAAGCCATAAATAAATTGATTGAAATCTTTAGTGATTGATTAATTAATTAATTGGTCGTTAATTCGTTATTTAATTGGTGACTTCTGTGGCATTGGTTTTTAATCAATCTCTGTTTTTGTACCTGTCAGAATGAACTCTAGCGCACTAATCAAACAACTCGTTAGTCAATGTAGACCGGAGGATGAAACAGCGCTCTGGTAAGTGCATTTCTTTAACGAAAATAACGCAGTCTTTGTAGTTCTTCTAAGTCTCAGCTGTTTTTATTGATAGATACAATGCTTTTGGGTGTTGTGAAAATGACAATAAAGAGATTTTGACTTGAGATATCTTGAAAATCTTCATTGTTATCATAATTTCTCTGTTTACAGTGACTATCAATACAACACGACATCAACCGATGCGACATCGGATGTCGTGAGCGCTCCACTTGGACCAGACGCTGTCAACGCCATTTGGTTGCTCTCTCTCGCGCTCATCTTCAAAATGATCATCACAATTTTTACCTTCGGCTTGAAGGTAACGACAGATTACCGTTTGTAAGAGTTGTTCGTTGTTTGCAGATTCTTGTGAATATCAATGATTTGTGTGTGTTTCTGGGTATTATTATTTTATTAAATATTTCATTCCTAAGGTGCATTGGACCAGCACAGCTTGTGCTGAAGCTTAGACTGCAGAGATATCGTAGTTAACCTCAGTTGAAGAAGAGCAGTTAGACATTGCGAAGTTGACATGTAGATCTGGGGAAAATTGAATTTTAAGGCATTGCCTAAAGGAAGTAATGGTTTAATCCCTTTACCGGCCAACCGGCATATAATTGCTATAAAATCGACGATTATAATCGGGGTTGCCGGTAAAGGGGTTAAGAGTGTTTATGTGTACATTCATGTTGAATCAAGACTCAATCTACTTTTTAAAAATAATTAAAGTTGCACAGGTCTGCTCTTGAGCTCTTTGCATTTACTCTGACAGTAACTGTTGATAATATGTGTGTTCAGCATCCTAGAAGTATAGAAATCGTCTTGATTAAAATTGCAAATACAATGCGTGTTTGTTTGTGTGTGTGTGTGTGTGTGGATATATCTATTTATGTCTGAAGACACTTGTATCATAGGTAAGCCTATCTCTAACAAGTTCTGCATAAATTTGCCGTTGAAGAAACGATCTGATCTAAACACAGGAATCATTTGATGTGAGAATAAGACAAGCGATTACGATTACGTGTCTCATGTAATGTGGTGATTAAATTGCGATTTGTTTTTTAGGTCCCAGCTGGACTTTTCATACCAAGCATGGCCATCGGAGCCATCGCTGGGCGTCTCGTTGGAATGGGAGTTGAGCAACTCGCTTAGTAATTATGCTCATTTTTATCATTTTTATCTTTACAAATTATATCGCCCACAACTCATTAAGCTTTTAAAGTGATATATCTGAATGTTTATTCTCAGATTGTGGGACATTTAGGCAAGGCTTCATGGGCAAGTAAAACAAAGTCAGAGGCAAATTAAAACATCATCAGAAGGCCAGAATTGACCCGTGAGTTGGCACTTTGACAGCCCTTTTTTATTATTTTGTACTGTATCTGGGCATGTAATAAAAATAAAAATTGATTGATTGATTGATTGATTGATTGATTGATTGATTGATTGATTGATTGATTGATTGATTGATTGATTGATTGATGTACGAAATGCTTGTAACCTCTGACTAGTCAGAGGTGCTTATAATGTTTTACGATAAGAGTGCTATGTAATTACAAAATTAAAAATGCTGTGTAATTATAATAAGTCTTGTGTAATTATAATGAATGCTTTGTAATTATAATAAGTACTATGTAATTATAAAAGTGCTATGTAATGATAATGAGTGCTATGTTATTATTATTTAAGTGCTATGCAATTTTAATAACAGCTATTATGATTTAAGAAAATTTTGGAAGGCTGCTTCTACAACCTATTGTGTTATGAAAATTGCACATGATTTAAGGTGAGGGATAACTGCGCTGGCTGGATGAGATAGGTTGTGTCATGTGTTATACAAACTGTGTTTGGTTTTGCAGTGCTTACCGGTCGCACTACATCTTCAAGGAGATGTGTACCAGCGGACACACATGTGTCACACCCGGTCTCTATGCGATGGTGGGAGCGTGTGCAGCACTCGGAGGTGTCACGCGGATGACAGGTGAGTTCACACGGATGACAGGTGAGTTCACACGGATGACAGGTGAGTTCACGCGGATGACAGGTGAGTTCACACGGATGACAGGTGAGTTCACGCGGATGACAGGTTATTTATCGATGATGGACGGGTGACGAGTGAGTTGTGGGTGACTTGAGAATGATAGTTGAGTGCAGATGGCAGGTGAGTTGCAGATGATGGGTGAGTTCAGATGATGGGTTAGTTGCGGATGACGGGTAAGTTGTGGAAGCTGGGTGAGTAGATGATAGGTGAGCTGAAGATGACAGATGATTTAAGGCATATGTTATACAGTTTTGGAAAAAAAATTCTGATGATACCAGCAAGAAGTGAATTATAGTACTTGAGTTGCCTAGCAACAATGGCAGATGTAGAAGTGTTGTTGTGTTCCGCGATTCATTGTTTGTCGTTTATTTCATTGTAGTGTCGTTGGTTGTCATTATGTTTGAATTGACTGGTGGCCTCCAGTACATCGTGCCATTGATGGCTGCGGCGATGACGGCCAAATGGGTCGGCGATTCTCTCCACAAAGAGGGAATGTATCCTTTGCAATGCTTGATCTAGATCAGTGGTTCCCAACCTTTTTTGACTGTCGGGCCACTTTTTCTAAGTTGAAGGACACGAGGGCCACTTTTTCTTAGTTGAAGGACATTAGGGGGCCACAAGGCTAAAATTTAATTAACTAAAGGCATATAAAATTGTTATAATTGATTCAAAATAGAATGTTCCATGCGATTTATTAATGTCCAAATAAAATAATTTGTAATAGAAAAGAATTATATATTCTATCATGACCAAATTGTCAATTTTACATATTTTTTCTTAATTCATTGAGACGCTGCGGGCCATTTTTGTAGGCCAGGCGGGCCACTTTTGGCCCGCGGGCCACGGGTTGGGAACCGCTGATCTAGATAGTCTATTCACTTTGTGTGTTAGACTGTATATGTTTAAGTATGTGTGACGCAGGTAACTAGACTATGGCTGCGTTCATTTTTATGAGCACTTTAACGTCTGTCTATGAGATCGAAACTAGTGCTTTCCGGAAATTTTATGTATATATATTCGTTTTATTAAGAAAATAACCGGTTGTCATAACGTGACAGTTAACAAGCAACAAGAGAGGAATGGATAAAGTCAGTGAATTTTTGTTGACAGTGCATTCGTGGTGTCATGAAGTTTGTATTGCTTGTACTGGTAAGTTCAAATGGATGAAGCCTGTGGTGCAGACTGTATTTGCCAGTATGTCTATTGAGAAGAACTTGCGAAGAAGACGATCTTTGTCTCTAAGTACAAGTGAATTCTGTTCACAAGTCTTTCATTAAAAATAGAATGCTCTCCTTTCCATAAATTCTATACTAGCTTCTCCGCTTTCCCTTAACTCTCTTTCCACTCCAATTCTAAACACATCAACTGCAGCCGTTTCTCTGTTTTCCAGTCTCACCTTTGAGTCTTTATGCGAAACCTCTGCCTGTGGAGTGTGGAGTCCGTATTGACTGAGCGCATGTGAATAAACTAGTTCTCGGTTGTTATAGGTTTATGTCAGAGGTGCACAAGCCGCGGGCCGCATGCGGCCCCCGGACTCGTCATGTGCGGCCCTCGGCCCAATTTTAAACGACATAGGAAAGTGGCCCGCGATCAGAAAATTATCTTAAGATTTCGCTGTATACTATTCACAACAAGTCAACACAAAGAAATCACAGCTTCAATCCCGTCTGTTTCTAATTAAGATCTTTGGTATTTATAACCAGCGGCTTTATAGCCCAGGGTCTCTCCGTCATAATTATTCTTGGGCTCTGGGTGTTACCTATCTGCCAGAGAGTAGCTGCTTCCAGTTTAAATGATAGTAGATCGCTAGTACCGGCCTGCTGCCACTCAACCCGCTGACCTGCGTGAAGTCTCCCTCTGTGCAGCTTAACTGGCTCGTCAATGCCTAGTAGGCCAATATCATATAGGTCGGCCGAAGACTCTGAGATGTTCCTCATTTAGATTAGGGTACGCACGTGACACGCTAATGAATAATTATTGTAATTGCCTTTTCACAGTAACTGTTTATCCCGGCTTTCTTTCTTTGTTGTCAGAAACTGCTCGATGCAACAGTCTTGAATGTAGCCTAATCAATTGACATATTCACTTATTTTTCTACCAAGTTAATTAGCCTACTTACAATGCACAGAACTAGTAAAAAACGCAAAATCGAAGAAGAAAATCGCAAGTTTCAAGAGGAATGGACATTTGAATACTTTATGGACAATGTTAACACCAAGTTGGTTTGCTTAATCTGCCGCGATTCTATAAGTGTGCGAAAAGAATTCAACTGTAGGCGGCATTACGAATCTAAGCATGCCACTGCTTTTGAAGAGCTTAAGGGAGAGTTGAGAAGGAAGAAAATCGAACATTTAAGAAATACCCTGTTACAAGAACAAAGTTTTTTCACAAAGAAGTCGCATGAAGTGCAATCTTTCACACGTGCCAGCTGCAAAGTTGCACAGATCATTGCGAAATCATCACGGCCTTTCACAGACGGCGATTTTGTTAGAGAATGTCTTCAGAGCATCTGCACAGAAGTATGTCCTGAAAATGCTAATCTTTTCAGTAAAGTCCCTTTATCAAGAATGACAATCCAGATTCACCAAGAAGCCCTCTGTAGTCGGATAATGAAGTTTGACAACGTTATGAAATATGTTTTCACTACTGTTAACTTCATTCGTTCTAAAGGCTTTAATCATCGGCAGTTTAGATCCTTCCTGGAAGACAGCGAAGCTGATTACCAAGACATTCCTTACCACACAGATGTCCGTTGGCTGAGTAAAGGGAAAGTGCTGAAAAGATTTGTCGAACTTCGTTCAGAAATTCTCGAATTTCTGACTGAGAAAGGTAAAGAAACCTCTGTGTTTGATGATAAGATCTGGCTGTCTGACTTGGCCTTTCTTACAGATATGACAGGTCATCTGAATGTATTGAATCACCGCCTTCAGGGTAAAGAACACTTCATCTTTGACCTGTTTCAAGAGTTGCAAGCTTTTCAATTGAAGCTACAGCTCTTCGTTTAACATCTGCAGTCTGGGAATCTGGTTCACTTTGAAACATGCTCACTTTTCCAAAAGGAGTACCAGTGTGACTTTGCTAGTTATCACAATTCATGTGAAACTTTGCGCAAGGAATTCCTTAACCGCTTCCGAGACTTCAAAGAAAAGAAAGAGCTGTTTAATTTCATGCGTGACCCCTTTTCCTGTTCGGCAGCGGAGGTTCCTGGCGAGTATCAGCTCGAGATCATCGACCTCCAGTGTTCAGTTGACCTGAAAATGGCCTTTAAAGAAACTAACATTTTGGAATTTTTCAGGAATCTTAGTTCTGAAAAGTATGGAAAAATCAAGGAAATGGCCTTAAAATTGTTTTCATCATTTGGAAGCACATATTTGTGTGAGCAAACTTTTTCAGTCATGAACATTAATAAGAACAAACTGAGATCAAACTTGACAGATGGGAATCTTGACTCTATTCTTAAGATTGCAACTACTGAATTGCAGCCAAATATCGATGAAATCGTTCAACGCATTCAATCACAGCCATCCCATTAGCTGTGTAGCATGAATGTGGACTATGAAAGACTAATAAAATGGAAGTTAAGTTTAAATTCTGTTTCGCTCTTCAATGTCGTTTTCATATACCCAAGTTGCTGTTTTGACTTTTGTGAGGTAGGTCTATACTTTATGCATTTTCTTAAGTCTCAAGACACATTACACACATACTCAAATTCAGTGCATCGTATGTGCGGCCCTCGTCTTCTTTTCTAAAATGCAATCTGGCCCTTGGCCCAAAAAGGTTGTGCACCCCTGGTTTATGTTGTGAACACGTTATTTTCGATTAGCTTTTGAGTTAGATATGATGCGCACATCCATCTGAACGGCTATCCGTATCTCGACTGTAAGGAGGAATTTGTTCACACGACTCTTGCGGTCGATGTTATGAGACCACGGTAAGTACAGTTGTGTTTCTCTCAAAGTTTAACAGAATACAGTTATAGCAGCATTGTCATTCACTTTCAACTCATGGGGGAATAACAAACAATTATACTGGCACTTCTTCTGCAGCAGTGATGTAGATTCACTACGCCTCAACCAATAGTGTGCCCCAAACTTTCTGTCGTCAGTGATTAGAAAGTTTCGTTGCACTTCCTAATGATCTGGACTAGGACTGCTCTTGCCCAACAGCAGAAGTTTGCAGTGGTTGGTCCTTCTTTTTTTAGAATAGCTTTCCTCCATTACTAAGGGCTATAGCTGCTAAACCAATGACTCGTATTTCTACATCAGTCTTTTGTTCTTTAAATGTGCACATATATCTTTCCATATGAGTTTCCATGTGGAGAATGCCTGTGTATTTAGTCTTTAGATTGCAAGAGGCTCTGTTTAAATCTTCAAATAAGATGCGATATGATGATGAAAACTGGCGAAAACTTTGGCAGTTTCAAACGACAAAAGCCAGCCACTGCATTTGTCCAGTTGCATTTATTTCTCTGTTATCAATAGCGTCTGCTGTTTCTGTGTGTTGCAGTCACGATCAGCCACTGTGTGTGATAACGCAAGATTCAATGACTGTCAGCGATGTTGGTAAGGAAATCTCTCTTTCCTCTGAATGACGGATAGGAGGAAAATTTGTCGATGGGGTTAGGAGGAAAGCCGTTGCATTGTTGCCATTGTGAACCCTGAAATAGGGCGGAACGAGAAAGGCCAATTGATGTGTTGTGTCATCAGCCTTGAGATGACATGTTTTATTTGGCTATTGCCCATTGTCTTTGATGCTTCACAACGTCAGCGAGAATATTCACTGTTGACCACTGTGAATTTGCTGGAATTTACAGATAGGCCATACCCAAAGTTTCCATGTTTAGATTGCCATGCCTTCAGCTGCATGCCTTAGATTGTTATCAAGCGTAAGGTTGCCATGCCTTGGGCTACCATGCATTAGGTTTTGTCTTGCCTTTACATTACCAGGAATAAGTTTACCATGCCTTAGATTGCCTTGCTTTAGTGTACCAAGCCAAAGGTTGCCATGCTTAGATTGCCTTGCTTTAGGCTACAATGTCTTAAGTTGCAAAGCCTAAAGTTACCATGCCTTGGACTGCCATTACCCAGGTTGTCTTGCCTTAGATTACCAAGCCTAAGGTTGCCATGCCTTAGGTTTCCTTATCTTTGTGTGCTAAGTCATAGGTTACCATGCCTTTAGGTTATGGTAATCTACGATTGTGTTGCAGTGATCAATCCTCGATCTTTTGTATTTTGCATCTTAGGCGCCATTGTAATGGCATGTCTGTGTTATGGCGCCATAGAAATCGTCATTGTTATTATTATTATTATTATTATTGTAGAGAACTTACTTCGTGAGACGGATCATAACGGATTTCCAGTGATTGTCTCTCGTGAATCTCCGTTTCTCGTCGGCTTTGTACTCAGACGAGATCTCATCATTGCCATCAGTAAGCACCTACTCGCTATTGTCTATTGCCATTAGTAAGTACCTACCATACTCACTAAATTATTGTCTATAGCCATTAGTAAGTACCTACTCACTATTGTCTATTGCCATTAGTAAGAACCTACTCACTATTGTCTATTGCCATTAGTAAGTACCTACCATACTCACTATTGTCTATTGCCATTAGTAAGTACCTACTCGCTATTGTCTACAGCCATTAGTAAGTACCTACTCACTATAATTCTCTATAGCCATTAGTAGGAACCTACTCTCTATTGTCTATAGCCATTAGTAAGAACCTACTCGCTATTGTCTACAGCCATTAGTAACTGCTTGTTTTATTTCATTGCTGTTAATGTGTACTGTACTTGCTATCTGTCATTGCCATTAACACATTCACCGCCTACACGCCATGTTAAATGACTGGCTGTGTAGTAGGCGGCCAATGTGTTAATAAGAAATGGCTATGATGCGTTGTCATTTGTAAGTGCTTGCTATATTTTAATAAGTACTTGCCCTATGATGCATTACTATTAGCTTGGACTATTCAAATTGCGGTGTGATTAGTTTTTACATGTACAGTGACAGACGTTTTGAGTTCTGTAATGTCGTTATCTCACCCTGCAAGACTGTTGATGCAACCCAGCCATGCATGACTTTGACGTTGCAATGAATGACTTGCGTTCTTTGGTTTTCTTCTTCAGGCAACGCACGCAAGATGCATGAAGGCATAGTGAGCAAATCACTCGTCTACTTCACACACATCGTTCCGTCTGTGTCGGCCGGCGCTTCAGTTGGACCGGAGCCACTGAAACTGAAGAAGATACTCGACATGGTAATATTAGCAATCAATATGATTAGCAGTTTAAATGATTAGCAATATGATTAGCAGTTTAAATGATTAGCAATATGATTAGCAGTTTAAATGATTATCAATATGATTAGCAGTTTAAATGATTATTAATATGATTAGCAGTTTAAATGATTATCAATATGATTAGCAGTTTAAATGATTATTAATATGATTAGCAGTTTAAATGATTATCAATATGATTAGCAGTTTGAATGATTATCAATATGATTAGCAGTTTAAATGATTATTAATATGATTAGCAGTTTAAATGATTATCAATATGATTAGCAGTTTGAATGATTATCAATATGATTAGCAGTTTAAATGATTATTAATATGATTAGCAGTTTAAATGATTATCAATATGATTAGCAGTTTAAATGATTATCAATATATGATTAGCAGTTTAAATGATTATCAATATGATTAGCAGTTTAAATGATTATCAGTGTGATTAGCAGTTTGAATGATTATCAATATGATTAGCAGTTTAAATGATTATCAATATGATTAGCAGTTTAAATGATTATCTATATGATTAGCCGTTTAAATGATTATCAATATGATTAGCAGTTTAAATGATTATCAATATGATTAGCAGTTTAGATGATTATCAATATATGATTAGCAGTTTAAATGATTATCAATATGATTAGCAGTTTAAATGATTATTAATATGATTAGCAGTTTAAATGATTATCAATATGATTAGCAGTTTGAATGATTATCAATATGATTAGCAGTTTAAATGATTATCAATATGATTAGCAGTTTAAATGATTATCTATATGATTAGCAGTTTAAATGATTATCAATATGATTAGCAGTTTAAATGATTATCAATATATGATTAGCAGTTTAAATGATTATCAATATGATTAGCAGTTTAAATGATTATCAGTGTGATTAGCAGTTTGAATGATTATCAATATGATTAGCAGTTTAAATGATTATCAATATGATTAGCAGTTTAAATGATTATCTATATGATTAGCAGTTTAAATGATTATCAATATGATTAGCAGTTTAAATGATTATCAATATATGATTAGCAGTTTAAATGATTATCAATATGATTAGCAGTTTAAATGATTATCAGTGTGATTAGCAGTTTGAATGGTTATCAATATGATTAGCAGTTTAAATGGTTATCAATATGATTAGCAGTTTAAATGATTATCAGTATGATTAGCAGTTTAAATGATTACCAGTATGATTAGCAGTTTTAATGATTATCAATATGATTAGCAGTTTAAATTATTATAAATATGATTAGCCTTGATTAGTTTAAATGTTTATCAATATATGATTAGCAGTTAAAATGTTTATTATAAAATGATCATCAATTTCAATGGTTATATTATAAAAGTCCTGATAAAGCCATGTTTACAAAACAGATTTGTCTTGAGGTAGCCATGTGCATGAATGTAGCGCATTAAATCGCTATTATCTATCAAACTAACTTGTCTGATATTATATGTTAATTCTAAGTAGGAGTTAAGCTAGATAATTTAGTCGGCGTATCTAGATTAATAATTTGGCGTCTAGTGGATTAGTAACTAGGAGACCACGAATCTTGCGTACATGAGTGAGGCAGTCATGGTGACGTCAAGTGGTAACTACGGACGCTTACGTAAGCGAAAACATTTGCATCGACGCGTAACCAATAAAAAGCATCGAAATGAGCGTAACGGACAGAATTGAATGGAAATAGCCACGTCATTGAAATTCAATATAAAACGGTGATTCCTTACATGAACATTGAGAAAGATGGTTGCTCAGTTGTGTCTGGCAATTCATTTGAAGTTTATTCAATGGTGAGGATGAGGATTATGCTCGTATCTGGTCGTAAAACAGTACGAGGCATTCGTGTGAGAGTAGAGGCGATTTAGAAATTCGAAGTTGCGAATTCTAACGTCCGTGAAGTCTACATTGTGATCGTGACGGTTGGTGCGACGATATTCGTGTGTTGAGAAACGATTTTGGGCTCGTTGTCTCTGGTTGACATTTCAAGGTCATTTTCAATTGGGAAGGAAATTCTCATTGGTTGGAGTGTGATAATTTGATGCTACGGAAGTATTGAATATTGTCTTGTCTGGTATTCGATCTGGATTCCACAGCTTGACAGTATCTCATTATCCTTCTTCAAATATAGCACGAGGTTGCTTATCTTCATTCAGTGAATCTACGGAGAACCTGCAGAACTATTTCTTCAAATATAGCACGAGGTTGCTTATCTTCATTCAGTGAATCTACAGAGAATCTGCAGAACTATTTCAAGGCCGTTTTACACTACAGAAACGACATGTCATATATCTCAACTGTGGAGTACAGATAAGCATTTAGTTAATTATAATTAGTGATACGCCAAATAAGTAAATAGGAATATTGCGTAATTGTATTGTGTATTTAATAGTTTCAATTATATCATACATTTATAAAGAATTGGTGTCTTTTTGAACAGATCATTTAAATGCAGTACATTTTCAATTACCCGCTAAAATAAGCATAAAAACGGAGACGTTACAAATGGGATGCTCGTCCGGGATAAAATTGACAATATTATTGTTGATTAGATTGAACTTTACTGACATTTATATTGAAGAGACAAAGCTAATTAAAATGACGATCTATTTGGAAATTGTTAAGCGCAACGCCAGCGCAGCGCGTGTATAGATTTAAGCATTAGAGTCGGTGCGATAATCCTTATTGCGTAACATACACCAGAGATTGTATTACGTTAAGAGGGCGCACTAGTGTGACACTTAATAATTTTAATAATTATTATAAGCGAGTGTGAAATTGTATAGCGCATATTAGAGCGTTAAATTTATTACTACTTGACAAAAGTGAGTAAGTAAGAATGTCGATCACGGACTGGCAACAGTGGTTGGATATGGGACGTTCATTCTCATTGGAAGGTGAAGAGCTGAAGGCATTTGTCAGAGACAGACAAAACGAATTTAGACAGCAGAGAGCGGATGAACGAGAAGAAGCCAAAGCAGCCAGAGAGAGTGAGTTGGAACTAGCGCGAGAGGCGGCTAAAACTGCAGAAGCAAAAGCAGTTAGAGAAAACGAAATGGAAATGGCGAGGATGGCTGACGTTAGGCTTGAAAGAGAAGCAACCGAGGCAAGGCTTATACGTGAAGCAGAGATGAACGAGGCGAGGCTTGCAAGAGAAGCGAATGAAGCTTTAGAGCATAAGAGACTCGAGATTCAAGCGAGAATGAGAGAAATAGAATCGAGAGATGGACGAAACAGAGATGATGGAGATTCTTATATGACGATGGGTGACAACCACCAAGGAAACCAAAGTCATAAGGGAATGAAGAATATTAAATTCCCAATATTTAACGAGGCTAAAGATTGTCTTGATGCGTACCTACTCAGATTTGAGAGGACATGTACGACATACGAGATACCGAGAGATGTGTGGTCGCTGATGCTAGCGCGACATCTAGAATCAAAAGCATTAGAAGTGTACCAGCGTTTGTCGGCTGAGGAAACACAAGACTACGATTGTTTAAAGAAACATCTCTTGAAAAGATTCCAATTGACAGAAGGAGGGTATCGTAACAAGTTTAAGACTAGCAAGATGGAACAAGGAGAAACTCCTTCAAATTTCATTTACAGATTACAACGATATTTGCAGCAATGGTTGCTACAAGCTGGATTTGAGCAGACCTACGAAGGAATCGAGGACCTACTGCTAAAGGATCAATTTTTCCTCACTTGTAGTAATGAGTTGAGGATGTTTATTAAAGAGAAAGGAAAAATGAGCTTAAAAGACACATTGACGTGTGCAGAATCTTACATCGAAGCTCATGGGTACAGATATGCAGAGAATTCTGTAAAACCTCAAGGGAGATTCAATAATGACCGAGGTAATGGAAAGTCATTTGAAGAGAAATCGAGAGAGAAATTCCAAGGAAACATGAACAGAGGAAGAGTCGAAACGCGACAGAACAAAGAGACAAATCACAGTGGAAATGTGAATAGAGGATTTAGCAGAGATAGAGAGCAGGCAGCGGAACACAAGATAACTTGTTTTGCATGCGGTAAGGTGGGTCATAAAGCATTTGATTGTGTGAACAAAAGTAAAGGGTTTGTTAAACACACAGCTGCAGCAGTACAGATTTACGAGAATAGGGCGTACAGGGCTGTACAGACGAATGAAAATACGAAATCGAATGAAATTGACAGAACAGTAGAACGCCAGGATAGGAAAGGTAAAGAAGAAGTACCGAAACACATGGCAGCAAGTACGGTAGTTACAGAACGGAAAGATGGTTGCATTGACATTGAAAGTATAGACGAATGTCAAGCGAAGGTCAATGGCGTAGACGCCAATTGTCTTTACGATTCTGGAGCGAGTACATGCATTGTGAGGAGATCGCTAATCAAGGATAGTGATTTGACTGGGAAGGAAACGCACTGCATCCTAGTTGATGGGAGCTTAAGGTGTTTTCCTACAGCCCATGTAAACATTGAGAGTGAGTATTTTACTGGTGAAGTTGAGGCAATGGTTATGGACGAACCAGTAAAGCCGATAATTATTGGACGCGTGAGAGGGTTAAAATATACAGTAACGAATGAGAACACGGATGAAAATATAATTAATTGTGACAAAGGAGAGAAAGTGAATGAGACGATTATGAGTGAGAAACAAGAAAAAGTTGAGTATAAAGGAATACTCAAGAGAAATGTGAATGCTAATTCACGTTGGCAAGATGCCAAGAAGACAGTAAGATTTGAGAGTGATGAAATGAGCACGGAATATGATGACGTAATAGAGAAAGTTAGAAGTGATGACGTCATGAACAGTGACGCACATCAAACGACAGCAGCGATAGAAACGAGAGCTGAGTCGAAGAAAGTGGTGAAATATAAACCACTCAAGGTCACAGAAATGCCCGACCTGAATATAACCACAAAAGAAATAAAGGAATTACAGAAGACAGATGAAACATTGAAGAGTTACTGGAATAAAGCATCTGAGTGGAATGGCGATGAGAAGAGTACAGAAAAAGTGCTGTACGTAAAGAAAGATGGATTGTTGTACCGGAGATGGAAGGAAGTATTGAAAGATGAAGCGAAGTGGCAGTTGATGGTTCCGAAACAGTTGAGAAACAAAGTTCTAGCTGTAGCACATAACTCGCTACTGTCAGCTCATCTAGGCATGAAGAAGACTCACGATAAAATTGTGAATGAATTTTATTGGCCAGGGATAAATCAAGAAGTTCGGCGATATATATTAAGTTGTGATGTATGCCAGAAAGCAGTAGATAAGAAAGTGAATTACAAGGCACCGATGGGACATCTTCCAGTGCTGGATGTGCCGTTCAAGCATGTCTGTGTGGACATCATAGGAGCCATAGAGCCAATGTCTATGAGAGGATATCGTTATGTATTAACGATTATCGACTTAAGCACCAGGTATCCTGAAGCGATACCGTTGAAAGGAATAAGTACCGAGGAAGTGGCGGAAGCCTTGTTTAACTTTTACTGTCGGATGGGCGTACCAGAAAGAATTCATACAGATAGAGGAAGCCAGTTTACGTCAGAACTAATGGCCGAAGTAAACAAGATGTTATTAATCAAGCATACGATGACAAGTCCATACCACGCGATGGGAAACGGTTGTGTAGAACGTCTTAATGGAACGATTAAGACTACACTGAGAAAACTCATAGGTGAACAAGTAAAAGAGTGGGACAGGTACTTGGCACCACTACTTTTCGCATTACGAGATACTGTACACGAGAGCCACGGATACACGCCTTTCGAATTAATCTTCGGAAGATCATGTAGAGGTCCGGTACAGATATTGAAGGAACTGTGGACAAATGAAAAAGTGGAAGACGAGGTGAAGGATGTGTACACATATATGACGGATCTACGAGAACGTATAGAGGAAACGTGTAACATGGCGCAGAAAGCAATTCACAAAGCTAATGCGAAGAACAAGAAGTACTACGATAAAAAGGCACGATATAGAAAACTGGAGATAGGTGATAAAGTCCTATTGTTACTGCCGAGTTGTAATAATAAGATGCTTGTTAAATGGCAAGGACCATTTGTAGTCAGAGGGAAAATCGGCGATTACGATTATAAAGTTGAGGTTGATGGTGGAAAACTGAAAACATACCACATCAACATACTAAAGAGATATTACGAGAGGAGTGAAGAAGAATTGTCAGGTTCTGAGACAATAGCATATGTGTCAGCTATTGTACATGATGGTAGAGAAGGTGAAGACGAAGAGGAGGAGATATTAAACCTGTATGTCAGTAAGCAAACTGAGACTTACAAGGATGTTGATATTAATCCACAATTAGAAGATGAACAGAGAGGTGAATTGGAGAAATTACTGAGAGAATATCAAGACATATTTACAGATAAACCAGGAAGAACTGACATGGTGAAACACGAGATTCATCTTACGAGTGATGAACCTGTTAGGATGAAAGCTTATCCAACACCGTATCATCTACAGTCTGAAATTGATAAGGAAATTGAGATAATGTTAGAGAATGGGATAATAGAAAGATCAGAAGCAGCATACGCAGCACCGCTTGTTGTTGTTAAGAAGGCTGATGGAAGCAATAGACTTTGCTGCAACTATAAGCAATTGAACAAAGTGACAGTTTTTGATCCAGAGCCGATGATGTCAAACGAGGATATCTTCAATAAACTGAGTGGCAGCAAAATATATAGCAAGTTTGATTTTTGCAAAGGGTATTGGCAAATTCCAATGAGCGAAGAATCAAAAGATTATACGACTTTCATTTGTGCGAGTGGGTTGTATAAATTCAACGTTCTACCATTTGGATTGGTAAATAGTGCTTCAAGCTATAATAGACTGATAAGAAAGATTTTGCATGGAACCGAGAATCTGGAGAGTTATGTTGATGACATACTAGCTCATACAGAAGGATGGACTAAACATATGAAGATTTTACGAGAATTTTTTCAAAGAGTGAGAGATGCTCACCTGACTTTGAAACCAAAGAAATGTTCATTAGGCTATGGTCGCATAGATTTCTTGGGTCACACGTTAAACAACGACGACATTAGTCCTAAAGGAGAATCGATAGATAAGATTGTGGAGATGCCACAACCGAAAACGAAGAAACAAATAAGAAGCTTTTTGGGAGCGATAAATTACTACAGAAAATTTATTCCTCATTGTGCTGAACTGATGGCACCATTAAGTGATTTGACAAAGAAGTCAGCAGCTAATAATGTTGATTGGAACGAAGAATTAGATGAGAGTTTTAGTAAGCTGAAAGCAGCACTGGCTAAAACACCGATACTGAAGTTACCAAACTTGGAAAAGGAGTTCGTAATTCAGACAGACGCATCAGGAAGAGGAATAGGTTGCGTCCTGATACAGCAGTATGAAGGGATAAACCACCCGATTGCATATGCGAGTAGGAAATTATTGGAAAGAGAGACGAGATATTCAGTTGAGGAGAGAGAATGTCTAGCGATAATGTGGGGAATTAGTCGGTTTGACAGGTACTTGTGTGGAAAGCAGTTTGTGATAGAGACGGACCACTGCGGACTACAGTACATGAAGGAAGGAAGGATGAGAAATGCGAGAGTCATGAGGTGGAGTCTAGCACTTCAAAATTATTGCTTTACGATACGATATATCAAGGGAAGCAATAATGTTATGTCTGATTATTTGAGTAGAGGAATTACATAGTACTTAAATATATCAGTAATGTATTATAATAATGTAGATAAGAAGTTCAGTAATGTTGTATTGTTGTGTAAGATAGAATAAGGAAGATGATAGAAATTTAGTTGATAGATAATTAGGTGAGATTGTAAAGCCTGATTACAGACTTTTGAAGGAGGGGTATTTGTAGCGCATTAAATCGCTATTATCTATCAAACTAACTTGTCTGATATTATATGTTAATTCTAAGTAGGAGTTAAGCTAGATAATTTAGTCGGCGTATCTAGATTAATAATTTGGCGTCTAGTGGATTAGTAACTAGGAGACCACGAATCTTGCGTACATGAGTGAGGCAGTCATGGTGACGTCAAGTGGTAACTACGGACGCTTACGTAAGCGAAAACATTTGCATCGACGCGTAACCAATAAAAAGCATCGAAATGAGCGTAACGGACAGAATTGAATGGAAATAGCCACGTCATTGAAATTCAATATAAAACGGTGATTCCTTACATGAACATTGAGAAAGATGGTTGCTCAGTTGTGTCTGGCAATTCATTTGAAGTTTATTCAATGGTGAGGATGAGGATTATGCTCGTATCTGGTCGTAAAACAGTACGAGGCATTCGTGTGAGAGTAGAGGCGATTTAGAAATTCGAAGTTGCGAATTCTAACGTCCGTGAAGTCTACATTGTGATCGTGACGGTTGGTGCGACGATATTCGTGTGTTGAGAAACGATTTTGGGCTCGTTGTCTCTGGTTGACATTTCAAGGTCATTTTCAATTGGGAAGGAAATTCTCATTGGTTGGAGTGTGATAATTTGATGCTACGGAAGTATTGAATATTGTCTTGTCTGGTATTCGATCTGGATTCCACAGCTTGACAGTATCTCATTATCCTTCTTCAAATATAGCACGAGGTTGCTTATCTTCATTCAGTGAATCTACGGAGAACCTGCAGAACTATTTCTTCAAATATAGCACGAGGTTGCTTATCTTCATTCAGTGAATCTACAGAGAATCTGCAGAACTATTTCAAGGCCGTTTTACACTACAGAAACGACATGTCATATATCTCAACTGTGGAGTACAGATAAGCATTTAGTTAATTATAATTAGTGATACGCCAAATAAGTAAATAGGAATATTGCGTAATTGTATTGTGTATTTAATAGTTTCAATTATATCATACATTTATAAAGAATTGGTGTCTTTTTGAACAGATCATTTAAATGCAGTACATTTTCAATTACCCGCTAAAATAAGCATAAAAACGGAGACGTTACAATGAATTGTTGGTGACCTCATTTTCTAGAATATATGAATGCGGGTGAGCACTGAGCAGTCGTCTCCCACTGACAGTGTGCAGTCAATGTACTCATTAGTTGGTTAGCGTACATGTAGGTGGAGCAGTAGTCATGACCTTCTTGTACCACGGTCTCGCACTGCCACAGCCAAGCATCGTGCCTTTGCCTCTGTCGACCCTTTGCTGTCGAATGACCTTACAACTATTGTAGCGCATACTCAGGTTTTGCTGTTTCTGCCCATTCTCTTTAGACTTTTCTTCTTCAAGGGGTTCTTTGCACTTTGAGCGCCTCTGATTAGGCTGTAATGTGCGACATGCTTTAGGCAAAAAAAAATAATGTTGTGTTTCCGGTAACCCGACCGACCCTCTTTCATTGCTGCGACTCAAATAATTTTGTGAAATATTTTTATTTAAAAAATAAAATTTTAATAAAGAAATTTTTTTTTATTAACATTTTTTTAAAAAATTTTATTGACATAATGCGGTGACTTTGCCTTCCGTATAAAGTTGGATCTTAGGCAAAAAATGTTGTGTTTCCGGTAACCCAAACGACTCACTTTTATTGCCGTGACTCGGAAAATTTTGTGCAAATTTTTTTATTTACAGTGACATTGCCTTAGAGTTTCACGCCTGCCTAATTACTTCCTGGTTACCAGTCTTGAGAAACCTCTAGCCTTATCATTCTCACTTGAGCCACCTCTAACGGTGACTAGGGAAAATAAATCTAGCAACCTCTAGGTGTAACTAGTCACTGGCTCGGCCAGTCTGGAACGACCCCGAGCAGTGATGTTTTGTTCGCACTCATCTTCCCCTTCCCTTCCCACTTTATCTTACCAGAAAAGATGTCAACAAAATGAAATTAACATAATTGTTTTCTAGAGCAATTTTAGGTACAGACAGTCGGGAAATAGGCAGTTTATACTTTCTTAGAACACGCACTTTGTTGCAGCGTGTACCACTGTACCTATATGCCAAAAAGAGTAGTTGGGTATAATTTTTTGGATAGTCACTGTATAAAAATATTTTACCAAAATAAAAATATTTTTCGACCTACCTACCCAATTTTTTAGAGCTCTGTTACCGGAAACACAGCATTATTTTTTTTTGGCCTTATTAGTCCGTATATGGATTGAAATAAAAATAAATATGAATTAGAATGATTACGTTTTATGTACCGTCTGCTTCGTGTTGTAGTCTCCGGTTACCGTAACGGATCAGACGCCGATGGAAACCGTTATAGATATGTTCCGTAAACTCGGTCTGAGGCAGACTCTGGTCACTTCAAACGGGTGAGTACTGTTAATGTGGCACTCGATTACAGTTTGTTTGCTTACACTCCGTTTTGTCCAACACAAAGACTTGGTGTTTTATTCCCAAAGCTATTAGCGTAATGCAGTGCTTAAAGTGTGGAAAAATAAGTGCCTGGATGCCCTTAAATTTCCAAAGGAAGTGCATGGATGCCCGTTGCCTCTCCAAACTGTGTTGGTCAATAAGTGGCTGGACAGCGTTCAGATTTTAAAATAAGTGCATGGGCGCCGTCCATTAACGTGTAGCCGCACTTTAAGCCCTGGCATAATGTATTGTACTTGTAAACATGCTGTGCAAGACTTGTAACGTTGTGTGCACTGAATTAAGTTTAGTAGTGTTGCACCATTCTTAGAGTTTATGTTTTAAGGACTACCTTGCTTTTAGTTTTATGTGGGCGCCCTTGCAACAGCATGGTTGTGTTACGGCACAATACAGATTGTCTCTATTATTATTATTTTTTGGATTATTTTTTGTGTGGACCCTGAGCAAAGCTGTTTACCATGGTTGCTCAGGTGATTAGATATTTGGTGCATTTTGATTGCAGTAATGATGATTACAGTTTTAATGAATGTTTTTTTTCACTGTTTCTAATCGTTGTTTACAGACGCTTGCTTGGAATCATCACAAAGAAAGACATTCTACGCCACATCGCCCAGCTTGAGAACGAAGATCCGGCCTCCATACTCTTTAACTGACCGCCTGCTTCTCTGCTGACCGACCAACTGGTTCCCTACTATCCTGTCATCACCTCAGCAGCCATGTTTTACTCGAAATGCTGAGATAGAGCAACCGGGCAAGAACTCTTGACGGAACATCGTCGTCTCATAGTGAGACGTCCGTCTGAACTTGAGAATGCGTAGAATGCGATCGGCTTCTGATGAGAATGATCTTGCGTTGGATGAATTGGATTTTGCCGAGTATGCTTGAGAACGTGTCACTGCGCTGTGGTTGTCAACGTTGTATTTATTCCACTCGTGACGCTTAACTTGGTTTCGATGTAAATTATGCTTTAGTTGTAGTCGTTGGTCATTTCTGTGTGAGGGTGCGGCACAGTGGTACATAGACTCAGCTAATGTGGATGTGAGCATGGTTGATTGATTGGTTGGTTGGTTGGTTGGTTATTTAATTACAGCTGATTGATTGCAGCTGATTGATTTGCAATTGATTGATTGATTGATTGATGTGGTATTGGTAGCTGATTGGTTTCAACCCTTGCCTCCTCTAAGGATTTGAACCTCCTCTGAGGTGTCATCATATAGGGAGATGGATCAGCAAGTTCTTCACTCACAATATTTATCTTCTCATCATCGGCTTCCTATGCTTCAGTGGAACCCGGCCACGTGCATCATATACATGTAATGGCAATGATAGTGGTAATATATTCCTTTGTGAAAAAGATGCTATATTAATTGAACTTGTTCTTGCATACAGCTGTTTGGCACCAGTGTCTTGGTGTTGTGTAAGGTGTTGCATTGGCATCACGTCGTGTTCAATGTTAAGCTTTGTTGTACGTTGCGGAATCTTTGGTTCCTTTCTTTGAAGTCTGTGTGTACAAGGAGAGCCACAGCTTAGATGGTTTTGCAAAATTGTGGCGAAATCATTCGATGCTTTGCGTATTTTGATCAGAATCGTCCCATAAGTTGTCTTTACCCAGTTGCCCCTGCAGATTTTTTGCAGGGGCAAGACACGTTGGTCACGGTTAAATTATTTAGAAAGCGTTTGAAAAATGATGAGCATGAAATTAGGAACTTGGGTGTATTTCTCTTAGAGGTTTCTAAATGTGAATTTGTCAGTTTCACTTTGTGTATCATATGTATCATTATCATATGTATCATCATCATATGTATCATTATCATATGTATCATTATCATATGTATCATTATCATATGTATCATTGGTTCGAAGGAATTTGCAAACAGCCAAAAGTGGTAGTTGAAAATGGGTGTCAATATTCCATGGGAGGCAAGTACCTCTCTTGCCCCTGTGTGTGAGCACCTATGCCATGATCCATTTTCTCTGCTTTAATATCACTGCTAGAGTGAATAATTATTGCGGTATTATCCTAAGACTTCATCAGGTAGTCGGTAAGCCTTCTGTTTGTTTGGCCATAAGCCGTTTTATTTTTAGGCCTTTTATTTTCTTGGGTTATTGTATTGCATCTCTAAATTTATAAAGTGCCTCTCACTGTGTACACCAGTCGGAGGCACTCCCAGCACGAAAGACCCAGAGAAGAGAAAGTGGTTTTCAGACTGCGAAAAGATGTGATTCGAGTGCCAGTTGATAAAGAACGTGTGAATGGAGAGAGCCGATTCGAAAGCACCTGACCAATGAAGACAAATGTTGACTCTTGTTGAGTTGTGGTCAAATATGGCTGTCGTAGGCCTTTTTATGTTCTTGGGTTGGTGGCCATTGTAGAACTGTATTCTGTATTAGGTCTTTTTATTTTGATGTGTTTTTGGAACAAGGGTGTGGTTGTGTGTTGAAGTGGGCGTATTTGCTGCTTTTATTCAAACAAGGTATTCATATGAAATTTTCATTTTGTCAGATCAAAATGACTTTTTTATTGATTAAGTCACAGGTTTTTCGTTCCAGGTAATTTTGCTGTTCTTATCATCATCGTTGTCGTCATCATTATGATTCAGATGAATGTTTCATTGGATTTGGTTGGTGTGTGGCAGATTACCAGTGATGTTGTGCAGTGTTTTCTTCCAAGGGACCTGTCTACTATTGTCTAGCTCTTTCTATACAAGACTTTTCTCTGTGGCCATGCATGCCTGGTTGAGAGTGCATATGAATAGTTGCCTGAGGGGCGGATACATAAATTCCATAGATTGATAGAAATAGAGTTAACGGTTGTCTAACTTAATGATTGCCTCTGAATAGTTGCGTTGAAGGGGTGCTATATACATTTCGTAGAAATAGCAGATCAATAATTATTATCTGAGTTAATGTTTGGCTGCGTCTTTCTGTGAAATTCTGTTGAGCATGTAAATGAAGAAAAGAAGTTTAGTTGTTGTTTCCTTCATCTTTAACTGTTCAAGTCGTTGTACATTAAGGAGACGGAGAGAAGAGTTTTCCTGATTGTGGAAAAATGTCGACAAGGTGGAGGAGGAGGAGGAGGAGGTGGAGGAGGAGGCGGCTTATGTCCAGTGAGGATTTCCTTCGTTCTTCCGGTGCATTTCTGTGCATTATTCCTTGCAGTCTTTCCATCTATCCATGTCCAGTCGTCTGACCTTGTCACATGACATTCCTAAGCACCTCAAAGTGTCTTCAATGGCCTCTCTACAATGATGATATTTCCTCTTTTTCCCCCTTGGGTTATTATCACTTGGCTGGCTCTTGTATCCTCCTTGTCCATGCACACTATATTATGTTCCATCCATTTTAATCTTCTAATTCCCTGTCCGCTCTGTTGTGGTTCCATTGGTAATTTTATCATGCGTTGATACAACATGCAGAATTCTCATCAGCCACCAATGATCCATTTGTGTTTGTCACTGTAGATGTGCCTCTGTGTGTAATTGTTTTGTCACTGTAGATGTGCCTCTGTGTGTGTCTAAGTTTGTCTCCTCTACTTATTTCAGTTCGGCCTTTTCATCCTGACAGCAGACTTTCTATCGGTTTAGAATGGTAATCAAAATGTTGTTAGAATCCATTTGCTGGATGCAGCATCCCTCAGTCCAGTCAGCCATGGTTTCCACAGGGTGACTTCAATACTCTGTTGGCATGCAGACATTGCGGAGGGTGACCAGAAGGGTGATGCCAAATGCGGGCGAAGGAGTGACCAAAGGTGGTTTTTTCTTCCTACAAGTGCATGCTGTGGACGCACGTTTAATAATAATTTGTGTTCAACTTCAAACTGACACAACGCAGTATGATTGCCTATGGGTAAAGAACACGTGATCACAAGTTATTACAGCAGTCAAAATTTAATTACAATTACAGCTGCCAACAAGGCATCTCTCGTGTCACCACTTACAGTTTTCAACCTTTATTTCATTCTGGTGTTCTGCTTCTTATGCTTTGCGTCGTTTGCTACACTTGTCGGCCGCATCATAATTTGGCTTTAATCCGTTTTATAGGCTTTTTATGCAATGGAGATTTTAGTTTTGAATGAGCAAGAACTGAATGTACGACATTTAAAGAACTTGTATGATGGATTTGGTCAGACAATCGGGGAAGGGAGCAAAATTGTTGTCTGCGAGCTCCATTCTTTTGACTCAACTCGCGAATTTACTCGATTATATATATATATATATATATCTATATGCAATATTATGCATTGATATACAATACTATACATGTGTGATGTAGGTGCATTGATATACAATACTATTATACATGTGTGGTGTAGGTGCATTGGTATACAATGTTTTAAAACCAGTGACTGACGGAGTCTCGGGTTTAGGTTACTCTGCGATTTTCTGCGTGTTTTTAGAATATATAATGATGATGATGATGATAATCATTTGGTAATAATCATAATGAGTTGTTGTTCTTGTGACTATTGTTCTGATCTGCATGAGCTGCAGATCGCTGTTCAGAGTTTCTGATTTTCTGCTAGTATGTTATGGATGCTAGGTTGAATACTCGTATGTATACACATCCCTGCATACTTTTATACATACAATGTCATACGTACATCTGCGTACATGCATACGTACATGCAAGCATACATGCGTAATTGTTTATGTACCTACGTACTTGCATGCGTACTTACATGTGTACATACATACTGTAATACATGAGTACAATTGATACATAAATGCATGCATATATTTGTACAGACATACATAGAGATCTACATACAACATACATGCATGTAAATATACATCGATGCATACATGAATAGACATACACACATATGTGCAATCGTGCATGCATAGGTACACATGTGCATGCATAGGTACGCATGTACATGCATAGGTACACATGTACATGCATAGGTACACATGTGCATGCATAGGTACACTTGTACATGCATGGATGCATACATATAATACCCTATGCCTTTGTGATTTTTTTGTAATGGCTATAGAAATAGCCATATTATACGTACGTCATACATACAGATTGTATAATTTTCTCGTGTAACAATTATAGGTCAATTACGGTAGTTTTAGATTTCTGTTTTTGGTGCTTGTAAAATGGCTGAGCATCATCAATGTTTGCTTCTTGCGTTTTGTTGTGTCTGGCAAATTCTCATGTAATTGTAAATATCTTCTGAATCCTGTAAATAATGGTTATAATTATATATTATATATAATTTATATATAAAATATACATGTATATTTATTATATATATAAATGCATGCAATAGCACAGATATAAAATTATATCTGTTATTTAAAGTTGTTGTATACATATATAATTATGTATGTAATGTGCTGATTGTAGTTGTGCATAATCTACAAATAAAACAGAAATGAATTTTAAAAGATGTCAAAGGTGACTCGTTAGTTTTATACATGTAACACATGTACATGATTTTTTCTTCTGTTTGAATCAATCTCAAAAGTCACATCTAGTTGAAGAATCAAACGTAGCAGACTTTTGTTTGCTTTCATTTGCCCATAAAATCGAATCTTTAGTTTCGACCAAACAAGCCAACTAATAATTGTCTTAAAAGTCTTTTTGGCTGAAGAAAATTTGTCAGTGATACTGAGGACGTGACGTCAACTTGACCATCATCCACATGGTCAACATCTGTTTGTAGAAGAAACTGTAACAGAAATTTTAGAAGTTAATCAAGTGACAGTGACACGTTTCTCTTTGCATTGTTGCTAACTAATCTGTTATGCGCAAATCATTTCAGCTTTAGTCGCCAAAAACATTTGCCTTGTCCCTCTTGACTTAAATAAGAATAAACAAAACAATTGTTTGTAATAACAATTGTTTTTCTTACTTTATTCTCTTTGTTACTTTATTCCCTTTTTATTTACTGTAATACTGTTGGGTTAGTGTCAGGAAGGGCATCCGGCTATACCATAACCCCCCCCCCCCCCATCATAAATTCCTGACTAGGTCACTGTCGCATATCATGTTAAATACAGGTACTTCCCAAAAGCGCTGGCAACTGTTCAGGATCCGTGCCAGACCACCTAATCGCGTGTGCCTAGGGTGACGCGATTGGCACCCTTGTTGCCCCGACCTCCCCGAGCCAACAATAGCAATAATTTCAAACTTTGCCCCGGCAAGAATTCCTTTGAACGCCCATGAATAGGCTACAATGTATAATTTAAATACATTCAGCTGACCTTTGTTTCATAGGTGGTTTCCCTGTTCCGATGCCATAACCACCTCTTCCTCCTCTCACTCTGCTCCCTCTCATCCTCATTCTCAGCCCCCCGGCTCACCAAACAAAATACACAAACAAATACAAGACATTGCAAAATAAAAAGAATAAACTAAAAATTGAAATAAAACTGGGCTTTCGGGTCTTCTCCGTGGAGTTTAAACCGCGCCAGGGGCCCTCCTGCCTTTGCGAGGAGCTTACGGGGTTTTAAACCACGCCAGAGGCCCGGGCAGGTACTAATACAAATAATCTACAAAACACACAACAAGAACATTACAACAACATCACTGAGCCACACATCTGTCACTCATCACATTCCACAAACAAGGCCAATTCCCTCAGGCAGTAATGTCTCTTTCTCCTCCAGCAGGCGTTTGTCGACGATGAGGTCTGTATTCGACTCCTCCAATACTTTCTTTCTCTTGGCATCCAAGGCTGTTCTCAACTTCTCATGTCCATATATCCATTTCTTCCAGATCTTGTAAGCTTTCCATGTTTTCGTCCCCGGCTCAGGCAGCAATGCAGTGGTTCCTAAATAAACACAGAAACCCACGAAGATTATTAACACATGTAGTCTCATTACAGGAAGAAACAAAATGCAACGTACGATCGATAGGCCTAATAATAATAAACAATATCACAAATAATAATAGGTAAAAGAGAGAGACAGATATACACGCAGATAACAGAAATGAGTCCGTGTGACTGTATGCTTATGTCGGCGTCGAGCTCTGTGTCTCTGTCATCAACCAACGACCTTATATATAACTAATCTAATCTAATCTAATCTAATCTAATAAAGCATTTGTAAAGCGCTTCTCACAGCAGAGCTATTCAGAAGCGCTCTCAGCGTGACAGGCCCATGAAAAAAGAAAAGTCTTCAAGCAGCGAAAAGATGCAGGTGAATTTCCTACAAGAATCCTGCCCCGAATTTCAGAAGGAAGGTGATTCCAAATTAAAGGACCAACAATAGCAAAAGCTCGGTGTTGGGTTAATGATGTTCGTGATCTGGGTACAAATAGATCAAAGCGGTCAGCAGAACGAAGAGGGCGTGAAGATCTTGCAGAAAGAGGCTTACACATTAAGCGTCATCAACTCATCTTTACACGTCATCAACTCATCTTTCTACAGTCTGTCCATTTTGCATTGTTGCTATGGCGACGAACAGGGAAAGGGACAGCTAGACCAGTCTTGAAGGATGGTTCTGACTTAATGCGCTATATGAATAAACAACAGATGCAGTAAAGGAAGGGATCAAAGACCGCCAGCGGCGCCCGCAGGCGTACGCACGTACGCAAGTGCGTACAGCGCGATGGCTAAAAAAATTCATCAGTTTTTTTCGGCGGATGGAAAAGCTATGTTTTTTGGGAAAATTTTGGCTGATGACTAAAAAAAAAGGTCATCAGTTTTTTCGGCGGATGGAAAAGGTATGTTTTGGGGGGAAATTTTGGCTGATGACTAAAAAAAAGGTCATCAGTTTTTTCGGCGGATGGAAAAGGTATGTTTTGGGGGGAAATTTTGGCTGATGACTAAAAAAAAGGTCATCAGTTTTTTCGGCGGATGGAAAAGGTATGTTTTGGGGGGAAATTTTGGCTGATGACTAAAAAAAAAGGTCATCAGTTTTTTCGGCGGATGGAAAAGGTATGTTTTGGGGGGAAATTTTGGCTGATGACTAGAAAAAAATAAGGTCATCAGTTTTTTCGGCGACTTTGACGAAATTTTTTTCTCTGTTCCCCCTCCATCGAAAATTTCTGTGCGTACAAGAAAAAAATCCTGCGGGCGCCGCTGAAGACCGCCATCAAATTTTATGTAGGCTATAGGCTACTTTTTTAAAATTTACGGTCACATTCGCTTATTAGGCCTATAGGCATAGCTAGCTAGGCTAGCTCTATAGGCCCATGTACTATAATTAGGCCTATAGGCCTATATAGGCTATGCATGTAGGCCTACTTGCATCAAATCAATTTCTCATTTAAACTTTATTATTTTCATCTTCAGGCGTTTTAAAGACGTAAACGCCTAATTATAATTTCTGACATAGGCCTAGGCCTATAGGCCTATTACAAATATTTTCTTTTTTCTCATCGATGAACGTCGCTTTCTTCGCCATCTTCGTCTTTCGTCGTCGTTTAAATCGTTTTCGCCGCCGATTTCATCACAATAATTTATTTTCGTCTTCATCTTCTTTTTTTCTTCGTCAACTTCTGCTCTGCTGTCTTCAAGACTTCAACAGAAATGAATATCCGGAAAGAGAATAATTATTAACAAAGGAAAGTTACGTCATTTTGCGACGACGTCATATTTGGAGGATTATAAATTTATAATAATTTGGAGCACAGATTTTATCATCTTTGATTTGGAGTATTATAATAATCAAGCGACTTATAAGTTATAATTGTAATTGTAATCGTACACTTATATACCGCCATTTCAAGAGAACTCCTCAGAGGCGCTCCCGACCTGACACCAAACAACAATCAAGGAGAGTTTTCAAACGCTTGCGGAAACGGGCAAAGAAAAAGAAGTTCATTACATAATATTTAGGATATACTTATAAATTATAATAATTAGGATATACTTATACCATAGACCTTATAGTCCATAATATCTTTGAGTAAACTTTGTTCGGATGAAGGACGTTATAATTAATTTAATGAACGAAATTATCGACGCGCTATATAAACCCAAAAAGTGAAGACGATGCAGAAATCAAAAGGCTGTCAAAATAAAAGGTGGCTGCGACACTTTTATTTGTTTTCGTGTTGCGATGGCGAATAATGTAAAGAGAAAGATTCCTTGCAAATATGGGGCAAAATGCTATCGGAAAAATCTAAAACATTTAGAAGAGTATAGTCACGATGTCGCTGAAACTGAGGAGGTAATTATGTGAAATGTGCTTTGTGGTAACACTGTAACAGTTTCATGGCACTTCCATTTTTCACTCGGCCTTCGTCTACTTATCTGGCGCGCGACAGATTTATTTTAAAAACTCCGTTCACTAATTAATTTAACAACGTTTGATCTAGAATAAATAGTGAGGAGGTGTTCAATAAAGAGCAGCGGCCGTTTCCGCGTTACGCTGTCCGTTTCAAGAGTTAAATGATTAATGCCAGTGCTTACAGTGAAAATAAAGAAGTGCCTGAATGCCTCTTTGGTCCGATGGCCAAATAAGTGGCAGGGCGGCATTGAGATTTGAAAGTGCCTGGACGCCGTCCATGACGTTCCTGTCACACTTTAAGTCCTGGTTAATGTAATATGACGGAATAGTTAAATACATGAGTGCTGTCAGCTTCTTGAGCGCTGATCCATTGCGATTTTATACGAAGTGGTCGCCATTTTATTTCTTACGCTGCTTGCGAAAGATGATGCCCAATGGTAACTGTTGTTTAGTGTGAAGTTTTCCATCCTTGTTGAAAACGGAACGCCGAGTTTATTGCAGCCAATTGACATGTAGAAACTGACCCTTGTCTGCTTGGTTTTGATGTACCATTCATTTCAATCTTTTGCACTGGGCGCAGGTACTATGGAAGTCATAGTATTGTGTGACTTTTCTAAGAGTGTGAATGCTGGAAGTCTTTCGTGTTTCTTTTGTGTTATTTCGCAAGTGCAGTAATCCCTGTCAGCTGTCGCAGGATTTATTTGGGAGACATCTTTTCTCTCGTTGTCTGATCTTTCGTTGTTGGTATTACGTTGGTAGTCTGATTGCCTTATCATGCAGACTTGTTAAGTACTTCATTATCTAATAGACTGTTTATGTGTTTCTAAAGGTTGATGAAGAGACAAAGGAAGTTGTTGGTCCACCAAAGAAAAAAGTTCGTTTGGACGACTTCTTCCGAGGTGAAACAAGCGAATCAGAAACTTCTGCAAGTGGCTGTCAGTCAAACACTTTGGCAGAAAATGAAGAAAATGCTGGTGACAGAAATTAATTAACTTCTGGTTAATCAAGAACTGTTAGTTTTCAAATGAGGTGATGTCTTGCAGTTGATGCAGGTGCTCATGACTGTTCATCAGGTGAAAAAATCATTGTGTGAGAAGCACGACTGAATAATTTTTGTGCAAATGCGTTCAATAAAAAATCACACGTAGACTCTGGGGAAAAGAAATGCCTTTAAAGAATGAAAAAAACTGATAATGAAAAATGAGTCATTAGTTTGAGCCCATTAGTGCAGTCGGAAGGACATTCCCAATAGAGGGACCAACCACAACAAATGCCCGATGTTGGACAGGAGCAGTCCTAGTCCTGGGAACAAAAAGATCAACAGAACTCAATTAGTGACATGTGGATGTGAATGATGGGTTTTGCATCTAGTTTAAGAACAGTGATAGGTTGACTGATGTAATTATCTTTTGTGTTTCTCAGTTGGAACATCGAGTACAGCATCAGAGGGCGCTCTAGGCAATGGCGGTGACTCGGATGATTCAGAGACAGCTGCCGAGGCGTCGAATCCATCAAGTTCAGACGATCCTCGGGAAAATATCAAGAGCAAATTTCTGGTTGAAATGCCGGATGATTTCTACGAGTTCTGGGAATTTGCTAAGAGTGTTAAATCCAGCTTTCCTTCAGGTATGTTTGGTGTGATTTCATAAGTGCCCATAAAAGATTGCTTTAACCCATTACCCGTTTGCCCCGAGAATATCTGCTGAAAACACAGACTTAACGGGACAAATGAATGGGTTAACTTCATCTCTTCAGGGTTGCTCGCAGTGTTACATCTAGAAACCTGTAAAAACTATTTTTCCAGACTCCTAGCCTGCAATTTTTGCAGAAACATATAGGTTTTTAGTGAACTTTTTATTTCCTTCTTTGTGTAATAAGTTGCAGCTGCCAACTTAATTTTCTTGCGTAAATGAAATATATATAGATCTCTGTCTGCTGAGTTAAGGTAGAAAATGTCTTTTCTTTGTCAGTTCTCCCGCTGTTGTTCTTGTTCTGTTCTTGGAATTCTCACCTTGCCTCTAGTCCATGGGAGGGGTTTAGTGTAGTCTTCTCCTGTCTCCATCATTGCCTCACATTGATATTCAATGATGCATTGTGCCTGGTTACGGCTCACATAAAATATTGATTGATGTTAAAGTGACCAATTTGCATAATTGAATGTTTTGCTATTTTTTAAGCTGCGTTTGCTTCAAGCCTTGGTCTCCATCTCGTTGGACCATTTGACGTCCTGGCCGGAAAAACAAAGGCCGTCAGAAGTCGCAAGAAACCGAATTACCTGCGTCACTGGCGATATTACTACGACCCGCCAGAACTGTTGACGGTCGTTAGGGGCGATGACAAAACGCAGTTTCACATGGGTTATTACAGGTATTTATTACTATTGATATTGTTTATTTCCCCAGGGTACATTTAAATCTTTCAGGAGTCTAAAAATTATGCTAGAAGAGCTCTGTTGCCTCTGCAACATTAGTGAAAGTGCCACGAAATGTTATGGTGTTGTAGCGCTGAATGCAGTTGGAGAGGCATTTAAAGGGAAACATCATCTCCCGCGGCTCTCCAGAAACGACCGATAGACACGGATGAAGCCAACCCCAGCTTGGCTGTGTTGTTATTGTTATTATTATTTATTTAGATGTTCTTCTCTGAAAGTTCTCCAAACAATTAGCCGTCGTTCAGTACTGGGCAACTTGTGATTGTTCCAGTTCAATTTGCCTCAACAGATAGTTAGTTTCCAATTTCAATGGCAACTTGTATTATTGTTATTATTATTACTATTGTTAGTAGCACCATTCTTAGCATGCATTCCTAAAGTGAGCTGCTTAAGGTGAGAATTACGGCGGTAGTAATTCTCACCTTAAACAGGTGAAAATGTTCTTTTCCGTCTCTTAGACCACACCGTTTACTTGGTAGTTTATCCTTCAATCATGACGTTTGAGCATGATTATTAAATCATTAAGGTTTTGCATGATCTGATTCTTTCAGAGATGATCCAAAGGAAATGCCGGCGTTTGTTGCTTCAAACTCAGCTGCTGTCAACTGCGTCCTAAAGCCAATGGGAGAGAATCTGTTTGCGGCCGTCAAGTAAGATCTTTTTTTCAGAGCAGCATCTTTATTATGTATTCTGTTGTACTCACAATTATAGGCAATCTGTAATTATAGAATACTAAGATGTTTGTGGATTGTGTCCAGCTGCGACGAATGATTTGAGCTGAGTTTGGCAATTGCTTTCGTAGCTGTGTTTACTCTTCTTGTTTGTTGGTCTTTCTCTTCTAGTTTCTTTCTTGAGGAACGGCTGAAAAAGTCGTCAGAAAAATCGCTTTCCAATCTTCAGAAGAAGTTACAAACGTGGGCGGAAAAGTGCGGCTTCACGCTGGAAAAGAAGACGACGAAGATGAAGGCGCGCGACAAGAAGGCCGTCTGCAAGTGTTTTCACGGGGTTGGGGTCGCTGTTCCAGTTGACGAGAATGGTATTGGATATCGACCGTTGCCGGAAACACAAGGTTTGTATCTGGGGCATAGCCAGGACAGTTGTTGGGATTTTTCCATTTTGGGGTTTCGCAAAATATAGATTTATTTTAAAATGTGGAAACTACTTTTGCAGGAAGGGGAGTTTGAACTCATAAGTTGAAGCTTTCTAACTTGAGATCCACCTGTTTTCAAATCGATTCCTTGTACAGCCATGGATGTCTTTAGCAGTTTTTGAGGGTTTCTTAACATGCTGTTGATAAAATCTACATATATCTATGATCTATCAAAGGAATTTATATAACACTCTTCAAGATAACTATGCAGAGGGCTACCGGCCCAGGCACAACCAAGGAGGTATTCAGTATTTTATTTAAAAAATAGTTAGAAAAGTCCTGAGTAAGGAATGCAGGCCAAAGGGAGAATATTCCAAACCCACAATTGAGAAAGTCGTATTTTGTCTAAGGACTGTGCATGCATGAAGCGGAAGTAAAGAGCTCTAGAAGATCGACAGGTGCACTGCCCAGGACACATCCCAGGCAATTGAGGAGGCCCTATAATGGAGATGCTACTTGGGACATTTGTACATACATATATACATAGGACGACTGTTTTTGTTGTTCAGCAAGTCTAAAGAGCATCCTGAAGAAGATTGTCGAGAGTGGTACGGAGGAGGAGCGCAACACAAACTTCGATCCTCTGATGGAATTGGTGATGCTCGTTCAGTTCGCCAACGACGAATGCGACTACGGTGAAGGTCTCGAACTCGGACTCGATCTCTTCTGCTACGGAGGCGAAATGTTTCATAAGCCGATCCTCAAACTGTTGCCGCTGGGATATCGATTGATTGGTCGTCCCGAGTTCAGTCAAGTGCTAGAAGCGCATCTCACGGATAGGAAACATTCGGCTGAACTCAGTGAACTTGAATAGCGACTGAAGTGTCGAAATGACGGCAGTTATTATGGAGAGGAAGACTGTTTGGATCTTAAAGGATTATTAGAGATTCGGTTTAGGGTATTATGGACTTGATGAGCAGACATGTGGCTCGCACATAAGGGCAAGAGAGGCACTTGCCCCCCCCATGGTAATTGACATCTATATCAATTTAACTACTGCATTTTTCCCTTCACACTAAAGCAGCAACGATACTAATGATACTAATGATGCACAAAGCAAAACTGGTAAATTTACAAGTAGAGACCTCTATGAAAAGTGCTCGTGTTCCTAATTTCCTGATTTGCATTTTCAACCTCTTGCTGCAGAATTTAAACATGACCAGTGTTTTTGGCCACCTCGTGCAAAAATATATCTGCGGTCACCCACGTGAACAGCAGAAACAAATAAGTTATGCATTATGTAGAGAATGTTAAAAGGACTGTTTAGATGTCTGGTGAACTTTAACAGTGGTTGAAACAACTGAAGTTATGTAGATAGAAATAGAATGTTTGAGACTTGCCGGATTCTAGATTCAGCTTTGGTGAACTTGATAGCAGTTGAGATATTGAAATGACTAGCCAGTAGAGAGGAAAAGAATGTTTGAGATTTAAAGGATTCGATACATGTGTGTATAGTATACGGTAGACTTGTGTGTTTATTCAGGTTTGACCGATATAAAGAAATGTTTGCATGTCGTTACCGTGTATGTTAATAATGACCAGCTTACAGAAGGAAACAGCATTTGTTGCTTCAATATTTATTTCCAATAAGTCCAACAATAATTAAAATAGGAATGGAAGAAAGTAAACTTCACCCATAGTCAGAAATGTTTGTCAAAATGCAATAATTTTAAATGCAAAAGCTCAAGCAACATCCTAGAACAATATTATTATTGCATGCCTAGGTATTAGTTGTGATCTCTTAAGGTGCGAGGGGAAACAATCCAGAATTAAACGCCATCATACGGCAACAAAAGTCATTGACGCCGAAAGAAAATTTTGAACAGTTTTCACCCCGTTCCTATGGCATAAAACAGCCTCCAGTGCAGCCAAGATAGATGGTCATTGTTGCCAAGTGCATGGCCTTTGTGAGCCCAATGAGTATAGCGGGGCGGGGGGCATGTTCCTGTCGCTGTAAGGTCACATTCGCAAAAGGTCATTCCTTCATGGGGGGAGGGGGGTATACGCTGGATCAACACGGTGCTCTGGTGCTATAGAAACTGAATGGTTACACTAATAGAAAAACATACATCAATACCATTTAAATTTGACCTAATTGAGTATAATTGGCACACCGAAATAGAAATAAGAATATCAAATCTTAACAGTGCATGTTAACAACTTAAGACATTTCCAACCGCTTCCACAATAAAAAAAACGCTCAAAAGAACTGGCACAGTTACCTAATATATGTAAATTCAAATCACAACAGATCTTTCTTTAAAAGAATCCAACACAGGATCATCTGAAAACGAGAGAGGGTCACTTCACAGGTGTAGGGTCATGCCCCAATACAACATCCATGTCCAAATTTCGTGCATACTGCGAGTTCAGTACAGACTGAGTGAAATGCCAGTCTGATTAAAATTCCTTTGTTGGACGTCGCAGTATAAGAGTAATTGTCATGTAGTACAGTTAACCATACTAAATCAACCGGCCGAATAGTCTGGCATAAGGATATATTTGCAAAGGGGTGGAAATGATGGGAGATGTTAAATGCACACAGGGTGGTAGGGAGGGGTCCAAAGTTGGTTTCTGCAGATCTATGTTCTTTATGGATGACACTCAATCGGTTTTTCTACAGTTTACACACAAAATAAGTCTAAAACAAATAATAACAATTAATTATTACTTCTCAGAAAGTATAACTACAACAAAAAAATGCGGCTCGCACAATAGAAAACTGCCTGATAAAATAAGCAAAACATACGTAACAATAATACTTATGTATAAACTAGCGAGCGTTGAAACAATTTTGGCTCCAATTAAAAATTGTAGATACTGGGTGCACAGCAATTTAACTGAAGACAAATGAACAGATTATTGGATGTATGCATCCATATGATCTGTGGAGACAGAGCTTTTTGGACTGGCTGACATAGCATAGCCAGGTAAGGTTTATATTTAGATGGGTGATTACTGGTGGAATACCAAACCAAATGAGTCTGCAACCCCTCTGCAGACAATAAGCAAATGACTTAAAGTTCACAGGTTAAAAGAGGTTCTGCTATTGATGCTTTTGTTTGATTAAAATATGAGAGTATGTAATTATCACAGTAGAGTCACTGACTTGCATACGTAATACTACGTATGCTCGCGTATACATGTGTGTACTTTATATGTTCCACGCTTCTCATAACTTAGTAATAACTTCAAACTATTAACTTCTGTACTGCCAGCTTCTAAAATACAATGCATCAACCAATAATGCAAATTTTGAAACAGATCTGTTGACAAACGCGTCATTTGCAAGTATATGTACATGTATCTATAGAATTTGTACGATAGCGTACATGATGAATGTGTATCTCAAATTTATATAGCACCTTTTTGGCCTCTCAACACCAGACTAAGCTTCTGGTAATTGACCTAATTACGGATAGGTTTTACGGGCCATCTCTGATGCTTTGTGATCTACACAAATCAGGAGAGTTACTAATTACAATTACTTCGGTGAGACAATAAAATTCAGTATTGCACAGTATCATTCTAAAGATATTCTACGCAGAAACTATCACAAAACAAATTCCAATCCTGGTTACTAAGACAAGAAAAAGTCAGATATTCTGCAACAGATAACCATACATACGTGGCACAGAGGTTCAACACCCGTCACATGTCGGTTTCCGACAAGCGACAGGCGTCACATATCCCTGGCATCATCACGTATTTCCATTTCCATTGCAAATATCCAAATCGATTTGACAACAACGCAAAATGTGACAATAGCTATCGAAACTAGACAAATCGACAACAGCAGCCAAAACATAAAAAAAATGCAAAGCACGCAAATAAATAAATAGAATAAGGATAAAAGCGAATGCGAAATGTCGCGGCTTCCTTGAGGAACACAAAGCTAAGTTTCCATCCCTGCGCAATACGTCAAGTTAAATGAGACTGGGTTGAATGCAAATGGAGCTGAATGCTCAACACAACCTGACAACACGTTGAGCTAACAGAGACCCAAACATTAACGGCAATGTAACATACTAAAAATGTGTACTTTTTACAAACATACAATTGTGAGTTAAAAACAAATTCCTTTGTGTAGTGCACCTTATTTTCTGTGCGTTCATTTCGACAACTTGTGCGTGCGCACACGCACAGCGGAACATTGCTCATAGTCGCATATGGTGTAAACGGGTAATAAATAGGAAAGTGGTTTGCAAACCAATGACTAGTTCATCTGAGATGTTAGGCTAACACGCATCGTGTACCAACGCCTAAAAGACACGACATGCATTCAAGCCAACAATTGTAGCAAATGATCTCGCCCAATAAACGTCACCAAAATGAGGTCATAGCAGAAAAGCGTAGGTCATCAAGTGCGCGTTCAAATAGCATCCTTTATATAGCGACTTCAGAAGAAAACTTAAGAGAAGTCGAGACCAACGACGTATAATTTATATTCGTGTGTAGTCTGTGTCCGCAGGGATAGAAACTAGCCGTAGAAATCTCTACCGTACAAAAAGTGTAACAGAAAGGAAATAAGACGTGTGTGGCATGTTAGGTGAAGAGATTCTCATCTTCTTGTTCTGCTTCTTCCAGATTCAGCTTCTTGCCGCGCTTTGACTCATCGGGAATCTGCTGCGACAGCGGAACGAGTCCAAGAAGCAGGAAGTGACGTTGATAGGCTTTTGAAGCGCGAAACAAAGCATCCGTGCCATGAAGGCGATCCAGTACACCAAGAACGCCAAAGTTGTTCATAAACCTACAAAAAGTTTTGTACAAAGTCGTTTTTAAGTCTACAAAGTTGTTTACAAATTTAAAATACTGTCTATAAAAACAAAAAGCTGCTAATAAACCTATAAAGTTGCTTATAAACTTACAAAGTCGTTTACAAAGATGCTACAAACCTACAAAGTTGTTTACAAACCTAAAATATTGTCTAAAAAAATAATAAGTTGTTAATAAACCAATAAAGTTGATTATAAACATACAAAGTTGTTTACAAACCGGTCAAGACATTGAGAAAACTAAAGTTTTAACACAAATCTGTTATTATTGCCACTACAGTTACTACAACAGGCTTAAAAAATTGTGTATAAACCTTGAACATTCTTTACAAACCTATGAAGAAGCTGAGAATAATATGGCTTTCTACAAACCTATCATAAATATCAGCACTACAATTATTATTAAAAACCCAGAAAAAGTTGTTTACAAACCTACAAAGTTGTTTATAAACCTATAAAGCTGTTTAAAGGCCTAAGAAGACATTGAAAACACTATAATTATTACTACTAGGCTATCACAGTATTGTTAATTGTTATCAGCAGGTATCCATAAATATTACTATTATCACGTACTATAAAGTTCTATAACAGTAGTAATTCCTCAAAATTACTATTATTTCTAATACTATGTATTATTATTATTATTATTACTGTAACCATTATGTGTCACTGCACAACAATTGTTATCAGAGAAAGAAATCCAGTTCAATTTATTGTTAGTGCATAAACAATAGGTTTGACTCAAAACTATATAATTTTTATTGTTTTTAGTCTATTCATCATCAATATTACAAGTCTTATAAATACAAACTAACTTGAGATGATGGAAATCATGAGCCTCAGGTGACGGCAAAAGTGGAAAGTGGTATCCACAATGTGAGATCGACGTTGATATCAGCGCCAGAGTGAACCACATGATCGCCGTGGCGATGTGCGATCCCGTAAGGAGGGGTCCGGCCACCGGTGGCACCATGTTGCTGAAGATGTGTTCGATCGGATGAGCGTAGATGGAGGTGATGCCGATTGGAGCGGTCCATTCGTGATGCATCTTGTGAATGTGGCGGTAGACCAACGGATGATGGAGAAGTCTAAGCAACGGAAGAAAAGTCAACTTACGTTGTGAGAAGCGTGGAACATAAAATAAAGTACACACATGTATACGCAAGCATACGGATGTGAGATCGGTTTTTTATATTTATCTTCACTTCAATCACTTCTTGTGTGGATCTGGCCTAATTCATTCATATTTGACTTTTTTAAATTTTGACTAAAGCACTTTAGAATGTGAAAAATTGGCAAACATTTTAAAAATGTAACAAGTCAATTTAAACAAATGTATACATACATTATCGCATCGTATATAAAAATTTATGATGCTCCCTCTTGCTGCAGAGACTATTTAGAGGCGTTTTCAGTACAGAAGTCCCGAGGACAAGAAGCATCTTGAGATAGTGAGATGATGCAGGGAAAATCCCAGATATGAGCTAAGCCCATAAAGAGGGAATAATAAGAGTAAAGAGTAATAACTTGTGATCATCCGTTCAGACAATGAACTGCAAATCATACGGCCCGGCTCCGAGTCAAGGCACACCGAACACGGGGGTGGGACAAAGAGGTCAAGACAGTTGGTAGAGCACAAGGGGCGAACAGATGTTGCAGAGAGAGGCTTATGCGTATAGTCACAGAGATATTTAGGGATAAAAACAAGTTGTGATTTGGAGACAAATGAGAAAATATAGTCGTTGAATCTTTTTTTGTAATTAATCATTCGTCTCTAACTTTGTAATTAGTTAATGAGTCTATTTTAAAAATGTAATCATTGTACAGCGTAATTCATGTTCACTTCTCAAATTCAAATAAAGACTACTTACTTACTAACAATGTTTTTTTATTTAATGCACTTTTTGTGCATAAAAAAATCTTACTTCCTATGGGCCAAAGACAAGACAACTTGAGAGAAGAGTTACTGTCGCTGTGGACAAGGAGCCCTTACTGTGGTTGAACTCTTAATTCTATACTGGAGAAGATAAGGTTACTAGATTGCAAAAAGTCAGTCACAAGTGATTTCATATTGAATGCATTTCAAGCATGTTAAGCTCAACAGAAATAGATACAAGGACATGAGTGATGTGAAGACGATTATCGGTGAGAATAAAGTGTGCGCTTCATCACACCCTGTGAAGATGACTATCGGTGAGAATAAAGTGTGCGCTTCATCACACCCTGTGAAGATGACTATCGGTGAGAATAAAGTGTGCACTTCATCACAACCTGTGAAGATGACTATCGGTGAGAATAAAGTGTGCGCTTCATCACAACCTGTGAAGATGACTATCGGTGAGAATAAAGTGTGCGCTTCATCACACCCTGTGAAGATGACTATCGGTGAGAATAAAGTGTGCACTTCATCACAACCTGTGAAGATGACTATCGGTGAGAATAAAGTGTGCGCTTCATCACACCCTGTGAAGATGACTATCGGTGAGAATAAAGTGTGCGCTTCATCACACCCTGTGAAGATGACTATCGGTGAGAATAAAGTGTGCACTTCATCACAACCTGTGAAGATGACTATCGGTGAGAATAAAGTGTGCGCTTCATCACAACCTGTGAAGATGACTATCGGTGAGAATAAAGTGTGCGCTTCATCACAACCTGTGAAGATGACTATCGGTGAGAATAAAGTGTGCGCTTCATCACAACCTGTGAAGATGATTGTCAGTTAGAATAAAGTGTGCGCTTCATCACAACCTGTGAAGATGACTATCGGTGAGAATAAAGTGTGCGCTTCATCACAACCTGTGAAGATGATTGTCAGTTAGAATAAAGTGTGCGCTTCATCACAACCTGTGAAGATGATTGTCAGTTAGAATAAAGTGTGCGCTTCATCACACCCTGTGAAGATGACTATCGGTGAGAATAAAGTGTGCACTTCATCACAACCTGTGAAGATGACTATCGGTGAGAATAAAGTGTGCGCTTCATCACAACCTGTGAAGATGACTATCGGTGAGAATAAAGTGTGCGCTTCATCACAACCTGTGAAGATGACTATCGGTGAGAATAAAGTGTGCGCTTCATCACAACCTGTGAAGATGATTGTCAGTTAGAATAAAGTGTGCGCTTCATCACAACCTGTGAAGATGACTATCGGTGAGAATAAAGTGTGCGCTTCATCACAACCTGTGAAGATGATTGTCAGTTAGAATAAAGTGTGCGCTTCATCACAACCTGTGAAGATGATTGTCAGTTAGAATAAAGTGTGCGCTTCATCACAACCTGTGAAGATGATTGTCAGTTAGAATAAAGTGTGCGCTTCATCACAACCTGTGAAGATGATTGTCAGTTAGAATAAAGTGTGCGCTTCATCACAACCTGTGAAGATGACTATCGGTGAGAATAAAGTGTGCGCTTCATCACAACCTGTGAAGATGATTGTCAGTTAGAATAAAGTGTGCGCTTCATCACAACCTGTGAAGATGACTATCGGTGAGAATAAAGTGTGCGCTTCATCACAACCTGTGAAGATGATTGTCAGTTAGAATAAAGTGTGCGCTTCATCACAACCTGTGAAGATGATTGTCAGTTAGAATAAAGTGTGCGCTTCATCACAACCTGTGAAGATGATTGTCAGTTAGAATAAAGTGTGCGCTTCATCACAACCTGTGAAGATGATTGTCAGTTAGAATAAAGTGTGCGCTTCATCACAACCTGTGGCTGTAGTAGAAGAGAACTTCCTCAACGAGACTGAAAATGACGAGTTCAAAGACGACCCAGTGGAAGGTCGGCAGGTCACGACCGAAACTACATCCGCGCCATTTCATGAGTCGAAACGACGCGTACATCAATGGAAATCCTACGACAATCTGATTGAAAAGAACCCACAAGATGGCCGAACGCAACTTGCGACGATTCAACTACAAATGTAACATATGCAATGTGATAATTAATGCAATATTAATTCAATATAAATTTATTTATATATTTATGTATGCATTCATTCATTCCCCAAACTTATATAGCGCCCCTTCATGAAACCTACTCAGAGGCACCCATGTACAATAACATTGCATATATAGATGGGGAGGAGATTTAGGACAATGGTAAGACACCGGCATGAAGAACAAATTGGCAGGGGATCGCTTCCTCTAACCTCATAAAAGGTCGACTCAGATGGCATTGGTAAAATTATCAGCAGGATGTGATGGGGTGTTGGTGGGGTAGCTTACCTGGCTGCAAGACAATTAAATTCGACACCTGTAATGACTTGCCATCATCCGTTCAGATATGAATTGCAAATCATACAGTTGGTGCGTCAGTTTGATATGTTAAATGAAGAATGTTATTCTTTTGTGTGTACACATGACCTCTTATGTATACCTGTACATGTACATAAATAATACTTATTATATATACATATATAAAATGTGCATATTTGTACATAAAATATACTTATTATATATATAGTTATATATACATAAATAAAATGTACATATTTGCAAATAAATAATACTTATTATATATAAATATATAAAATGTACATATTTGACCATTGATGAGAAGTAGTCCCCGTAAGCTAAGTCCCCTAAGTTCAAGAGGCAGCCATAGGTATAGGTATATGAAACATTTGCAACTTTTAACATTATAAGCGTCAATATAAGAAGGCGGTTGGCGAGTCCTCTTCCTTGCTGGTCTATCTTCATTCATTAAAGTATTTATAACGCATCTCTTCAAAGGAAACTGCTCAGAGGTGCTCCCGACTCCAGCACGGCCAAAAAGGAACTGTTTTCAAGTGCTTATAGAAAGTATTAGAGAGCGATCTAGGGAACAAGTGTAGCTCAAGAGCAAGGCCATTCCGTACCATCAGACCAACCACAGAAAAGCACGGTGTACTTACTAGAGCTGAGTTAGTAAAGGGTGAGAGTTGAACCAAAATCTCTCAACAAATTTCTGCCCTGGTAGGGAATTAAACCGCTGATCTCTTGGTGTACATCAGGTCTTGCACTAGTTGCGAGCATACAAAATAGTTTTCAGCGGAAATTGAGATACTGCATGCACAAAAACAGACACTGAATAACTAACTGGAATGTTTGATCCTTCCTGTATCTTGTATCGTAGCAGAAATTTTGGCCGCCCAGTAAGATCGAGAATGACGAGAAAGAGATTAAAGATCCAGAAGCTGCCACAGCTAACGGCATACAACCCTGAAATGACAATTTACCAATAAGATATCAAGACCGCGAAAAGCAGGTTTTGCAGAAACACTTAACGCCTGTGCAGTGCTAGAAAAAGAATTGCCCCGAAATATTTTATTAAATTTATTTGTGAATTTCGGTTTGTGCTATAACATTGATATAAATTCATTTTGTCGGATGGCATCCCATTGTTATTATTCTCATAATTATTGTATTGTATTAAAACATTTATAAAGCGTCTTTACTAGGGTGAACCGATCATAGGCGCTCCCAGTGCTCCATATACCATATTCTTCCAAGCGGAATTAGTCAGACTCATTAGCCCCATTTAAGGTAAGTTGTATTCTTTTTCTATTGGGTGAAATCATCATTTCTCTCCTTGTTCGTACAAAAGGTTTCTGTCTATTTGGGTAAGTAGCGTATTCTCTTTGACCTGACCTGACGTGAATTTCTCCATCCACGAAAGGCGTCCTCTGTTTATTACTTTTTCCAGTGGCTTTGAAAAAGTCGTGGCTAAAGCATGAATGGGTATTTTATCAAATTAATTAAATATATATGGACTGATCTTAGATCTAAGATTTGGTGAATTAGTAGATCATACAGTGAACTATAATATGAAAATGCAAACAAGTAAAATCAACCCTATAGATGACACCTGTTTCAATAAAATCTACTAAAGCTAAATATCTCACTGGTCACCAAAGCTTCTGTGTGACATAAAACTGGTTTCTGTCGGATCACCTCACAATGATCTACCTCAACATGGACACAAATTACAACTTACCCCACATGGATAGAGCCATGTCATCTCCATCAAAGATGTCATAAACATAATTCCATTTGCTCTGCCAGTAGCTTCCAGACGCTCCCCAGAATCGCTGAAGATGCCTGCATCCAAACACGAACTATAGGTAAGAAAAGGCAAAACCTGATGAGGTGAAGTAAGAGCAGCTGTAAGATAAGGTAAAACCCCATGATGTAGGGTAAGATCAAGCCCAACGAGGTGACATGAGAGAAAGCAAGGTAAGACCTGATGAGGCAAAGCAAAAGAGAAGTATGTACGTAAGGTAGGAAAAAGCAACTAAGTAGCCTTTATTTTATTTGTTTATATTAGGATATTTTATGCAGTGCCTCTTCAAGATAGATTACTCAGAAGCACTCCTGGTCCAACCACGACAAAATAGGGCAGTTTTGAGATTCTTAGTGAACAGAGTGGAGTGACCCTGGGCACTAAGCACCTTGAAACATGGAGGCAATTCCAGGTCGTAGGTCTGTAGGACCAACTACTGAAAAAGAATGGCGGTTGGATAGCAGACCGTGAGCAAGGAACCAGAAGCTCAGCTCAAGTGGTCCGCCGACCAAAGGGGAGATCAATGCTGAACCCGCCTTGGAACAACATAGTTCATGCAAATACAGGATGCAGCAAAGTGGCAGAGAAGGCATAGCAAAAGATCACAAATATACTTCAATGCAAGACTCCAATTAACACTGAGGAACCAAAATAATAACTTTAAAACGCACACAGGTAGATAGATAGCGCCAGTGAAGTTGCTCAGTCATTGCTGTAGAAATGTAAAGTGAAGGCAATGCTCACCAAGTGACGGAATTGCGGGCCGCTACGAAGACGACCAGGGCCGTACCGATGACGTAAATCGACATGCGGATGGAGTCCCGTAGTTGTCGGAAGTAGTCAAGGATGCCCTTGCGCTGCTTGCCGGATGGTTGGATGTCCATGTCGTCATTTTCAGAATCCTTTTCCCTCTCCTCTTGAGGTCCATCGTCTGTTTCATGGATGAGTTCGGCCGGGTCCAACATCGCTCGACACCCTCTTCAATAAAACAAAATCTCCGAGTGTAGAGACATGGGTGGGACGCATCAGCCGTTGTTTAAAGCATCCGGCATGGGTCAGGACCCATAGCAAGCACTCACCGTGTAATACATTAAATTCAAAACCTGCATCTTGGTGTCCAGAGCAAAACGAGGTCTAACACAAAATGTCTAGCCAAAGTGTTACCATCCATGGCCTCTTTCAGCCTCCTTGCATCGTCCGCTTTGCCTTTCAAACCGATCTGACCTTCTAGTTTCCTCATATTAGAACAATTATGGCTCAATTCCGGTCCTTTACCTCAGTTGGCTCCTCTCTTTGGAATACACTCCCAATCTACTTGAGCTAAAATTCTAGCTGGCATTAAATCCCTCATTTGCTTTTCCCAAAACCTATTTCTTCTCTTGTGGCCCTGCACACTGAGAGCGCCTCTGAATGGTGCACACTAGTAGAGGCGCTTTATAAATGTTTTAACATAATACGATACAATACAATGTGCAAACCTCCTAATCTGGGATGGCTACTGTGTAGAAACCATAAGCAAGGCCGTTATTCACAATTGCTCAGCATCATTGATCGAGGCATTGGTCATTAGATGGTTGCAGGGTGTTGAAAACAATATCACTACACTTAATGAGCAACCCTGCAATAATAGCGTATGGACCTTGAGCAAGTACTTCACTCGCAATTGCTCGTGCGCTTCGGCGTAAAAAATCCGATTCAAAGTCAAAATCAAAGTAGTCGGGAGCACCTCTGAGTAATTCCTGAAGGGGCACAATAGCAAGTGCTCATGCATGCATATTAGCGTACCGATTGGAATAAATTTTTGCGATTTTCTCTAATCATTTCTTTAATTTTAACTAGAGCTCAATACAACTAATATATTATCATCATTCATCAATATCCCGTTGGAGATGCGCCTGTTACCTAGGGTTGACTCCTCAGTGTTTTACAGGCTCCTCATAACTTTTTGGTTTCACAGTGGTTGGAATGGTAGCGCCTCTGAGTGGACTTCTTGAAGGAGCGCTATATAAATTCTTGAGTTCATAATATTCGTATTTCTAAACACCATGTATGAAAATTGTAGCGTTCGGGCCCAGTCAACAACCTAGCAGTTTTACCAACACCACTCGTTCCAAAAAGAAAAGCGAGAGCACAGCTTATTCACGAGCGCTGTAAATTGGAGGGGATGTAAAAAGGGTAGTGTCCGAAATCCGGAGGTCCGAGTCAACGACCTGGTCGGAGTTACAACGTTCAGAGGGGCAGAGTAGATGCTAAGGCGGGTGTCGCATTGTAGTATTCATTTATTAAACGCCATTATCTACCGATCAAGCATCTATTCATACCTTACTCGAATTTCTAACTATTTTAATTTATCATACAGTCGTGTTTTGTGATGCCGATATTATTATTATATGGTAACTAACATAATAATAATAACTTATTAATATTAATGACCGCAATTCCCGCTTGGGCGAACCGCTCAGCCAATCAGAGGTGCTGCTTGCAACAGACTTTATATTTAGTATTTAGAAGATTCAACAAGCAATTCTATGACGTATTTTTATAAGTAAGTAATTTCGGTCTATTCGAAAATGCGGTTGACAGATCGCGAACGATTACAGTTGTGCAGCATAGAATATGAAAAGTTTGTTTGACGTATAACCGACATTGTTACAATGCATACCATCGACGCTTCATGTTCATGCACTCATGGGGCACAATGTGTAGGACAGTAGGAGTATGTTCAGTGACTTGGTGCGAGAAGGTTGATTCGAATCCACCTCAAGCTGCCGTGTAGGGACCCAGACCAAGTCCTTCACTCACAATTACTCATGTGCATAGGCGCAATCACGTCCTAAAAGTTGGGGGGGACCAAATGAATCACGTCCTAAAAGTTGGGGGGGCCATAATGATAAAGTCAATGGGACCACTCAAAAGTTGGGGGACGCGTCCCGTGGGTCCCATAGGGTGGTTGCGCCTATGCTCATGTGCTTCGGCATGAAACACTGCAGCGAATGGAGATCTCATAAGGGGCTGAGGGCATCATTAAAAGTGATCGTATTATACGTGGGCCACGGTGGTGAAGTGGGCAAGTTCTTTGCCTTGCAGCCAGAGGGTTGCAGGTTCGAATCCACCTCCAGTCACTGAATAGGGACCTTGGGCAAGTCCTTCACTCGCAATTGCTCAGCGCTTCAGCGTGAAACTTCCGTGCACTGTCCACGCTGAAGTCGGAAGTGCCTCCAAGTAGTGAAGGGCACTATATAAATATTCATATACATACAAGACACCACTCTTGCCCATACAAACATAAATTTTTTCATACATACATACTGGCTAAGTATGGTCCCTCTACAGCGGGAACCAGCACAATAAAAAATCTGTAGGAGTGTAAAAAAAGGCCCAAATTCAAGATGTACTAAGGATTGTGCCAAATTTTTGCAGTGTTTTAGCTCTGCCAAAAAAAAGGCCTGTTTGAAAATTCTAACAAATCAACGAAATTTAATAGCAGTGCATCTCTGAATCGTTTGTAGTACCGGTATGAACACTTTGTTGCCTGTGATCAAGTTATCATAAAATAATAACTCTTAATAATATATGAACATTGAACGTTTTAATTTTTCATTTCAGTAACAAGCATCTCAACAACACACAACATTAGTCTTCTTGTTATGTCTTTAACGCACACAACCACATTCAATAATATAAGCCCAATATTAAATAATTTGGTTATGGTAGTCAAAAAGAATATTTATTTGCCAAATAAATCAACAATTCCATAACACTGGAATTGACGGAATACTCCAGTAACAACATCAATCTATCTGTAGTAGGTAAAATCTTAACATATTTATGTAGGTGCTTGGAGATGAGCTTTAAGAAGAAATCTGATGTCGCCGATATTCTTTATATAAAATAAATTAAACATTGTTCACTAGCTTCCTTTCTGTATGACACTGTTAAGTATCCAAAAAACTTTCTCTCTGCTCGAGTTCAAATAATTATTACAATTGGCATGTCCAACAATCATTTATAAGAAATAAAACAGTTCATCTTAATGAAACAGTAATGCCTACCTAATGTCAGTAACCATCAAACACTACTGCGCCAACAATATATCATAAATTATTCAATTAACGTAACAATATATAATAAATTATTCAATTAACGTAACGTAGTACTTCCATATACTGGACACATAATTTATTATACGTAGGTGAACACAATTATTACAATATACAAGTATGGCTATTGTATCAAGATTCTACCACATCCGTGGTAATAAGATGAGATATAAGAATATTTTTTAATTGGACAATTGTTATCTCGCATTTTGGTGCACATACATAGTAATAACAAATAAACATACATCATCTATAGAGCCAATCAAAAGTCATCAAAAGTCAAGTGTTTTAAAATAACACACAATCCTAAATCTAAAAATTATAGGCTAAGTTCTTATAATGACCAATTGCATTCATGCTGCCCTTTGGTTGACATGACATTCAAATAAAAATGATTTCTTCGTTAGGTTATCTGCCCTAGAAGCAATCTTAATACAGACATACGTACAGAACAGAAATCATAACACAGAAGTTCTCGATAACGACTGTCAGCAAGAGACATGTCATGATTCAATCCAAATGAATAAGATCTCAGTGTCTCTAGTTTAGTCCATGGCTAATTGGGATGTGATGAAAAGAGTCAATTAATTTGAAATTAATCTTCTATGTGAAGAATAAAAAATAGATAACAGATAAACTGCCCAACAGAACAACGGATAACAGCATCGTTCTCATATTTTCTCTTCGAAGCGACTTCAGCGAAGTTTCTACAACACAAGTTCCAAATGTTGTGCATTATTAAGTAATTAATAAATTATTAATTTCCTGACATGCATTTTCAGGCTGTGGATAAAAATAATTAAACCGTGACCATCGTGTTTTGTCCCCCCCCCCCGGAAAAATATCTGCGGGCCCATGGTCAGGGTTTGTCCATTTGAATCCTTTGTCCACCATCTGGATCTCTATCTCCAGCATTGTCCGGTTACAGCTGGACAAGTGTTCAATAACGTTCCTCCATCTCTTCCTCAGCTTCCCTGACTACGTTGTCCCATACCTCCACCTTCCAACCTAACGAGGAAATAATTTTTTACAAGGATGCTTCAACTTGCTACGCATGACCACATCACCTCAGTCTGACTTCTCGTAGGATTTATAAAACCTTAATTTTTTTCACAAGACAAGATTTTAATTAACTGTGCTCAGGTCATGTGGATTTGAGAAACGTGCATTGCTCTTACTAAATTATCAATGCAATTTTTGACTTATCAAGCAAGCAAGGTGTAAGTATTTTAAAGGCATAACACGTTTAGGTTTGCAGAAACACGTACTGTGATTTTCGAGCTGAGCCTGAAATTCCTTTTCTTCATCTCGAAGCTTCATTCTGCAACCAGAGAAAACAGAATCAATTTCAGTCGCCTACATGTACAACCATATACCTCTTCATTCTACTCTCAGACTACTCCAAGACAAATACCTAATTTCTTCCAAGACTGATGGTCAATCAAATAGCAACATATTAAATATATGTACCCACTGACAGGGCTTACAACAGCCCCCCCAAGTAAAATGAGCGAAAGGGGATACAAAGTTAAACAGTTGACTACATGCAATTTCACTCGTTATGGCAGCAGCACATGCAGTAACAGATGTCATGTGACTACTATCCATATTTGGTATGATCGCTACTACTCGGCTGAATACTGAATAGTGATTTATCCTGCTATTCTGCCCCAAAGCAAATACAAAGTGAAGGTTCGGTACAGCCATGCTTAACAGGATTGTCAAATATAATGTAGCACAAGGTGATCAGCTCAGCATACTCTTCTGCAGTCGTTAGGTTTCTGAGACGAAGACTTCGCTTGATTTCGTCGAGACGCGACTCACACAGCGTGATATCTCCTTCAATCGTCTCAATCTGTAATTATTAACAGAATCAGCAATAGATTGACTGGGTTTTAGACCAGCATTGTAACATCTCATCAATTAGAATTAGAATAAAATTATTTCAGAGGTAAATGACGAATATTCACTGATGGAATAACATGCCAAGGTCTAAAGTTCTAAACAGATCTGCTCGTTTTCCGGTTGAGACGAATCTGTATGCTCAACTCCCTACACTACTTATTAAACCGGACATAAAAGTTTTGCTTTCTGAGTGATAAAGAATACACGCCAGCTTCTTTTTTAACAATACACACGCTTGAAACACACACCAAACTTGAGCTTTACTTTAAAAGGCGAAGGGGCTTTTGTCTGAATTAGGAACTTAGCATACAGAATTACATACTATCCAAAATATATTATACCAGTGCGCCTTTAAACTAATAGCAATTCACGCAACCATCTTTCATAAGTATACTTATTGTGTCACTTTTAATAAGCAGCTCACCTCTCTAACGACGCTCATTTTCAAGTATTTGCGTGTTTTGCCTGCAAAACAATTCTATGGACATTTAACGACATGCACCATGCCACGTTTCACGTTTCAAATCTAGTTTTAGTTTAACCGCGGATTACATAGCACTTTACATTAGGATGAAGCAGCACAAGGCACACCCGTGTGACTGATGACTTCAAACCATTTTGTTCATAAAATTAATGTTTTGTTCTGGCTAGTAGAAGATTCCAAGATCTTTGCCAGTAATGTCTGTTTTAAGTCAGTTAATTGAAACACTGAGTCTAACCCTCTTTATACTTTCTAGATAAAGTAAAAACTTGTTTGATGATTTTTTATAGTTTATAGTTTTATATCAAGTAAAAATTTTCAAACTTAATAAGATTGCTGGGTCTCTTTTGTCTTTCCTTACTTCATAAAGTCATCATTTTATCTAACAGAACCAAACTCATTTAATCCAGATTGGAACTATTGTCATTGTTGTAATTCAGTCCCTGGTAAATTGTTGTTGCTCTACAAATTCATATTTTATTCCGGCAGTCTTGGACAAGAACACCAACATGGTTGATCTCTTGTATTGCAATTTATGAAAGATGCCGCAGTGCTCTGCAATAAACTGTTCCAACAGACCAGAAAAGGGATTCAAATTATTTCGATTTCCAGCAGAGGTGAAGAGACGACGCAAATGGGTTGAATATTGCGGCAGGAAGGACTTCGTGCCAACGAACAACAGCGCACTTTGCGAGGTTTGTTCTCCTGTGGCACGCTATAGTCAAGATTCAAGAATGAATATTTAGCTAGAAAGAAACTTGTGCAATACCAAGAAAAACTGTTGAGAATTTGTTCTTTTGCCCAGCCCCAAATAAGTGTTCCCGTATGATCTTAACTTGTTTTGAAAATTGTTGTCGTTCTTTATCAGTGATAGAGAAAGCCCCATTTTTAGCATTCTTAGATTTTTAGTGCGCACTAATGAAATCAGTGTCGTCAAAGACTTGCTAGACTGAATGTGGCGCCTTTTGTGTTTGTACAGTATTTGCAATTTTTATGCACTAAATTTTTAGCCTTCAACTAAATTTCTATCCGTGAACTTCTCTGAAGAGTTTAAGTGTAATTTTTGCAAACTAATACAGACTGTAATAAGTGCTTTTCAAATTTCTTCAGCATCCAAGAAAATTATGTTGCGGAAAGCAGCATATTTGTAGGTGCTCAAAGATAAAATTAAAGAGTAGGTTTTTATTAAGGTGAAAAGGTCAAGCAGTATTCAGGGTGTGTACAAATGAAATTTTACAGTAGAACTGTTTTGAATTTCACAGCTTCATTTCTCCGAGGATCAATTTCTAACCGATCAGACACAAGGGGTGAAGAAACTGAACCGTGATGCCATTCCATCTGTTCACGTTCAATCACGATCTCGTGCACCCACTTCGAAAGGAAAGAAAAAATGCAAGTTTCCCTCCCACGCTAAAAATCTTCTAACTGAAGAGCCGAAGAAGAAAGAGGACGGAAAACTCAAGGCGGGCAATGTTGACGCTGTGTCCCCTTTGGTAAAAAAGACTAAAAGATGGACCCACCTTCCAAAAGTTGATTGGTCCTACGACCATCTGTACAGCAGGCGCAGACGAATTTATTTTGAGATAGTGGAAAGCTATGTGCTGACTGGGAAATCGGATGGAAAACACAAAGTTGAAGGTGTAGCGAATGAAGATGCAAAATTCTGGTAAGCATACTTGCTTACTATTGAAAATATGTTTTTTAATAGGACTGTTGAACATTCTTATAAATAGTTGATCGTATTTGACCTCACCATGTCACTCTTTCATAATAGATAAAACATTCTATCTTAGAACTGTTAAATCTAAATTGCCTGAAAGTTGTTTTATCACTGTATCTTTGGTTATGTTTAGTTGTACATAAATGTGTGGTTATAATCTTCTCCTGTTGTAGTTTATTTCAGAAATGTATGCACTTGATGTATTCAGTGTTATTGTAATGCGTATGCACTTGTCAGTTGCATTAATAGTCTACTTACTTACTTGCTTAACTTAAAAATAAGAGAAATATTTGTTGATTTTCGCTGATTTGTTTGGTATTTTGTGATTTATTTTTGAAGTGAAGCCTTCCGAGACTCCTGTAAAAGATGTTTCGAATGACTGCTATAATATTATCGTACCATTTTGTGCAGTGGCATCAGCTGTTAGAAAGCTACTTGCTGCAACTTTGTTACCGTATCTGCGTATTTACTCTACCTTATGTAGAAATGAATTACCACACTCTGTGACTGATCATCTATAATACCTTACCATAATATAAGCTTACCTTAAGTCTACCAAACAAAGGATTGATCAATTTCAACTGTAATGCTCACGTCGTGCACCCTGCTCTTCAAACAGATCTGATATTCTAATTCTTCATGCTAGAACAGCTATGGCTCAGTCTCAGTACTTCTACTTCAATTGGTCTCTCTTTGGAATACGCTGTCCCCATCTACTCAATCTCAAATTCAGGTTGGTAATCCCTCATCTTTGTTTGCTTTTCTCAAAACCTGTATCTTCTCTCGTGGCCTTGTGCACTGGGAGTGCCTCTGAGCGGTTCACCCCATTATCATCGCTTTATAAATGTTTTAATACAATTATACCCTGCCTAAAAATAAATTGCCATACCTTTAGCATAACTGATGGAATACCTTCCAATGACATCCACACATCTTTTCTGTTGCAGCAAGGGTGTGCAATCTGGACGTGACTGGACCATCAAGGAACTGACGGATGCGATAGAGGATGCAGGTCAGGCGAAGGCAGAGCTGCAGAAGCAGCTGATGAATTTATGCAAGCCTAAGGAGAATGCAGAGCACGGAGGCTGCGGAAAAATGGAAACGTTAAGCAGTGACCTTCAAGACGACCTTCAGGTGCTGGATCTGTGCATGACAGTTGATGAGGTAAATGACGGACATGTTGCGGATGATGTTGAGATGGAAGCCAGAGCGGAGTTGACGAAACAACTGGAGGAATTGGAGTCACTAGAAAAGACGTTGAAGACACGGTTGACGAAGAAATTGGACAAGGAAAAGGTATCCAAGGAAGATATCCATCTGAAGAAATTGGACGAGGAAAAGGTATCCAAGGAAGATATCCATCTAGCAGTTGATGAACCATGTCGGACTGAGGCAAAGGTGGAGGGAGGAGAATGCACGGAGACGGAAGGAAGTGGAAAAGTCCGTCGGGAAATTCCAATCGTTGGAGACTTTGACAGTGGTGTGGAAATTGCTGATGCACAAGATGCTGGCAGCAAAAGTCCTCGAACGAGTGCAATGGCTGGTAAGAGCATCACCAAAATGACCATAAATTCCTCCTAAACATCTTCCAAAGCCGTTATTCAAATATTCACCTTTCTTGTTATGTTTTGCTGATTCATTTGTTACGAGGATTCATATTGTGCCCCTTCAAGGCAACTACTCAGAAGCACTCCCGACACCTGTATGGCTGAAAAGGACTATTTGAGATGTGCATAGAAAGAGTTGGACCATCGTGAACAATTTTGTGAATGACGTTCCTCGAACACTAGAGGCTAAACTTATGGTCTGTTTTCCCAGGACCATGACTGCTTTTGCCGAACATCAACATTTTCTGTGCTTTGTGCCTCCATTTGGAATGACCTTTCTATTGCAATAAGTGCTAATGCTTGCTTGTTTCTCATCAGTCTTTCATTCTTTAGAGGCATTTCGTTCCTTCTGGAGTTTCCATACGAGATATTATCTATCTGACCATTTATAAAGCGCCTCTCGCAGCAAGAGCTTTTAGAAGCGCTCCCAGTACGTTTAACTCCGAGAAAAAAGGCAAGTTTTTAGACGAGAGAAAGACGAGGATACGAGATGTGCTACAGTTAAACCTGCATGTATACGAAAATGAGCAAAAGTCTTGAAATTCCTTTGATGGACTTAGTCTTCATTTTGACTTAAGATCATGGGCGGAGTTTATCAGGGGCTAGGGGGGCTAAGCACCCCTAGAAGACCCAGATTCATTTTTTAAACCGTGTAAATGGTATATTTCCCCGAGCTTAGCCCCTCCAAGAAAGCTTTAGCCCCTCCAATTACGGAAACCAAACTCCGCCCATGCTTAAGATTAGTATGTTTTAACAGGTAACTAAAGGTATGTTGAGAACAACTGAATTGGAATTCATTAATTCGAAGAATGGTGTCTTGTATGTATATGAATATTTATACAGTGCAATACAATAACCTCACGAAAATGCTTGAATTGCATCAATCATGCAGAGCTCTGATAACAGTCTGGCATGCTTTGCTAAATTGCTACAGCCATGGAAAATGGACCAACAGAGTTGTCTGCACCAACAGAGTTGTCCGCCGAAACATCTTCAAGCGGTTTCGTCTGCGAGAGCTGTGGCAAGATGTTTCCCAGCTTCTACCAGATGCATAGCCACCAGAGATTGCACGTCAACAGGAAACGCCGGCCGCGCATCTGCTCCATCTGCCACAAGTCGTTCCTTCTCCTCGGCCGACACCTACGGACACACTCCGGCGAGAGACCCTACCGATGCCTCCCCTGCGGCCGACAGTTCTCGCGCCTCGACAACCTCCAGAACCACCTCCGTAGTCATGCCAACCGGGCAGGGAAGCGCCATGCGTGTGACCAGTGTGGGGTGGAATTCCCCGGTCAACACGAATTTCGGTTGCACCAGAGAACGCACCGTGGTGAAGCGCTCTACAGCTGTGCGCACTGCGACCGGCAGTTCCTCTACCGGAACGTGTGGAAATCGCACGTTAAGTCTCACCTACGCAGGAAGCAATTCCTCTGCAACATTTGTGGGAAACAGTTTGTCCAGGCGAATAATCTCAACAACCACATCGCCAGCGTACACTCAAACGAAAGATCTCACGAGTGTCACACTTGCGGCAAACGCTTTGTCCGTGCCAGCAGTCTGAGACTTCACATGAACGCGCACACGGGTAACCGGCCGCATCCGTGTGATCGGTGCACCAAGAGGTTCTTCACGCCCGGGGGTCTGGCTGCCCACACGCGCATCCACTACGATGAGACTCCATTCGTTTGTGGCGTCTGCTGGAAGTGCTTTCGATATTCGTGTCATCTGAAGATCCACATGCGCGTGCACACGGGCGAGAGACCGTACCAGTGCGCGATCTGCAGCAAGTGCTTTGCGCAGAATGGAAATCTGAAGGAACACATGCGGATGCATTTGCAGACGTCTTCTGCGCACGAAGAAACGTAGACGTGTTTCAAAAGACAGCAGCAGCCACGGCTGATTAGTTTAAGACTGCAATGCATAGTCAGGCCAGATGTTAGTGTGGTAAAACGCTCAAAGAAGGCACACACTGGCATTGAACAGTATGGGTGGTGCATTTTGGGTTTACGGGTTCAACCCACGAAATGATAATAATTGTAATAGAAGACAAGGAAGACGGTGTTACTTCTGACCGTGCAAGACCGCACAGACGATGGTTTTCAATTGTTTGCTAAGTAGAGACACATATGTGTTTACTGACTTTGAAAAGTCTTGATGCCCCTTGGATATTTTAAGGGGTGTAATTTTTATTTGCCAGACATTTTAAGTTCACCCGAAGAGTATAAAGGTGCTTTCTGCAAGTTAGTCATATAAATGGCTGGAAATGTATTTGCTAATAAAGGAGGAACCATGGAATATATGACCAAGGATTGACGGGATCTAAATGGTGGGTAATATGTGTTGAACGCTTTAACAATGAGTTCCATTGTTTTCCTTGTAGCTTTTAGTTCTTTCTTGTCATTACAATATATTGCATTGCCCTGCTGTAGGGCCGCCACCGAAAATATCTAGAGCAACTCTACTCGTCAAAGCTTAAAAAAATCTATTATAACAGCGGTCGAACATTTTTTTTAACAAATCAAAATCGAAGCAGCAAGTTTACAGAGACAACTCTCATTGATGGAAAAAATGCAGAATGTGGCTCAACTTCTAAACTCGAGACTCGCATGTCAATTATTCATTCCATTTGACTTAATGTCAATGGCTACAGAAGGTGATGCTAATAAAACTGGGTTTTTTGCACGTCGTCCTAACAACAAAAAAAGTCTCAAACCGACCGATGCCGCAGAATGGCGAAATGATGACGAGGAAGGGTAACCAGTATATAAGAATTTTAAAACACGTCAAAAGCCAGCACTGAACTCTGGTCTAAACATTAAGTTCGCTTCTTGTCTGCGTCTCATCATAACGAAAACAACTCGTGTAATAATAATAAGCAGACACGAAATAATCTACATAATTGTTCGGACAATGTCGGGAGAACGGTGACAAAGCTTAGAGGTCGTTGGCGCCACCGCCGCCACGCAATGCGAGGACGAGATGCAAGACAGAACCACCGGTGACCTTGTAGTCCGCAGCCGTCTTCTCATCATTCCTAAAACAAAACATTTAAATCCAATTAAAATGCGACAGGAATTCCAGGTGTAAAAAAACGGTCATACCTCTACTCTCAAGGAATGGAATCAACTTCGTAGCTCTAATTCTCTTTCTTCAAAAAGCAACTCAAATTTTTTTACATCTCCTTGGATTTTAAGTACTTTTTGATTTTAACCGTACTTGAATATCTAACTCTATTTTTCGTCTCGTGGCAGACTATCCGTGCCTCAGATTCACATATCTGTTTGAACCTGTGCGCTTTGCATGTTTAACAATAATAATAATAACCATAACTCCAAGTGTCAATTGCAAGGTAACAATCTATTTCTAATTAATTAATTTCTATTTCTGGCGGCTAACTATCCGCGCCTCAGATTCACACTTTGGTTTGACCTTGCGTGCGTAATAAATTTATGTAATAATAATAATAATAATTAACCAGAATTTCATTGTAAAACGTAAATGCAATTTGGTGTGTGTGAACTGCAACTGTAATGTAATCACTTATGTAGCACTTATATGTAGCAATTGTAGCATGGTCAGTTAAGTTTCCTCAGGCGATTCAAAGAATAGATAAATCAGCAAAAACCAAGAAGTCTGCACATAAGGTTATTTAATATTACATAGCCATATTTCCAAAGAAATTCCAAAGAATTAATTATGCCAATTACAATCGCAAACACGGCAAATCTTATACACAAGCAAAGGACTATATGCAAACAAGACAACTAAGAATTATGCAAATCATATGAGCTTATACAAACCTAAAGAATATGCAAACTTGAAAACCTAAAAACTATAAAAATCAGAGCAAGAAAAGTGCCCAAAAAAAGACGGAAGATGTAAGGGAATTGAGGAGATAGATGACGTACATTTGTTTTCCACTGAAGATGAGTCGCTGCTGAGGTGGAGGGATGCCTTCCTTCTCCTCCACCCTCTCCTTAATCCTCTCCACCTAAATATAACAAACATCCATTGTCTCCAGCTCCATTCAACTTAACCACACATCAACAAAATGACAATAAATGTAAAAATGTTAAAGTTCTCTAACCCTTTAAGCATGAGCTGCCCTCGTTTACTATGCATTTCAGTACGTGTCACTCATTTGTTAAAGGGCTAAAGAATCTATAGAAACACTTGAACAGAGACATGTCAGAGGCACGAGTTCCTAAAATAACACAATAGAATCGCAATCGAACAGGTTGATCTTCAAGACCTTTGTGGAAAAGATACAAAAAGACGTCGAGCAGTTAATGCTGTTGGGGAACAAAACGGACCACATCATCAATCGAATTATTGAATTCTATTGTCTATAAATATCTAAAGCATGCTTCACACGTAGATGTTTCCATAATACAATGCTGGCCATTTCGACTGAGCACTTCTCTAGGCACCATGGGCAGTCTGAAATTCATAAATGTAGATATGCAAAGTTCTTTAACATTTTAAAACTTGTCGGCTTTGGAACGATATCACGCACACAAGCAGAGACTGTCCAGAGCAAACTTAGGAATACATCCAATGGGAAATGGGACAAGCAGCAAAGCAGAGGACCTAATCAAGGCTCCTAATCAACATGAGATCATCAGTAGCAAACAACAACGATTTAATCTGCTAGCGACAAAAGCACCAACATGAGATGCTGTATCAGCACAAAAAAGGAACGAAGCTGACAGTAACAACTTAGTGACCAGATTATGTTGCAAAAACCCAAGCTCATTGGTCAAGAAAAGATTACTCAATTTTAAAACCAGCATTTATTTATCGTTCAACAATGGGTTGCTGGGATGTAATTAGTTATATTTTCAGCACAGCTGCAAGCCATAATGGTGTCTGCACCTATTGACCTACCTTGTCAGTTGGCTCAATGTCAATCTCAATCTGTATAAAACAATTAATGACATATCAATCTCAATATTTCTCATACATGAAGAACCACCTGCACTGCTAAATAAAGACATGGGCTTTTGTCAACATAGCTAAACTCAAAAATGCTGGAAAAAATTACAGTAGCACCTAGTCAATGCAGATTCTGCAGAAAATCCAGTATTCAATAAATCGATAGAGCTGTATTATTAATTACAAATGTTGGACTAGCGCAGAACTATCAAACAAAATTAAAGATAAGAAAGTTAAGTATGTACTCTTTATCAACCAATTGCTGATCACACTTTGAAGAGCAGCAGGGCTGTGGATTTTAGCGATCAATCGATCGAATAATCGTTAAAATTTTAATCAGTTATATTCTTAGAGCTTTTTTGATTAACTTTCTATTAATTTTGTAACTTATTTCACAATGAAAGCTCCATTTCTGAAGTAAACAACGTCATGAACAATCATAATGTGAAATTTTTTAGAGGAAAATTAAAGGTAAATGCTGAGTAAACTTTCAAAATGGCGACGAAATTAATTATTTTCTGTGCAATAAACAGTGTTATCGACATTTTTGTATAAGGAAAGAAGCAACTAATTCGACGACTACATTGCTGACAATTTTTCAAGTCTACGTAACGTAGACTAAATTCCTCAAAATTAATCGAGATTAAATTTTGGAGAATAAAACGATTAAAATTATTATATTTTAATCTGCACACATTTAATAAACGCTGACAGTGGTTAACACTGGCAAGTCGTGCAGGTTTCCTCATCATGGTTATTTTCCCATCAACAGCCGGTATCTCAGTCTGAAATCTCTCCTAGGCATCGCTAGTCATGGAGAAAACTGAACAAAATAAATTGCAATGTGTTGCCTGTAAGTTACTTAAATTGTTTCAAGGCCTTGTCATTGGTGCCTCAAAATATTCAACTTTTGTTAACTTACATACTAACTTAAATAGTAACTTTTCATAAACTTATTTCCAGTGACCGTCATTTAAGATAATGTGCTTGATTTCAGCACCAATTCTACAACTCAATTTACTAGCTACCTTGGAACCAAAATTCAAAGCTCACACTTGAATTCACATGCATAACTTACTTAGCGCCCCTTATTAGATATCTTGAACAAGTGCTATATAAATGCTCTGAATAAATATGAGCCCAGAAAGATGTGTTGTCTGAACATGTATTTTTTTATCGTGCTTTAAATTATAAAACATTTAAACTAAAGTTTCAGACTGAATTACTTGCCTCCTTGCCAGTCAGCGTCTAAAAAACGAAAAGACAGAACAAATAGCAATATATGTAAAGTAGCAATAATAGAACATGCAACAATATACTGTAACTTCACACAATTTCAGCGTTAACCAATTTTAGCATGTTTATACTTTCAGCAAGCAAGAGTAACCCAAAGATATCAACAAAATATTGACCTTGGTTTCGTGGAAGACATTTTCCACTGTTTTGCAAAATTAAAAGAAAATAGACTCCCTCAATCTCAATCTGCGAACTTAATCAGCCAAAACACTACGGTAATTACGCAAAAGGTCAATGCTCAGGAAAGTTAAGCTTTAGCGTCATTAATTACCAACACAATAAAATTCAATTCTGTGTTAAAGATTTTCCCGCCTACGCTGTTATACAAATCTGTCTTCTCCTAATTATTATTAATCCGTCAAACGATGACTGCATTGAATGTAAATGAGCTGTGTAAACAAATCAAAATGAAATTTCTATCTCTCCAACTTTCTTCGATTATAAAATAAATAGCTACTTAGAAGAACTGCAGCAGAAGGTGTCAAACCAGTACCTTGACTTTTATAAGCATTTTGTATGTGTTTTAAGCCGATTCAACCGATTCCTTTTTATCGTCCTCTTCTTTTTCACAAACTTCCTTTGCTCGCGTGAACATGCCACCAGAAACGGATTCACGTTATATTCCAGACGGTTTAGTAAGTAAGTAAGTAAAAAACATCCGCAATGCGACGTGACGTAAAAGTCGTTAAAGAATTTTTAAAGAATTGGAGCCAATAACAGAAGAATTCAAGAAGAAACAATTGTACCGTATTTGATTATTTGTCAGCTTCATATCAATTGCTGCGGTATCTTTGAACACCTTCGAACAAATGACGATAATTATGACTAAAAAATCCATCAGCTATTTTGCCAGGAAAAATGTAGTTTAAAAAAATGCAAATCACTAACAAAAGTCATCAACTTTTTTGACAGATAATAATTATTGTATTTTTCCTGGAAATTTCGGTCAAATAACTTTTTAAAAAGGTGCCCAGAAATTTTGGTCGGCAAAAATGTGGAAAGATTCGTCGGCGACTCAGACATTCGTCCGCCCAAAATCTCGCGTGCTTCCTTCGGCCACTCGTTCGTTCCCCGAAAGTTGTAGTTCAAGTCTCCGCCCTGCGCATTGAGTCCATGGTGTCTGCATTGGTTTGGCGATGTTGTCAGGGCCTCGCCCCAATTCACTTCCGAGATGTATGAAGCCTTACACTGGCTATCCAAGGAAGTCGAATACGCTCTGCTGATAAGGAAGTCCTCCTAGTTCTTTATGCGCGTACTTCTACCATGAAGAACTGAGCCTTTTCTGCGGTTGACCCAGTGGTCTGGATCAGGGCCTTCCTTTTGAGTTAGGCTACGCCTACAGCCTGGGACTCGATCTACCAGGAATCCAGGATCCTTCCTTAAAACTGTTCGTTTGGGCGTGTTGGAGTCGGGAGCGTCTCTGAGTAGTTTTTTCTTGAAGGAGCGCTATATAAACGTCCGAATGATTGAATGAACAAATGCTTGACTAGGCCCATTATAGGGCCTATACTTACTCACTTTATTTAAAAAAACGCATTGAGGTTGTTACAGAATAATTTCTATACACCAGTTGCGATTGCCTTCTTTTAATAATCGACTGACGTCATAATCCCAAACATGACGTCATCGCAATCTCGAGTAGTTTTTCTCTTATCGTCGTCCTTTCATTTTATTTCTGGCGAAGGATGAAAACGAAGATGACGACGAAAACGATTAACTTAAAATGACGACAAAATAAGAGGAGGATGGTGAATTGTGATGAAACCGACGACTGAAATGAACGGAAGTTGAGCATCGATGCCTCTGGACTCTCGATCTGCAGTGAGCAATGGGTGAGCAGCGTGAAAAAACGAGGCATAGGCCGCGGCCGTCATTCTGACAAAATAAGTAAGCTAATATTATGGTTAAACACGAAAATTATCCAAATTGAAAATTGATTGGATGCAAGCTGGCCTACACAAAGAAGATCCACCCATTGGTTCTGTGCATCGGTCCACCAAGGTGCTGTGCACCGATTCTCCGAGGTACTTTGCACCGATTCTCCAAGGTGCTGTGCACCGATCCACCAAGGTGCTGTGCACCGATCCATAAAGGTGCTGTGCACCGATCTATGAAGGTGCTGTGCACCGATTCTCCAAGGTGCTGTGCACCGATCCATAAAGGTGCTGTGCACCGATTCTCCAAGGTGCTGTGCACCGATCCACCAAGGTGCTGTGCACCGATCCATAAAGGTGCTGTGCACCGATCCATTAAGGTGCTGTGCACCGATCCACCAAGGTGCTGTGCACCGATTCTCCGAGGTACTGTGCACCGATTCTCCGAGGTACTGTGCACCGATTCTCCAAGGTGCTGTGCCCCGATCCATAAAGGTACTGTGCACCGATTCTCCAAGGTGCTGTGCCCCGATCCATAAAGGTGCTGTGCACCGATCCACCAAGGTGATGTGCACCGATCCATAAAGGTGCTGTGCACCGATTCTCCAATGTGCTGTGCACCGATTCTCCAAGGTGCTGTGAACCGATCCATAAAGGTGCTGTGCACCGATCCACCAAGGTGATGTGCACCGATCCATAAAGGTGCTGTGCACCGATTCTCCAATGTGCTGTGCACCGATCCACCAAGATGCTGTGCACCGATTCTCCAAGGTGCTGTGCACCGATCCATAAAGGTGCTGTGCACCGATTCTCCAAGGTGCTGTGCACCGATCCATAAAGGTGCTGTGCACCGATCCACCAAGGTGCTGTGCACCGATTCTCCGAGGTACTGTGCACCGATTCTCCAAGGTGCTGTGCACCGATCCATAAAGGTGCTGTGCACCGATTCTCCAAGGTGCTGTGCACCGATCCACCAAGGTGCTGTGCACCGATCCATAAAGGTGCTGTGCACCGATTCTCCAAGGCGCTGTGCACTGGTCCACCAAGGTGCTGTGCACCGGTCCACCAAGGTGCTGTGCACCGATAAATAAAGGTGATGTGCACCATCCACCAAGGTGCAGGATAAAATATACACGTAGTCTAGGCCTGCGCTTAAAGTGTGGAACAATATTATTGTTAGCCTACTGGACGGCAGTGGACGCCCCTTACCTATTCAAAAGAAGTGCCTGGACCATTCTTACCTTTCCATACTGTGCTGGCCCCTGGGAACGGACATTAGCCCCTGGACAAAAGCCACCTGGACATTAGCCCCGGACAGTAGCCCCCAGGTAGGACATTAGCCCCCTAGTCTATGATATCATTACCTAAAAATGATGCACAAAATGTAGCAATAAGTTAAGCGAATATCTAAACATTCCACATAAGTTTAACATTGTAAGAATATGTTAAGTTAATTGAGGGTTTAATATGCACATTATAAAACATTTAAAGGCATTAATTATAGAACGATTATAAGTCCAAAGTTTGTGAAGCCTAGATAAAAGTATAGGCCTAATGCCTAACTGACGTTAACAAACCTTCGTAGTAGCCAAAACTGACACTAACAAGTAGGCCTACGTACTGTATAACCTACGATCCCCATTCGCTCATTTTTCTAATGTATTGAATCTGATTTTGAATTGAAACGACGCTAATAAGTCTAAGAAGCTGAGACGCAGCCTAACTGACGTTAACAAACCTTTGTTGTAGGACACTAAGCAAATAGACTGTAGCCTATAGGCCCTACATACGATTCCCATTCATTCATTTCAAATCTAAGTCTATAGACCTACTGACACAATTGGGACCTTATAGACACTAAGAACTTTCGTTTGCGTGTGAATGCCAGTGACAAGTCTTATCGATTGCGGCATTAATCTATGATTTGCACATGGGAGGGGGCTTTTGTCCGGGGGGCTAATGTCCAAGGCAAATTCGAGAGGGCTTTTGTCCGGGGGGCTAATGTCCTACACCCGTGCTGGCCATTAAGTGGCTGGACGGCGTTCAGATTTTAAAATAAGTGCATTGACGCCGTCCTGGCCCGTCTATGATCGTTTAGCCACACTTTAAGCCCTGGGTGCACTCGATCGCTCTAAGCTATGTTTTTAAAATTATTTATGTACGCCCAAAATCGGACAGCAATAATTTATTGCTGAGTTAAATTTAAATATATCCCGATCTCATCTTGTAAATTTTATTTGCATGTTTTCAACCATTTCGCGCACCTGTAAAACCTTTCAGGTAAGCTTATTATACGGGCGGTGAGGCGTCATTGGCCTCGAAATGCTCATGTCGGCTTAAGCCTATACAACACGTTGCACATCTTGAATGCAAGACAGTGTCAACAGTAGGCTACAGCGAATGCAATTAACCGTTGACGTATAATTGGCGTCAACAGTGAGACCATTGACGACGATTATCATCGATTTCGTCTTTGTGGCTCGACGGAAGGCCAGCGACATCATTCTAGGCCTGAGTCTGTCGTATCGATGTGGCAATGAAGAATAGATGTCTATAAAGGCTATAATAATATTTGTAGACGGATCATCTGGTTCAATTGCCTTCTCGGAATGGTCTCTGTATGCCCTCCCTCCCTCCTCTCTCCCTCTCTCCTTCCCTCTAAGCCATTGCATATCCGATAGGGGATCATAGGCCTGTAGATAGGCTATAGATTATCATTAACCCAACTCGGCGATGGCATTGGTCTGAACCCTAGCACTGTTGCGAAATAAAACGTCCTGCGCGTAGCTACAGCAGCAAGAGGAGTCTTTTATCCATGCCTTAGGCCTAATTGTGTGAAGAAGGTCACCAAATTACACAAGTTGATGAATATGAGTTTCTTCCTTCTTCATTAGATTGATTACATCACGTTGATCGCTAATAGGTATATTTTGATGGCATACAGTATCCACTGTATCCTGGCCATCAAATGTGCATGGTAGTTTGGGCTCTCCAGTGTCTTATTAATTGAAGGCTGATTTCCAATGACAACCATTGATATTTCAATGATCGAGTTCTTGGTAGTCATATCTGAAACTGACTTTATTTCAGCAGACTATACACCGTGTCTCAAAAATATATATTTCAAGCTCATCTACATGACAAATGTTGAATTTTTGACCAAACAAAAAGGCATAAACATATCTAGCTAATTATACTAGTAGGCCTATATGGTAAATTTTTTTTGTGTAACTGAAAACCGCCTTCTAGTCGGAATCTGAGGCTGAAATTTGATCTCAATAATATTAATATATAACAGGTCTAACAAACTGAGAGGGTGTTTTGGATTCTAGCTCGAATTTTAATTTTTTTGAAACACCCTAATATAGGCCTATATAGGCTATATATATCGTAAATATATTAATCGTGTATTATATGCTGCTAAAAGCGTTTTCATTTAGCCTACAGATTGGCCATGCCGCCATTCAGTGATGTGCGTTAATTTCTCGTCGTATCCTACCATGTAGGGTAGAGTGGTCCAAAAAAATGAACATTGAAATATTTGAAAGGCATGTTGTTTTTTATGTAGGCCTACATCTGGTACAAAAAACCCACAGTACAAAATATTTAAACGCCGTGACTCTATCTTCAGGTCACTCACTGCTGTCAAAGTTTTAACATACTAAGTATACATTGTAAACACTGCAATATAACTGGCAGGCCTCCAGTCAACGAGCACTGAGCCTTCCATTTTAGCTGTAATCAATATTATTGAATTTCCAGCATGAAAATCAGCTGCCATTAGTGTTTAATTGACTTCCAGTGTCTAATAAAAACTATCTAAGAATGCTGTCAGCATGTCACAATGTCGGTTCAGAAAGTCGAATTTGACCACGAAGATTACGATGAAGCTTCGCCACCTAGAGTAATGCTTAGTGTCTTCGCTCTTCGTCAGCGTTCATTGAAGGTGGTGATTGTTGCAACTAATCTCAGAAATCTCTCTGCCACATCATTCACGACTTGGTCTGTAGGCCTACTTAGGAGGGAGATCCAATAACGTCTCCTTAATACAAAGAAATTTCAGAAACCTTCGGCTCTCTGTTATTTCCTAGAGCTCCTTTTTTCCTTAGGCACATATCTCTTGCATTCTACATGTAGGTTCTTCTTCTTTACTTGTGTCTTGATTATCTCTTTTTTCGTTCATTAACTGCTTCTTGGAGAAAAATAAGAACCCAGCAAGGTCAATTCCTAAATACCAGAAATGACGTATGAAAGTAGTAAATGCCATCTTAGTGATCTTCTTATTTATAGCGTTGTGTTGGTCATCCAGGAGAGCCCAGTAATTCACAGCAGCATCGCAGGCTCTTGGAGCCACTACCCTGCAGGTAATGGATTAGATCAGGGAAAATGAAAACAGTCACTTCTCAGATCGAGAATATAGCTTCTCCGATCCTGGCTGGTTTCATTTGCTCACAAAACATCACGAATTTGAGTAGGCCCTATACGTAAATGAACTTTGTTATCTGTCGTTCATGGTGGAGTGTGAAGATCCCCTGTTAGAAAATATGCCTACAGAGGCACAGTTCTGCAAGTCTTCATTACCACGATGGCTGCATCTTGGCACTTCCTGCAGTCAGTTATTTTAGAGCCTGAAATGCACGGACGTCGGACAAGCGGACTGTCATGATGAAAGACCACTGTTGGTGATGCACATTTGAATAGCTGGATATCGGGTTCAGATGATGCAGCCGTCACAACTGTGAAGACTGTATTCAATATAGACTCTGTTACGAGATGCCTGAACAAGCTAAATGCGACAGAAGCCATCAAAATACAACACCGAACAGTTAGCAACATCCTTAATGGATCCCATGGCAGTGTTGGAAGCAGTAGAGTCAAATAACAGACTGGAGCTTCAATAGGTTTTTCCAATGTCCATCCTTCAATGATCTTGACAGCGACGTTACCCAATGGAAGCTTTGGCACAGCAATTAATGAGCTCATCGAATTTGAAATTTGGGCTTGAAACTAACAATTATTGACAAAAGGTCAACCCAGTGTGAGAATTGTGGAAAAATAACTGGGGGTTGAACCATGATCCACTTTTAATTTGGGGTGTGAAAAACAGACTTTACTATGGGGCTCTAAAAAAGACTGGGGGCTGAAACGCCCAGTAATTCTCACCCTGGGTCAACCTATGCATCCTCTTCTTTCTCCTGTAGGGTCTGCTAGAGTTACCTTACTATTCCAGAGTGGAACTAAGAGAACATCTTCCTTCTTGACTTCGTGGATGAAGGAATCTCTCAGATTGACGCTATATTGGTTCGCCTGTCAACCCTGGCATGCCAAAGTGAGCTTTAAGAAATAGACTTTTGGCCATACAGTATTGGACTGCAAATAGGATGTGACTAGAAAGCCAGTTAAAAATAATGCTCTCGTCCAGCGTTGAAACCAACTCAATTTATAGAACGTCATGGGGGCACGTGCCCTAATGCTCCCTTCGAGTCTCCTAGAAGGGTAGACCTATTTAAGTATAGGCCTACTTATCAATGTTCTGAGAGGGACAACCAAGAAATTTATGAAAATTGTTCTTGAAAACATCACTTTCCAGCCACATTAAGGTTGTCAGCAGCCCGATATTCAATGTAAAAATGCACGAAAAACCATTATATTTTGAACTCCATTTTGGGGAGACCCCATGGTCAGATTTTTTCGGATTTTTTATATTTTATTCAGCAGCAAATTCTGAGGAAGAAACCGTTTAGAAAGCTTGTACACGTGTTACAATTTTTCCCATGTCGAGCTGCAAATTGCCTGGACTATAATATATAGCCCCCAAACCCCAACTTTGATGCTCGTGAGTGACCCCTAAATATTACATTTTTTTGCATAAAATTTCACGCAGGTACTTTTTAGATCAAAATGAACAAATGTATCAACATATGCCTCAAAAATTCAAAAGAAAAATATTTTTACATGCCATTTTGGACCAGTCTAATGTAGGGGCTTAATTTACGATGTATCGAATTCGCATATACTTTGGCTGCTCATTTCTTTCAGTCTAAATGGCACGGACCACGCAGGCCCTACTACAATAGCCTATGATAGCTCCCGTCTCTTCTGGTAGCCTAATCGTTAACTCGGAAAATCATAAAGCGCGACTCAAAGCTAAGCTCAGTAGAAACCTTCAACACTAGATTGAGCTAATGCATGAAATACACTGGGAAAGTGAAGCATCAACCTACAGGCTCTATCCCGTAGAGATTATACCCCGCAGTCGATCGAGTCGTGGGCTACGATCGACTTGGCTCGCGCGACGATCGACTCGATCGACTTCGTCAACTCGCCGACCTTTCGACGACTCGATCGACTTGGCTCGGCCGACGATCGACTCGATCGACTTCGTCGACTCGCCGACCTCTCGACGACTCGATCGACTTGGCTCGGCCAACGATCGACTCGATCGACTTCGCGTCGATTTGGCCTAGTTTTTGTCTCTTGCTCACCTCTGCAGTTATGTGATCTCAAATGGAAATTATACAATGGTAGATCTGTGTCATTATCTGGGTGACGTAACAATAAGCCTATATAATTTCGTATTCTCAGTGAATTTATAGTAGATTTGCACTGTAATCGTAGTGACGTTACATTAGGCCTCGTTTTAGATTCTGTAAATGAACTTCAATAATTATCACGGCAGATCTGTGTAAAAATCTAAGTGACGTCACAATAGACCTAGTTTATACTCTCAAAGTGTACTTCTATAATAGTAGATCTGTACCATGATCGAAGTTAGTCGCGATAGGCCTAGTTTATTCTCAAAATGAACTTCTTTAATAGTAGGTCTGTGTCATGATCGAAGTGACGTCACAATGGGCCTACTTTTTATATTCTCATACTAGACGTATAATAATATATTTGTTTCATAATCAGACCGATGTTGCGTTTAAACAGCCCCAGTTTTGTATTATAAAAATGAAATAATATGACATCAGATCTATATCAAAATCGAAATGACGCCACAATAGACCTAATTTCGTTTTCTCAGTGAACTTATTTAATAGTATAATTGCATGTATGATAATTTTATATAATCGAAATGCCGTCATAAAACACCCCGTTTTATATTCGCAAAATGAACATAATATATTGGTAGATCTGTTTAATAATCGATGTTACGTCACAATGGGTCTTGTTTATATTCTCTAGATGCACTTTTATAATAGTACTTTTGTATCATAATCAAAGTGACGTCACAATAGACCTTGTTTATATTCTCAGAATGCACTTCTATAATAGGCCTAGTACATTTGCATCATAATCAAAGTGACGTCAAAATAGGCCTTGTTTATATTCTCAAAATGCACTTCTATAATAGTACATTTTGTATCATAATCGAAGTGGCGTCACAATAGGCCTAGTTTTTTAATTCTCGAAGTGAACTTGTAATATAGTAGTAAAATTGCATAATAATCAGAGTAACGTTACAATAAACAAATGCCTAGTTTTGTATTCTCAAAATTAGGAAATTATATGATAGTAGATCTGTATCCTGATCGAAGTGACGTCACAATAGGCCTAATTTCGTTTCCCAGTGAACTTAATTAATTGCAGAATTGTATCATAATCGAAGTGGCGTCATAAAAGGCCCCGTTTTATATTCTTAAAATTAACATCTACATATATCCAGACCCATAATAGTAGATCTGCATCATGCTCATTCAGGAGCGGATCCAATGCAGGCAATCCGGCCATGCCCCCACTCCATTAAGAGATTTGCATAGAAGTACCCCTCCCCGATCAGGTTTAAATAAGCAGTAAATCAACGCAACGGGAATAGGAAGATGAGAAAGTACCACATGACTAAAAATGTCATCAGATTTTAAATAACCTGAGTTGCCACTGGTTTTTGGAAGCTTTTTGAGCGAAAGACTAAAAAAATTTCGGCGGAATTTTTTCGGCTCCAGGCCCAAAGTTTTGGCCTCCCTTCCAAAATTTCTGTATCCGTCCCTGTACTCGTTCAACTCAAATCGAAAAAAACATGCGTATATAGGCCTATAGTCAACTTTCACAGTTCCACTAACACGAAATCGCCAACACTGCCAAAAGGTTCATTTCCTGTACTTGTGTGCAAAAACCGAATTACGTCATTAAGCTTATATCATCTAGGTCACTTTGAGTCTTCAAGAAATAGTAGAAAAAGTAAAATATTTACTGAGTAAAATATTTCTAAGTTGAGTCGAGTCGATGAAACAACGATCGACTCGACTTGCAAGTCGACGATTTTTCGATCGACTCGACTTGGCGAAACTCACGATCGACTCGACTTGCAAGTCGATCGAGTCGACGATTTTTCGATCGACTCGACTTGGCAAGACTCACGATCGACTCGACTTGCATGTCGATCGAGTCGACGATTTTTCGATCGACTCGACTTGGCCGAGTTATGATCGACTCGATCGATCAACTCGATCGACTGCGGGGTATAGTAGAGATGGACCTATGCAGGCAAAGGAAGGATAATAATAATGATAATAATTAATAGGTCTAATTGTGATAATCACAATTTATCGAAAACCGTGAATAATCGATTAACTATATTTAGCGATAAATTAGTTAATTAATCGTTAAAAATTCGCACACCGATTAGACCGATAATAAAAAATTATATATATGTATTGATTAATTAGCCTAGTTAATCAGAGGCGGCGCCAGAAATGCTTTTGATCAAGTGCATGCTTGCCTAGAACATCAGTCATTCTAACTATAACGGTACAAAGGGCGATTTATGCCCCGAATAAATTCCCCACAGGGCAAAAAATCAGACAGAGCAGCGACCAGCACAAAGGCCTTTCACCACGTAGGATATGCCCCGGCTTGCCCATGGCAGAGGTGCAACGCCGACATTAAATGTGATGTATGCAATAAACTTACGCATGTATACTATGCATGATTGTAGACCCAATGCATGTGTTTTTGTACGCCTATGTTTAGGCCTATATTGACTTAAGCTACCAGGCCTATATCGATTTAGTGATGCAGTGGTTCTAACGCATATTACGTCTTCCGAGCCTCTTCAACCTTCTTCAGCCTTGCCCTTTGGGTTTACCCATTGACGCCAACTGTCGATTGTATGTATCTTGGTGATCAATAAACTTGACTTGATACTTGATTAAAGGCCCTTAATTGTTACAGGCTGTCATTCGGATTTCAATGCAAATAGCCAATGCATCAAACCACCTTTGCAGCTGCAGCCAGCAGATCGCTCATATTTGCCCTTCTCCTTGCCCTCCTCTTCATCCTTCTCCTTGCCCTCCTCTTCATCCTTCTCCATGCCTTGCTCTTCATCCTCCTTCTTGCCTTGCTCTTCAACCTTCTCCTTGCCCTCCTCTTCAACCTTCTTCTTGCCTTGCTCTTCAACCTTCTCCTTGCCCTCCTCTTCATCCTTCTCCTTGCCTTCCTCTGCTTCTTCTCCTTGCCCTCCTCTTCCCTCCTGCCTCTTCTGCAGATCGATAGTAAAGTCGCTGTCGTCGTCAGCATGTGACCGCGGTGTCACACAGGACATGATCAAGTCAGGCGTGTCGTGGTCGCAACAATTGGGTCGACACATCAAAGATCCGATATAGATTAACCTTTCGTGTAGATGCAGCCAAGCGCATATAAGCTTATACAATCGGAATAAGGCGCGCAACTACGCTGTTTCAAAGGCAACAGGTATAGCCAATGCATGCATGCATGTACACGACATCAATGTCTATGAAAAGAGACGGCATGATGCAGTGGTGAAGAGCATAGGCGAACGGGACATTTCGGCAGTGGAGGGGGGGGGGGGCAAAAAAATTGTTTGCACGAAAAATCTGACGACCATTTTTTTAGTCATCCGCCTAAAATTCTTAGGCTTTTCCAGTCCGACATTTTTTTTACCCCTGCGTGTCCGAAAAAATCCTCCCGTACCTGTACCTGTTTTGCCCGAAAACAATTTTCGATTTTTTTTTGCTCATCCATGCCTCTTTTGCCCGAAAAACACATTTGCCCGAAATTTCGGGGGCATTTGCCTCCCCTGGACCCCGCCTCGTACGCCTATGGTGAAGAGAGACATGCAGAGAGAGAAATACAAAGAAAAGAATTAAGGAACTGAAGTAGGAGCTAGAACAGGAATACATATCCTAGATCGATTAGATAGGTATACATGGATAGGTATAGATGGATGGATGGACCGACGGATAGACAGATATATGAATTGATAGATGCATACATCATACATACATAGATATAGATATATAGATGGACGGACTGACGGATAGAGACAGATAGACCGACGGCAGACAGACAGACAGACAGACAGATAGATAGATAGATAGATAGATAGATAGATAGATAGATAGATAGATAGATAGATAGATAGATAGATAGATAGATACATAGATATATAGATAGATAGACAGACAGACAGACAGACAGACAGACAGATAGATAGACATATATAGGCAGAGAGAAAGAGACAGACAGAGAGAGAATGATGCATATGCATGAACGCAGTAGCGTTGTGCGGTTGCTGTTGGCAACGGGACGCTGAGGCTGAACGTCAGCAGCCGATTCTGATTGTTGTGGATGGCAGCAGTTGATGAAAGGACGACAAGCTGCCAGTTGCTGTAGCCGACAGCAGACCCACAGATGTGCCAGTGCCAGTGCTGCAGTCCTCACAGCACCGTCGCAGTTGACTGCATAATATCATCGTCATTATAGACTGCTGCAGAGGTAAGTGACGCGACCGATTTCAGATCATTAAAAAATTCGTCGATGATATTTTGAAGAAAAATTCTCAATAATAGGCCTACTGAAATTTCTCAATATCCCGGGATTATCTCGAGTAAGAAGGACACTAAGAGTGACAACAGCAACGATAAATATATTATACTTTCTCCAGTCATTTGAGCGAAATTGCAACTTCTGTGCATATATAATTATTATGTAGGCAATGTAATGTAATGTAATGTAATGTAATGTAATGTAATGTAATGTAATGACGAAAATTTCTATGGCGCCATAACACAGCCATGTTGCTACGCTATGGCAACAGCTAAGACAACACAAAGTTTTACAATAAAGCTATCTTACTGCTCTAATAACAATAATAATAATAATAATAATAATAATAATAATAATAATAATAATAATAATAATATGAGTGAGGGTGGTTGGACTCGCTAAAATTGACAGCTTTTGTTCTGTTTGGAACATTTGTTGAAAAAATAAAAATCGCGAATGTTTATAGTAATAATAATTAAGTGAGAAGGCTATGAGGGCGGCCGTTGGTTTGCGTTTGGGAGCCAACACTTGCGAACCACACACATGCACTTGTGGCTGACTTGCCACTGCAAAATGGGAGAGCACGGTTTATCTCTTATTTGGGATGTGACCATTTTGGACACTCGCGCCATAGGTTATACGTGACCGAAACATATGCAACGGCGAGAGGAGCTGCAGAAATAGCCGATGCAAGAAAAAAAGAATAAATTTATACAGTGTGAAAATTGTGGAAAAGTTACAGGGGCTGAGCCATTATCGACTTGGAATTGGGGTGCGAAAAACATATATATATATATATACTTTACTATGGGGCCCTAAGAAAGACTGGGGGTTGAAACCCCGGAAATTATCACCCTGAATTTATATATACTTCACAAGACGAGATCTTTACAGGGTTCATAGCTCTACCCCTGCAGTTGCGTTAGAAACGGTGGGGCCTGTGTAGCGTTAGAAACAGTGGGACATAGGCTATATACACGTTTAGCGTTAAAAACGGTGGGGCAAGGGGCATAACATAATTATGTACCAGGAGGACCTGGCCTTCACGATGGTCCACGGAACTAGGTCGACGGCTGACACGAATAACAGAAGACCCGCATGAAACCCTCTTCTTGTTCCAAAAGATTTCAATCACAGTCCAGCGATTCAACGCCATCGCGTGTGTCTGGGCACGACGAGGCCCCCTAGCACTGTCTTTCCAGACGAACAAAATAATGACGATGAGACCTGAAATGCGGTGATAATGATCAAATCAAATCAAATAAATTAAATAATTTGTGACAATCAAGAACAACCTGAAGAGCAGCGCTCAATGAAATTGAGCTAGAGCCGTCACCAGAACACCCAGACATCATCACATCACCCCATCCTCAAGTCACTTCACTGGTTGAAAATCCCAGAGCGAATCCACTTCAAAGTTCTCTCCTTAACCTAATGCAATGTAATGTAAATCTACGAGAATTTCTCAGCGCCCACAAAAGCCACTCAGGGAGACCAGCTTATTCACCGGCGCTATATCAAATCAAGTCCGCAATAGCCAGAGCTGCCGTTTTACGTTCCGTTGCCAGGTCAAAAACTACAACTCTTTACAATGCTCTCAGCCAAGTTATCTTCGCGAATTCTTCACCATCCAGCCTACCCGTTCTACACGATCATCCGCCTGCCTTACACTTTCTCGACCGCCGGTCACAAGTCATCTCAAGTTCTCCAACCGAGCCATATCCATCTCAGTACCACGCCTTTGGAATGATCTGCCTCCTGAATTCCGATCCTTTTCAGTCCCTCCACCATCACTACTAATCACACACCATAACCTTCCTCAGGCTCCTCTATCCATCCCACCTCGGGCTTTTCATTCGAAACTTAAGACACTCCTTTTCACGAACTCTTACCCTGTCTCATCTGATCCTCCACCCTCCAATTCCCGGCCCGGACGACACCAGTCTTAATAGTTGTTCCGCCCCTCTGATCCTATGGTAACTCGACCCGGACCACCACGGACTACTCTCACGGACAACCCTTCTAACTCAACGCATTTGATCCTGATCCTATGGTAACTCAACCCGGACCACCACGGACTACTCTCACGGACAACCCTTCTAACTCAACGCAGCGCTCGTGAATAAGCTAGTGCCCCGCGCTTGGCTTTCGAGTGGCGCTTTAGAAATTTCGAGTTTACGATTACGAATAATAATATTAGTATTACATCATACATCATAATACGCTACCGGTACTTGACCTATTGAGAAAAAATTAAATTGTTACAGAAGAGTTTGACCTGGCAGCACAACGTTTGCTTCTGAAACCGAATTGCCAGTGAAAGAGATGGACAACGACAAGGCACCACTGATGGGCGCGAAGTCACAGATAGCCCAACACCTGCCAGAGGCCGCCAAGGCGCCCCTGACAGAGGCGAAGTCACAGATAGCACAACACCTGCCAGATGCCGCCAAGGCGCCCCTGACAGAGGCGAAGTCACAGATAGCCCAACACCTGCCAGATGCCGCCAAGGCGCCCCTGACAGAGGCGAAGTCACAGATAGCCCAACACCTGCCAGATGCCGCCAAGGCGCCCCTGACAGAAGCGAAGTCACAGATAGCACAACACCTGCCAGATGCCGCCAAGGCTCCCCTGACAGACGCGAAGTCACAAATAGCCCAGCACCTGCCAGAGGCGGCCAAGGCGCCCCTGACAGACGCGAAGTCACAGATAGCCCAGCACCTGCCACAAGCCGCCGCTCAGACCCCGCGGGACATCACCGATATCCCGAAACTGAAAGACCAGCTGGCGCCTGTTCCGCCCCCACAACCTCTTCCCCTAGCAGCACAGCAACGGGCCTTTCCTCTTCCTCCTCAACCGCAGTACCCTATGATGCTGCAGGCTCCTCAGCAGGGGCCGCCGCCACAGATGCTACCCAGACCGGGCGTAGGTATACGCAGAACACGCGAGGAGCCGTCGGAGATGAGACGGGCGCGGATCAAGCGCGTGACGATCAGCGCCTTCAAGGAGATAGCGAAGACGGTCATACTGATCATCGCCGTGACGCTGTACGCCGTCATCGGCGCCTTCGCTTTCAAAGCCCTGGAGCAGACCAACGAGAAGGACACGTGCACAGCCAGCGAAAACCTGTACCTGAAGATGGAAAACGACACGTCCAGTTCCCTGTGGAAGGCGGCCAACAAGTTCCGGACGTCGGAAAACCCGGACGCACAGGTGATGGCGATTGAACAGATGATCCAGAACTTCTCCAACAACGTCCGTAACCTCGGCTACGACGGAAAGGATTGCGGGAAGCTCGGAGATTCCGATGGACCTCAGTACCAATGGAACTTTCCAGGGTCTCTACTGTTCTCCGTCACTGTCTTCACCACTGTTGGTAAGTCGTGAAGTATGCTTTTTATTTTGTACCATATTGCTTGCCGTCCTGCCATGGATGCCGTGGGACTCACGGGTGTCACAACCTGATATATGGGTGTCGTGACTTAATCCCAGAATCTATAGCCGCATTTATCCTGATTGCTGCCCCACAATATGAAATACAAGGCCTAGAAATAACCGTTTTAGAGAAACTTACGGTGGATGGACATAGTCGCAAAGCTGCGGTTGAATATAATTATGGAACATTGCTCGTCGTTACAATAAGGAAGGACTTTCAACGAAATGGAAGAGAAATAAATGCCGAAAAGGCCAGAGGTCACCTCTAACTGATTATGGCTTTTCAGTAAGGGTGTCTTGCTATGGAAAGGTTGGATATATAATCTCTGCTCCACAGGTTCACAGTGGCGGCGCTAGGGGGGGGCTGGGGGCTAAGCCCCCCCCCTACAGGAGGCTCAGTCCCCCCCTAAAAAAGGGCCATTCTAAATTTTTTTACAGTGAAACATCCACGATTTTGGGCTGATGACTAAAAAAAAAAAAGGCGTCAGAAATTTTGGCGGCGAAAACGGAAAATTTTCATGAGATTTCGGTCGAGGCTTCAGCCCCCCCGAAACTGAAATCCTGGCGCCGCCACTGCAGGTTCACAGTTCTCTTATTTCTCTCTAACATGAAAACCATTTACGGGTCTTTAAGGTGTGTTGTCACAAACCCGGGATCAATCAGAATTAGGAAATGTCATCCCGGGATTTCCCAGGAATCCGGGACCTTTTTGAATCCCGGATCCCGTGATAGGCATGGACCTACATGGATTCAGTATTTTCGGGAATTTAAAAATCCTGTTTTTTTTATTAAACTTACTTGACCCATTGTGCAATTCTTTATTGTCAATATACGCCGATGCAAAAGATAAACAGCAGAATAATGCAGGTAGCCTAAGCTGGCAACTGGCTAGCCAAGCAGAAACCAAAGAGGGGTGACTGGGGGTATTAGCGTTTCTCAAAGCTCATGCAGCGGAGTTTGCAATTTGCTCCCTTCCCTTCTTTGCCTTAGTTCATGGACTACAGACGGACTTTAATGCCTCAATGCTTTAACGCGAGAGGCTGCATCATTGCAGCTAGCTGGGCTAACCTGCTACTTCTTGGGCTTGATTCTTCCATCAAGTGACGATCCGGGATCTCGATTTGACTCATTTGTAATCCAGGAATAGGAATTACATTCCCTACTCGGAATCCAAAGATGCTTCAGAGTGTAGATGATATGGAAAATGTCTCCACTAAGCCCCGAAGAGCAGAATTTACAGTCGAAAGAGCGGAATATAGGCCTACACAGTCACGATGCTCTGCACACAACCAAACTATAGCCAGCATACGCGTCTGCTTTGACGCACCATTTTATTCTTAACAAGCTCTTTCCCTGCGCATATTACATGGCTCGAGCGATAACCAATTATTCTGCTGTAAATACACACGTACTACACAGGCTACGGGAACATAGCTCCGAAGACGGACTGGGGTCGGATGTTCTGCATCGCCTACGCCATGGTAGGTCTGCCGTTGATGTTCTTCACGCTGGCCAACATCGGTGAGCACATGGCCGTCATCTTTCGCTTCGTCTACGTCAAGGTCTGCTGCCTCGGGCTGTGCGCCAAGAAGCGCCAGCCACCACAGACCGACAGACCCGTTGGGGGCCAACCGCCGCAGGCATGGGGCAATAAAACTGTGGTCGAGGACGACGACGACGATGACGACGAAAACGAAGACGAGGAGGAGATAACGATCCCTCTGACGCTGACCCTGGTCGTCATAGCCGGCTACATCGGGCTCGGCGCCCTCATATTCGCCGTCTGGGAGGGTTGGGACGCAATGGCCGCCGCCTACTTCACCTTCGTCACCGTCTCGACGATCGGGCTTGGCGACCTCGTACCCGGCATCAGCACCACGGGCAGCGATGCGGAGGGAAGCCTGAAGCTGCTGACGTGTGCGGCCTACATGCTGTTCGGTATGGCGCTGCTGTCCATGGGCTTCGACCTCATCCAGTACGAAATGGCCAACAAGATAACATCCATCGGGGGCCAGAACGTCGGTCGGGCAGGGGATACCGTCAACGAGCTGCAAGGCAAGGAGGACAACGAGCTGGACCCGGACGTCGCCATGCCAACACGGAACATCCAGCCGCTACCAATACGTCCCAACCAGACCAGGCCAGTGTACAACGACGACATGAAGGGACCGGACTTCAATCCGCCCGGTTCAAAGATGGCCACGTCGCACATCTGAAAGGAGGAATCTCCCTCCTCCTGTGTACGAGTGTGAAACTCGGTATGCCACTTGAAATTTGAAGCCGCTGAGAATCGAGATGATTGGAGAGGAAAGAAAAAATGACGCAGAAACTTGTAATTAAAAACACTATCAGAAGTGCTTTATGTAGTGAACTGAATTAGTGTTTTATTTTACTTCTTTAATCTATACAGCAAAACTCGGATCAATAGACAATAATTACTACAGAGAAATAACAGAATCAACAGTGATTTAATTAATAGGTTAGTCTCTATATTACGGTACTGCAGGGATCATTTACTTTCTGGCGTGGCAAGTTCCACATTCTAGAACATATTCCCCGAGTATCTTTCCATATTCCCGAGTATCATTCCATATTCTAGAGTATCTTTCCATATTCCCGAGTATCTTTCCGTATTCTAGAGTATCTTTCCGTATTCTAGAGTATCTTTCAATATTCTAGAGTATCTTTCCATATTCCCGAGTATCATTCCATGTTCTAGAGTATCTTTCCATATTCCAGAGTATCTTTCCATATTTCCGAGTATCATTCCATATTCTAGAGTATCTTTCCATATTCCAGAGTATATTTCCATATTCTAAAGTATCTTTCCATATTCCAGAGTAACTTTCCATATTCTAGAGTATATTTCCATAACCTACAGCACTTTCCATATTCCAGAACATCTTCCCATAGCTCAGAACATCAAGTGCAAGAGGGTTGTTTCTTTGGCATCAAGATGGTCTGTAATCCAACAGTTGCAGGTTGGAGCATGCTTAGCAGATTACCTTCATTTCTACCTAGCGAAGTTGTTTGTGAACGCTTGTCGTATGTCCTAGATTCGAATTCAATGACTTTGCACAAGTAACAACAAATAAAATAAACCTATTGAGCTTCATGATCAGACAAGGTATGCCGTAGACCTGTGTTTTTAACAAGCTCTACTTTTTTATGAACACTGGGTCAAATCACTATTATGTAAAAATAATGCCCATTCAATATTCATAATGCTGCTGCCATTTTGTACTAACACTTTTCTCCATGCTCTGACTACAAAGCACTGCACTTGTCACGTCTGAAAGGACCACCAATCAGAAAAATCACTTAAATGCACTAGACTATTATTTTAAATAAAACATAAATTACATGTGTGAAATAAAAAGTACAAAATCATGGTAGCAGTTGTCAATTAATGTACATGGGGTAAATCTTCCTAGATGGAATAAAAAAACCTGCAGAATCATCATTCGTCTGGCTTCACGTCGTTGCGTATAACGCGAGAAATGGATTTGTTGATGAAGCCGACCAAAGCATCGGCTTTATCTTCCTGAAAGACATCACAGAAATATTTGCAAATGTTGAAAATGAAAACCTAGTAATTCTCCAAGAGACTAATAGAAGAATCTGCTCAATTATCATTTAATAAATATACATCAGACCCCGACTCATTTGCTCGCTCTGCAATGTTTCGTGTAATTTCTCACAAAATACTGGTCATTGAATAGTAATTAATAGTTTTTAAATACTCGTAAGTCAATATGAAACCTTCTTTCACAATATATGCATATACATACCGTGATTCCAAAAAAGTAAGCCAAATTGTTTTATATAAGTATCTCTAATGCCTAATAACATATCACGCTAAATGGTAAAATTACATTTTATTGAATCTAACAGAAAATTGCTTGTAAACTGAAATTTTGGCATATGAAGTTGAAAGATTCATATCTTTTTATCCGTTCAACTTTATCTCATGATATTTTGGAATCATATTCTTGGTCGAATTCTCTAAATATTTGGAAAACTTTAGCATGATATGTTATCAGGCATTAGAGATATATGAAAAACAATTTGGCTTACTTTTTTTAACTACGCTGTATATATATACTCGAATAGCAGTAACTACCAACTGGTACAGTTTTTATATACTTGTTGCATCAATGAAAAAAATCATTATTGCAGGTGGGTCATCTCCGTACAAAGTCGACTGAAGCTGACAGTGACATTCAAGTCAATGAAATCAATAACCATTATATTTCTGATCTGCCTACAGGATTGGCGTCAGGAAAGAGCTTTTGTGTTACTTCGATCAAGCAGCATTCATTTATCTTACATGGAGTTTTGTGTCAGTGCTATAGCTTCTAAGTCGTAGCTTCCTTCGCTCTGCCATGCAAAGTGGCACTGACCTGGCTGTCTCCTATGACTCAAACTTTCACAGAAATTAATAAAAGCTTCGCTATTGCCGGTCGGTTCATCTTTCTGTAATAAGTTACCTAGCACTCTCCGTAATTAACCTCTTGGTCATTCTTTTGCCCATAGTTGTAAAAAACGTTTTTTCCGTTTTTTATTCTTTCCCAAAAAACGTCGCTTTTTGGTTTTTTATTTCCCCCATCGTTTTTTATCGTTTTTTTATTTTTTCGTTTTCTTTATTTATTTATTTATTTACTTTCTGTTATTATTTTCCTAAATTTTAATTTTTTCTGATATTCCTTATGTTTGCCGCCAACTCTTAAGGATTCAGCTAACTAAAGTCTTTATTTCATCCTTTAATATCATCATTTAAGAGATAGCGTGCGTGTAGTATGTTCCTAATCAATGTTTTCAAGGTTAAAATGCGGTTTTAGATGTAGCAAAGTCAAATTATTTTCCGTTTCCGTTTTTTATCGTTTTTTGCCGTTTTTTTTTCTCTCGAAAAAAACGACGTTTTTTACCGTTTTTTATTCCGTTTCCATCGTTTTTTACATCTATGCTTTTGCCCCTATTCTGCAAGCGTTTGAAAACCATTCGCTTTGATTGTGGTTTGGTGCAGTCTGGTCGGGAGAGCGCCTCTGAGGAGTTTCTCTTGAAGTGGTGCTATATAAATTCATGATTATGATTAGAATTCAAATGGTTAAACAGAAACTCAACACGCAACTTAGAAGGAAAGCAGATCCATAAAAATAACTACATAAATTGAAACAGGAAACTTCATACAAATTATTATATGAAGAAAGGTAAGGTAATTTAAGTAATTTAAGTGGAAAGATGAATAGAATTTTAATTTACCATCCAAATGCGAAAAGATAAATTATAGGTCAAGCGTTTCTTGCAGGTCCTTCTGCATGGAACAGCCGGCTTGTTTCAAGAAGCTGAGAATTGGCAATAAAAAAAATAAAATTCACTTGTTGCCACTATCCTCCAAGAAAAACTGCGCAGCAACCTTCAGCATGAACTGCAGTCTCTCTGCTTCTTTCCACAAACTCTTAGCAACTATTCCATTCGAAGCAACTCTGATGAGCGAGTCTATTTCCAAGAGACGTTATATAAATCTACAATTACTCAACGATATACAGCAACCTTATATTGATGCATCACAGCAATTTCAAGGAACACCAACCATGTGTTTCATGACGGACAGAAACATGTTGTATACGAGAGCGATTGCCGTTACGTAGATGACTCGAAATCGAGGCGGTAACAGTAAAAAGTTGATTGTCTGTGCTGCTGGCCACACCATCACATCAACCTGAAATTTAGAAGACAATTTAACCATAATAAATAAAAGTTTGAAAACACGTTGCACTAGTTATCCATCTGCAGGCTTTAGAACTTTTTCGAAACCTCTATTCCTATTTGGCTTAGATGCCTCTGGCAACCCAGCCCACCACTTGCAGGAAAATATTGTCACTGGCCACCATTCAGAAGAGGTGTGACACTCCTGAGGTAGTGGCACTTAATAATTGTGCAATAATAATAATAATAATAATAATAAAATAATAATAAAATAATAATAAAATAATAATAATAATAATGATGATGATGATGATGATGATGATGATAATTATGATGATGAAAAGACAGTCATTAAAGTCGGGCAATGCAACCGAATTCCTACTTTAACCTTTACCACTCATGAGCCAGACATTCCTCTAATAAGCTCATCATCTTCTTAGGCATTTCTTTTGGCTACATTTCAGCATGCCCGAGAGATGCAACATTATGATTGACTCAACTCTCAGCGGACAAATTTGGGCCAATTAATTATTAATCTGAGCGGCAAGGGTTAAACATAAAATATGTGCCAGAAGACACATTAACAGACAGGCGGTGGTGAAGTGGTGGCGTCGTTGCCTTGAAGCCGGAAGGTTCGAGGTTCGAATCCACCTCACGTCGCCGCGTAAGGACCTTGGGCAAGTCCTTCACTCGCAATTGCTCAGCGCTTCGGCGTGAAACTCCGCTGCAGTGTCCGCTCTGCAGTCGGGAGCGCCTCTGAGTAGAGAGCTTGAAGGGGCGCTATAACAAGTGCACATACATATTATTATTATTATTATTATTATTATTATTACATAAATTTATTACGCGCGCAAGGTCACACCTAAGTGTTCATACATAATTATGTAACCATGTCGTCCTGTCCTGAAACATCAGATTAAGATAATATCAGATCTTGTCGAGAAAATGAGCAAATCAACTGACCAGATAAACTGCTAGGAATTTCCTTTTCAGTTCCTGGACACTGTGTTCAAAGGAACGTCCCTCCAGAAGACCGGTACCTGACCAAAGCAAAACAACAGCGTGCTAGCATAAAGCGGAAAATATGCCGCAAAATATACACTTCAAATACAGTCCCGTACTTAAGCAATTAACAAACATGTCCATTATATTAATCTTATGAAAACATATTATTTAACATATTATTTAACACTTAATGGTATAAACCAAGGAGAAATGATGTTGACCAACTGTATGTGATTTGTCTCCAACACATTATGCACATGTCTATGTTTTATCAACCATTCAACATAATCGGTTTAATAAGATTATATTCATCTTTATAATCTATTAACACTTGTTGTTCTTCATCTAATCTTAGAAAACGATACATTTCTATGCCAGACCAAACTAGCCATGGATCTCTTTGTTCTGCAAAATAGGGTAATCTAACCAGATTCCATTGTCATAAGCTCAGGGCCGTGTTTAAACATAGGTCCATTCGGTGCGGTGCACCGAATGCCCCTGAGCCGAGAGTTTTGTTGCCATTGGCCAAATGTCTTTTGTGAGTCTCAGTATTAATTAAACTTTTTGTAAAATCAGTAAATGTAAGAAAACATTAATTTTACTAAGTTCACCGACGTTGCGTGCTTGTTTACTGACCCGCCACAGCCTACAAACCACGTAGGCTAACCTATTGAACAGCGGATTTTTGTAAAATGACTAATCATGTAAGACTGCCGAACGGCACTTTGCCCCTGCTGTAACATTTTGCACCGACACTCGAAGAACCTTAAACACGGCCCTGCATAAGCTGCCACAATGCAACGTGCAAACTCTGCCATGTTCAACTGTGTGTTCTGGAAATAGCTTCCATACATTCTTTAACATTAACTTCCTCTACACATTGTATTGTATTTAAACATTTATAAAGCGTCTCTAACTACAACTGCAATAATAACAAGATAAATTTAATGAAAGTGAAAGTTTTTCTAACCTATGAAGAAATAAACAATTAAAATTGGACTGGCAATTGCCTGATCCACCAAAACCTTTTTGGCGACCGTAACGACGTTGATAACAGGAAACCTTCGGTCGAGGAACTTGTACCAGACATGAAGGAATGGCCCCATGCCAAGTCCTATCACAGAAAGTCGACCTGGAAAAGAACGGAACATAGTTAGTAAACTGAAAAGTAACGTAATAATTATACAGTATTCCACATATAAACTATCATAATGTCTTGAAGCTTCATGATCATATTCGTTAATTCATTCATTCAATCTGAGAATTTATATAGCACCGCTTCAAGATATCTGATTATTGTGTGTGTGGCTGTGCGTGTGTATATATAGTCCAGAATGCTTCAAATCATAGAGTAACAATGGTTGGAGTCATAAAGCACAATGGTTAAAGTCAAAAAGAAGAACATGACAAGAGTCACAAAGCAACAATGCATAACAGTCATATTGCAGCCATAGATATCAAACTCTTCCTACAGCTTTCGCACTGGTACCTCCTCGATGCCAATCAATGTTGGAATGTCCAGTTTCCGGTCTCGTACTTTTCTCGATCATCTGGACTCCAAGATCACCGAGGCCCATCAGAAAACCACTACCAATTGTGTTTGTAACAAGTAGATATCGGTTTGTGAAAAGACGGTTGATTGTTCTGCGTATGAAAGACATTCCTGAAGTCCAGTAGCTCTGTGTGTGCAGACCTTTCTAAGACGGTCATAACACGATTCAAAAACCTAAAATGTAATTCGTTATGAATCACTTAATTTTATTGTATTTATCAATCCTAGGACCTTGAGCTTGTTCTTTGCTCACTGTTGCTTTATGCCTCATATTTAAATTCACTGGCCTTGCTACATAATAAATGTAATAATAATAAAATAATAATAATTATAATAGTGAAAATGAAAGGAAAAATAACAATCATTATTAGAAGAGTAGTCATAACATTTGGTGTACAAGTACATCTAATCAATTATTGAACTTAAAGTCTGAAACTCTGTTAAGAAAAGAAAAAGGGTAACAGCTGTAAAATAAAGTAAAATCCAGCATCTAACAATTTACAAAAACATGTCATTTATAACTCTTAAATCAGAGCAACGAACGTGCGATTTAAGATAGACCGAAAGCATATGCATATAGTTTATATAGCGCTTCCATACAGTTTTAAAGTGCATAGCCTTATTTATACATCAAGAAGGCCAGAGCAGAGAACGCTTCTGAGTAGCTTCCTTGAAGAAGCGCTAAATAAATTTTCGGAATCAATTATACAGTTGGTTACAGCTTGTCTGACAATAAAATAACTGAGTTGACTATCGAAATGCGTAGCTATGACCCTGGAAGTTTATCATCAATAATTCTTGCCTGCTTGTGTTTAACAAATACGGTGTTTTGAATTTACAAACCAAATCCCCATCACAACATTAAAAACAACAGCTATGACTGCCAGCCGATCATAGCTCAACAGCTTGACCCAGAATATACTATTCTCTCTTCACCTCTCGTAATTAGAGTTCTTACCTCGTCTACTTTAATCTGAAGATTTGCCTTTTATTTGCTATTGAACTGGTCTTCTTGTTTCTAGCACCATTTTGTGATTTTAGTGTGTTTCCGAGAAATTTATAAGATTTACGTTTTATTAAAATTGTGAGCGATAATATCAGATGTTAAAGTAACATCCATAAGTTTGGGTTACATGTAAACATTCTGGTGAGAAAACGTAAAGTATTTTTGGCCTTTTGTGACTTGTGAGTGATTAAATCGTAATTTGTGAAGGCCACATAATGTTAAAGTATATTGGTTTATTGGGGGCGGTGGTGGCCTGTCTTGCGTACTACTTTCTGCAGAGCACACCCGTGAATATTGAGTTGAATCAATTTATCAGGCATGAACCTAGTCTCGTCTTCAAGTTTCTAAAGGATCCGAATTACTTGACTGACACGCATCCCAAAGTGTGAGTATTTCGTAATTTCAACTTATAGATTTCAGCAAACGTTCAGTATGATCTGGGAGGGAAACGGACATTATCCACCCTGGACATTATCCCCCTCGGACACTATCCCCCTGGGGTAAGACATTATCCCCTCCATGTATGATACCATCACCTAAAAATGATGCAAAATATAGGAATAGGCCTATGTTGAGGTGAATATTCATACATTTAGACATCACAGTTGAAAATTGTTAGAATAGTTGAGGGTTATATTTTTATATTATACCTGGGACTAATATCAAAATATTAGTTCCAGATTATACATGAAAATTATGCATAACAAATTTACAAGAATATGTTAGGGTAGGCCTATATATTAGCATAGAGGCATAAAGATGTCTAGTAATCAATTCATACCTGAATCCAAGGCAAAACTGTTTAAGTGGTACACCCCCTAAGTGTCCGCCCATGGTACCGCACAATATGAGGCTCCCATGTATGGAACATGCTAGGTGAAGATCCATGTCTTCAAAAAAGCAGCCGACACTATACAGACTGGTAACCATACATTTTGAGAGGCATAGGACATGGATTTTTAACCACTTGTACACGTAACCTGGCCAACTAGTAAAGTTACTGACAGGGATGATCCATCTTGCATTACAAGCCAGACATGTTTGGGCATTATAAGCATTTTAGCAATCTTGTCACTATTGGAGGTGATGCATAATCTAGATTTTTTATTCTTCCTCAGACGAAATGTGTTCATTGAAAGTCTTAAAATCGACAACTTGAACATTGAACACCGACAGTTCATCATTACTGAGGACATTCCGCCTCTTGGACACCAGAACGGATCAGCCACGTCAGTTGCTGATCCAAACAAACTAGAGATCAAAATCAGAGCTGTGTTTCTTTATGGGATAGTTGATGGTAAGACTGCAAGTTTTTAGAATAGTTATTTTTAGACCTGGTATAACTGATTTCACATATTTGGTCAGAAATTATGAGAAATGCAGTTAGACTGTACTGTCATTAAGTTGAGACACCCAGGGCTGTACTGGTAAATTTTGAGGTGAGTACACGCTGACCGGGATTTTTTTTTCCGACGACCTAATCTGACGACTTTTGTAGTCATCCGGCCAAAATCTCGGGAAAATTTTGTCCCTTTTCCCATCCGAAAAATCTGACGGCCTTTTTTTTAGTCATCCGGCCAAAATCTCAGGGAAAATTTCGTCCATTTTCCCGTCCGGAAAATCTGAGGATTTTTTTAGTCATCCGACCCCAAAACAACTGCGTGCGCCTGATTTACTAGCGTGTACGGTGTACCCTGCTTTTTGCCCGCGTATACCCTACTTTTCGGGAGTTGAGTATACGATGCCGTTTTCCCCCGGAGGTGAGTATATGCTGTATACCCGCGTATACCCTCATGTAAAGTACTGGAGACACCCATAGAGCAGGTTGCGGCACCCAAAGGTCCAGCAGCAACCATGGCAGGAAATAATGGTACAAATGGAAAGGCATGCTTCGCGACTTGCCAACAGTGGTGAAGATAATGATGGAGAACAGTAGCCTGGATGGAGAACAGTAGTCTTTTCAATGTAACTTGGATTATATCCCAGTACTGGGATATAAACCAAGTTACATTGAAAAGTTACTTCTCATGTTTGTGAAGCACCCTAACAGCACTACTTAGTGCTGTTAGGGTGCTTCACAAACATGTGTGTTAAACATGGATATCTAGCAATTATGAAAATGTGTGAGTTAACAGAGCTTAGAAATGTTTTGTCTGAAAGTGTTTTAAAAAAGTGGATATGTTTAGTTTGAGATTGTACTGTGCATTTGCTATTCACCGTAACTATCTGTCTTTTTTCAGTTGACCTAACATACAGATTGAAGGAAGCCGTGAGTGAAACCATAGCTGGAACATCAGTAGAGGAATCGACCACTATGTTCCTTCCATACATCTTCGTGAATTTCGCCAGTCGGACAATCATTGAAGTTCACACACAAGTGCTGAAGAATTTAGATATGCTGGTGAATTCTGCTGCGGGCAGTGAGAATGAGGATGTGTTTGTAGATCGTGCCAGTTAATGTTAGATGGCGTTACGTGATGTTGGGCAGTGTCGGTTGATGTGATATGAAATAACATTGTGCCATTATGTTACTTGGTGCTCTCTTGGACTGGTTTCTAATAAATGATGATTGTGATGGTGATGAGTGATCAAGGATGTGTCAGAATGATGATTGTTCTTGCGTGAGAAGAAGACAGAGAAGCAGATTGGATGGGAGAATGGAAGGCGGGATGGAGAACTGATGTCTGGCTCAGATGAAAGATGGTGTATAGAATGTGCAGTTAAATTCTTATTTCCTGAGACAGTTTTTTCTGTATAATAATAATAATATATTTTCTTTAATGAAATGCTTGCAAACGCACAGCACTGTGCATGTACAAGTTATGCAGTTATCTTAATTAGCATCAGACTTAGCTACTAACAGAACAGACAGCCTGCAATACACAGCAGCCTACAAAGCACGTCCGCCTTATGAGGCGCAATCTCGGTACCTCTCACTCTCCATGCCAGAGTGTTATCCAATGCGCTACCAGGTCCATGTTATACGATTATAACTATATTGTTTGTTACAGTAATATATGCTACTATCATATTATGAGTATAATTTTCTGTTAATGTTTGTGCAAATAATTGTTCTGGCGCGAGTGAGACAGAGAAGCAGATTAATGAGAGAATGGAAGACAGGAAAGAGAACTGATGTCTGCTTCATGTGCAGTTAAATTCTTATTTGCTCAGACCGGTTTTTTTTAATTTTAAGCCTAAAGACATATAATATATAGTGATACTTATGAGTTAAACACTGGTAATTTAATCGGCTGAGTACTACTAACCACTGCACTGTTTGGTTGTAAGTTTATCTTCCTTCATTTTTTTTATAATGTGAAATCCATTATTGTGGTTATATTCTTATGGCTTTGTATATTTCTATTATGTAGGGAGCATTACAGAGATGATCACAATCAGTTAAATTGCCAATCGATTACAATTAGCGACTTAAATTTGCTAATAAACAAACCATGCATCATTAAAATTAATGCTCTCAAATCTGGTTTCACAATTGCAGAGTGGCCGAATATCTTCAAGAAATTACCATATAATTATGTTTCATGATTTGCTCGTCAACTGATCTGTCTTGGCTGATGAAAGTGACTTATTTTGGGAAAGCTGGTAGTTGATGTCTAATGGTACCAGACTTGAGACTCTTGGAGCAGCTGGACATGCTGGTAGTTACCGTAGTTGCTAGTTCGTAGTATCAATGTGAATGACAGCCTCCTGAATTATCCAGTCAAATTATCGTAGCCCAGTAATGATTATTTCAGGCTTGCATGCAGCATGCAACATATTGCTTTGCTAATTGTTGTTAATGAGAAATAAACAGTGGATTTGTATTTTAAGTACAAGTACAAAAATACTTCGATAGTGTTTAAAGCTCTAGTCTAAATGCTAGTATTTAAATTACTTCCCATCTGTGACCTTGGTTAGATTTTTACATGGTTCTTCAAAAGGATTGGGAAGATTCATAGAAAGAGGATGGAGTTAGAGGCAGGATGCGGTCAAGGATTGCACATGAGGTAATAGCTGGTGGGAAATGGGAATAGAAAGCCAGACAAAAAGTAGGGTAGGCCTATAGGAAGAAGAGCAAGGAAGAGTAGGATTAAAAGGTCCAGGAGCAGGGGAACAGAAAGATTGTACGGGGAGGTGGAAGAGGAAGGAGGAGGAAAGAGTGCAATAGGCTGGTTGAAAGGGTGATTGAAGGAGCAATACTATACGAGTCCAATTGGCATTATCAATAGCGAGCTGTTATCATCCAGTGTTTTATCTAGTTCCCTTTGCTTGGAGTGTGGGAAATTGGGAATTCCGGTTTGGGTGGTGACTGGTGAGGATAAGTCCATTTGGGGCAGACTGCATGAGCCACCGACGACACCCTGTCACTGGTCAATTTTTCTCATCTTCCTTTAGTCTTTCGGTAAAAATATCAGAAAAAGTTGCCATTTTTGCCACTTCAAAACTGCACACCTTTTAAAAAGTCTTATTCTCCAATTTCCACATTTTGCATATAATGTTATATGGGACCTGTCGAATCTGGGGGGGGGCGATAAGGAAATTACTACATGTTTCATTTTCGGGGGATCCGGAAATGCATTCGCATGTGCACATGCAAGACCTAGCGATTTTTTCCGAGTGGAAATCTCACTCTGCAAAGACGTCTAGATTAATTCACCGGTCATCATCGTGATATCACCTCTGAGGCTCTGCCACAATCATAGCGCTTACCTGGATATCTATGTCGAGAGTAGTCTGGCTGTCATCTGCCAACTAGGCCTGCCGAAGACTGCGCCTCCATGGTGCTTCGCGTAGGCCTATGCGATAGCGCTGCACGGGACTCGGCCTGTTCTCTATCTACATCGGACGAGAATGTGTCTGTTGGCTCTTCGGATGGGGATGGGCGCTGGTGACTTGCTGCTTCGGGCGGCGATTACTGTCGTCGAGCTGACGTGGTGTCTTTAAAATTACAGACTACAGAGTTGATTTGGACGGGCGTCGTTGTTAGTTTTTTAGTTTTCATGTTCATTGTTTGCGGTACGATGCATGCAATTCTGAGGGCGGTTAGGCAATTGGTAGAGCACTGCAGCGACAGCACGACTCTCCTCTACGCCGCCCGGCCTGGTGGAGTCTAATGAGGCCTAGGTTACTGCTGGGGACCGGTCAAAACTAGAGCGCTTTCATTCCAAGATGCGGCTTTTCGGTTTTACATTAGGAGCGTAGAAGCTCTGATTCATGACACAGTTGACACTGAAGACCGGCTACTGCGAACTATAATTCTGGTCAGGTCTGTTTTAAAAGGAATTTTAGAACTGCACAACTTTTCTTTTCCTTCCCATCCTCCATGGTACCATTACTTCAAATCGGGGGACAATGACCTTTTTGCTGGTTTTCACTGTACATAAGTGCTTCTACAACTGCACAAATACATTTAGAACTGCACATTTTGTGTACAACTGCACGTTAAAAAGCTCTGATTCTGGTGCGACCTCGGACTAATACCACAGAATAGATAAAGCGTAGCTACGCTTTATCTATTCTGTGCTAATACCAATAAATAATATACTTACTTATGGTGGCTGATTGGTAACACGCTGGCACGAAGAACAGAAGGAACCGGGATCTAATCCCGGTGGCCCCTTAAGGTTGACTCAGCCGCCACTCGCCAGATGGGAGTGTGAAAATGAGTAGCAGTGTCACTGCGCAGGTAACCTTGGGTTCGGCGGAAAGACCTGGCCACCTACCGCCGATGTATGGCAATTGCCACCTAAGGGCTGATGGCTTAACACCGGGGATCAGCACCGGGCCCAACGCTCGCAAGCGAGTATGGGCAATAAAACTACATGGCAGCCAGATGGCGTTTTTGTTTTTTAGCCTCAAAAAGGGCGGAGCTTAGGCGTACACGTTTTGGCGAGAAACCTTTATTATATTATTTATTATATTATTGTATTGTATTGTTTTGGGCTATTATTATTATTACTGAAAACGTCAGATATTGGATATTAGGCCTTTCATCAGTGCGATTTATTAGAAACATTAGATGACAAAAAACTATTTCAGTGGAGCAAGTCAGATATCGTAATTCGGTTGAGGCAACGCAATGTTTCAGTATATTGGCCTGTTAGGAGCGGCGTTGGCCGGGCTTGCATATTTCTTTCTACAGAGTACAACCGTGAATTTTGAACTGAAGAAGTTCATCAGACATGAACCAAGTCTCGTATTCAAATTTCTGAAAGATCCGAATTACTTGACTGACATACACCCCAAAGTGTGCGTATTTTGTTGTTGTTAGCAAGGTGCAGTTTAGAATCGTTCATCATCATCATCATCATGAACCGTAGGCTCATCTCCCGTAGGTGTCTTATGCCATTTTCACCGTGTTCTTCCACTGTTCCTTTTCCAGTGCGATGTGGCTCAGCTTTTGCAGTGATGATAGAATTATTGCCCGTACACATAGTAAGCTTATAGTAGATCTGCATTTCTGGTTAGCGATTTCTATAGCGCATAGATTTCGTACCGACTTTGCCGATAGATTGTTGCATAAGCGAAGAATTACTTTCAGCAACCCAACTAGAGAGTCTGTGATGCGTGGAAGGATGTGGCTCTAACCATATCATTTATCAATGTCAATTACATTTTTGTCAAATTGAAATAACATAATTTCTACAAACTTTGTTAAAATTTGCAGAAAAGTATTGAAAAACAAGTATTCATGACCACTTATTGATTACATTCAGATGTACTGCATTGAGAACATACTGTTAGCGTGTAGTCTGTGCGCAATTTCTAAGTTACTGTCGTTAATGTAGATGTATATGTTTTTTATAGCAGCCACACAGGCTCAACCCAGCTAAATTTTTGACGAAAAAGCACTATGTACCAATTACAGTACATGGAAATTACGACTAAAAAACATGAGTACCATGTACTGCATGCACTTATTTGCATCGATAGCAGTTGACCAAAGACACTAGATGAAACCTGTGCATTCTGCATTGCAGGCAAGTGTATAGCATAATTTAGCAATCTTGTCACTAATGGAGGTGATGCATTGTCTGGATTTGTTCTTCCTCAGACGACATGTGTTCATTGAAAGCCTGAAAGTCGACAAGTCGAACGTTGAACACCGACAGTATATTGTCACTGATGACATTCCTCATATCGGACACCAGAATGTGTCGGTGACGTCAGTTGCAGATCCCAACAAACTGGAGGTCACAACCAAAGCTGTTTCTCTTCTTGGAATGGCTCTTGGTAAGACTTTGTAATGAAGTGTCCGATTGAAGCCTTCCTGTAGAGAGTTTTCCAGTACAGTCTAAAACGGCTGTTTGTTGTGTAGACATATATGCTATGTATAAGATAGCAGCAATGATGCAGGATCTTGCCTAATTAAGTAATAAAAGTGGTCAAGGTACAAGGCTATGTGGTAGCTACAGAAAAAACTTGTGCTTGTGTACAAAACTGTACATGCATGGTATGCACATAATTCGCACATAATTCAATCATTGCAATATACTGACAAATTTTCATTTATTGCAATTGGTATATAGTGCTTTCTGTAGTGAATCAATGGTCACTTCAAAATTTGACCTTGTGTTTCAGACCAAGTTTTGTACTTGTCAATTTATGGAAGTGTTTCCAAAGATAGACACCTTGGAGACAAAAGTGCTCTTAGAATAGAGCACTCAATTGTACTGCATTATACTTATGAATATCTTGAGCACCACTCCCAGTACTTACTTACTTAATTTGGGGCTATTTCAGTGCAAAGTACCCCACTAGAAAAGTTTTAAAACTACATACATTCAGAGGCAGCAATATCCCCAATAAAAATCATAGAACATAGTCATCGAGTGACAATCATTCCAGAGCGAAGGACATTGTGTAAATGTTCTTCACAATACACTACAGCTGTAATTTTATAATGCACTCCTTACAAAGTTAGTAAGTTACTGAGGTGGAATTTCAGTGAGGAGATTGTACCGTGCTTGCATGCAGAGAAGTAAATTACACATTTCTTTTTCAGTTGAAGGTACGTACAGATTGAAGGAAGCGTGGAATGGAACGGTTGCTGGCACATCAATAGAGGACTCGACCACAATAATCATTCCATACATCCTCGTGAAGTTTTCCAATCAGACAGTCTTTGATGTGCACACTCAGATACTCAACAATTTGGAAATGCTGATGGATTTTGCCGCTGGCAGTGAGAACGAAGATGTGTTTGTGGATCGTGCCGGTTAATGTTGCGTGGTGTTAAATGGTGTTGTGTGGTGATGTTGCGTAGTGTCAGTATGTGACATGGTGTAGGATGATCCTGTGTAATGTCTTATGGTGTCAGATAATGTGATGTTTCGTGGTGTTGCAATGTTACATGTCGTCATATGACATTACCTCTCGCTCTCTCAAGACATTTCTTCTTCCTCGGAGCACTGCAACGACAGCACGACTCTCCTCTACGCCGCCCGGCCTGGTGGAGTCTAATGAAGCCTAGGTTACTGCTGGGGACGGTCAAAACTAGAGCGCTTTCATTCCAAGATGCGGCTTTTCGGTTTTACATTAGGAGCGTAGAAGCTCTGATTCATGACACAGTTGACACTGTACTGAAAGCGCCTCTGAATAGTTTATGCTGTGAGAGGCACTATATAAATTTTTAAATGCGATATGATTCGATCTCAACATGTTCTGCTGGCCTTTGTTTATTCTGCCCATATTCATAATATTACTGCATTATAGAATTATTACTGGTGTTATACTTAGCCAAATGGCCATAACACTTGCCAGTGTGCTATATACCTTCTCTAACTTGGTGTGGATTTATTGGCCATGGCGATCGGAACAGGACTGGTGTCAGTCCATCATGCATCATATTCGATTCCATTGTATACCAGCTATACACCGTGGCACCAGCCTCAGCCTCTGCTGTCCTGGTGGTTGAAGGCCTTGTACTGCATAATAACACCTGAGCTACAACTACACAGTACACATGCACAATGTCTCCGTATATGTGCTATTTTAGAATATTTCACTGTCTTAATATCAGCTTGATACAAAATGCGTTTTTACCATTTTTGTTATCGTTGTAATTAATACCATTGATGTAACAGTATATTATTAATTTATTAACATTCTATATATTATTATATTTTGCATTTCTATAATTTGTTGGGGGTTCTATTATTCTAATCACGATTATGATTATGAATATCTTGCGGTAAAAAGTACATGATTTTACTAACTACGTGGTTCCATATTTTATGTGTCTGGATGTTAGAAAACTGTTAGATGAGATTTTGATATGTTTTGCCATTATTTTACTTGATGTTCTCTTGCACTGGTAACTTATGAGCAATGAATGCGATGATGATTCTGATCAACGATGTGTCATAATGATGATTGTTATTACGTGAGAAAGGCAGATTGAATGAGAAAACGGAAGGGGTGTATCGATCGATAGCTGATGTCAGAATCACATGAAGATACGTAATGTTGGTGAATGTTAAATAGTGTAGATTTTGCATTTTAATTTCGTATTTGTCTTGACAGTTTTTCCTGTATGTGCTTAACCTTAAGAATTTATAAAGCGATGCTTACGAGCTGAAGTTTGTTTAATATGTGTGTTTGGGGTTACTGTATTGTGTTGCTGTAAGTTTTCTTCCAGTGTTTGTGAAATCCATTTTGATTTCTCTGGAATTCGTATGACTTTGTCGTTGCTTGTTGCTATTATCTTGTAGGCCTACCTGTCTATGTTACAGAGCAATTTTTTGTTTTGTTTATTTATTAAATAAAATGGCAGGTTTAGAAATAACAGTTTGAATAGTACATGTTTAGTTATCAGTTATATAGACTGAGGAAGAGACTGACAAATATTGTATTTCGATAATTAACATGATTTCCCTGTCCCTGCCACTGGTCATTCATCTAATCTGCATGACCTCGCCTGTTATGCTCCTCAAGCTTCTGTTCTCAACTTTCATGTTCTTCATTTACTTGTCACCACTCGATCATTTCCTCATCTTCTGCTGATCCATTATCTCTATGCATAGTTGACATCTATGCTGCGATAGGTTACTCTGCGAATTTTCCTTCGCTCCTCCGTCTGCACTAAATCGTTTCGTCGTCTATGTAGGCCTAACGTCACCATATCAGCCGGTATAAGTAAGTAAGTAAGTATTTTCTTTATTACTCCACTTGCAAACGCACAATGGGACACAGAACATCATTATAATACACAGAAGTAATAATAGGTAATAAAAACGTGCAAATTAAAATCAACAGTTAAATATAATATAATTACTAAACTATCATCGTCAATCAAGTATGACCGCCAGCATGCTATGCTCGACCCGGACCACCACGGACAACCCTTCTAACTCAACGCAGCACTCGTGAATAAGCTGGTGCCCCGCGCTTTGCTTTCGAGTGGCGCTTTAGAAATTCCAAGTTTTCGATTACGATTACACATCATTACAGTAAAACTCTAATATCTTTGGTATAATCTAGAATGGACGCTATGATAATCTGCTTCGAAGTCAATCTTTAAAAACTTTTCGAAATAAATAATCGATGTAGTGTTTAGGCTATAGAAACGTGCAATCGATAATGATAGCTATGAACACGTAAGAAATAGATCATAATTAAGTTAAGAAGATGTAATTAGTAAGCTGTTAAGAAGATGCTATAGATCTGCCGTAAATGGAAAACAATTGCGGTATATAATTAAATAAGACTTTCGAGTCTAGGATTTCTGCAGATATATCAATGCTCCAAAATGATATGATAAACATTATCGATCGCGTTGAGTTTTCGCAAGGTTTATTAAAAATAACTTCGCAGCACTTAAATCAATTGACACAGACTACACATTTGAAAGACCAGCTCGGGTGTGTTATAATTTTAAGATAGATATACGATTTGAAGATATAGTTTAAATGGCTGTGCGTGCCCTGTGCTAGTGCGCGCGATGATAATGCCGATGTGTCACTTGGGTTGTTGTTGCCTACTTATTTATGTGTAGGGCGGAATTGTTGTTTACAAGGTGGCATTGAGGGGAACGTGTAGCTGATGCGTGATATTGATGTTTGACTAGCAGTTTCAAGAGACCATGCAGCGAATTTAGGTTTCGTAAGTTAGTAAGTAAGGAAGTAATCTTTATTAGTGCCAGGCAAACCATCATACTTTACAACAACTCTGTCTACAGTGGCGAAAGGTATCACATCATTCTGAGAACGAAAAATAAATAAAACCGATGCAGTATTATAAATATTTAGAGAATGGCTAATTTTGTACAGTTTCAGATACAGTTATGATGTGAATTGTGCCTTACTGAAAAAAGAAACTCAGTAGTATAGAATTTTGAATTATTGTAACTCTAATGGGTTTTTTTGATCATAGCTCTGAACTAGTGTTTAAACAACCAGCACTTATCGTAATTACATTTCTAAATAATCCCAAGATCTTGACTTATAAAACTTTACACTTAGGTGACATGTCTGGGATACCGTTGGCGTTTGACATTGTGGCAATATGTTGTCTTATTGCCGGTCTGCACTGGCATTACGGCAACTGGAGAAAGCAGCACATTCTTGTGACGCTGACAACATTCGTCGCCTGGTACTTTCCATTCATGATAATTTTCGTCATGCCCATCGACGTTTCAAATGTGAGTTCTCATTTTGCTGTCCTACTTTTGCTTCACGCTATATAATGATTATGCAAATTGATTGCTTGATATAAGTTACCTTGATACTGCTGACGAGTTCTCTGCCCAAAGGCTTTCATGCTCCTGGGAATGAGATGAGTGAAGTGGTTTCCTCACAGACACTCGTGTGTAAGCGACTTGTCTAGGATTGCTAGACACTGGCTTGAGGTAGTTTTGGAACCTGTGACCCTGCGGTTACAATTCACAGAACAAACCACTACACCATCACATCCTGCAAATCTATCTTATTGATTGCAAAAAAAATTAATTTATAGCTGGTAACATTATGAAGAGTGAGTTCCTTGAACACAAGTTTTGTCAATCAACATTTTCTGTTTAGTTCTTAACCCATTAACGACCAGCTACATATATTTTCAATGCACTTTAGTACACGCTGGTCGTTAATGGGTTTATTTATTTATTTATTTATTTATTGCCAAAGAAACAAAAAGAACATGTGTACAATTAGTAGATACAGAAACGGTCTCTGAGCAACAGGAAGCCCGGAAAAAGCTAAAAGCTTATATCAACCTGGCCCCTAAATTACATTTACATTTCAGTTAATACAGTGATAATTGTTATTGAAGTTTAATAAGAGCTATTTTCTGCTTGTACCTGTGCATTTTTTTAAAAGTAAGGTATGATATTTTCTCTGGTGTTTGGTATGATGTTTTCTTAGTGTTGTGTGTAATTAATCATTACCTCACCTTATCTCTTTGGTGAAAAATCATTAATCATACATTATGAATGAAATATGTAAATTACATTTAACTAAGTTATCTGAAAAGTTAATGTTCTAACATTGGTGACAATCATAATACTGCCAGTAATCTTTGTTTTTTGCCTTTGTGTGGTTGTTGCAAATGAACCAACAAGAATTGAATTAAATAAAATTGAATTAAATTTGAATTGAATTGAAAATTTTCTTTGAAGTGTGGCTTAATATTTCCAATAGATTTTTGTCAACTGTTGTCTTTGAAGTTTTGCATTTACAGCAATTTCAATAATGTCATACATAGTAATCTTGAGGTTGATTCAATAAATTCTTTGACTATCGGTATATTTTTAAAAATTATGTGGAATTTTGTATGTACGGTAGTTGCTGGAGTTGGGAGAACTTCTGAATAGTAAACAATGAAATGGATGAAAATGACAGTTAATTTGATGAGCATATATTCACTACACCTATGAGAGTTTCTCCTTTAGCATTGGATGTAACATTTCTTGCTTGTAGACCTGCTACAAGCAGTGCGTTCAGGATAACATGGTGATGACGACTACCGGTGCAGCGCACACTTTTCCGATGACGACAACTGCAATGGACAACCAGTCTGACCCAACGCAGGGTTCAACCAGTGCAGAACTGCTTTCGTCAACTGCTTCTCTGCTGGCCGGTTCCTCGAACAACGCAACGATTGTTTGTAGCAAACCACTGAGCTACGTCGATGAACCGGTGTTGTCGATTTTATGGCACGTTGTGTACTGGACTTCACAGTCTCTGACCTGGTTAGATTTTATCTGTGCTGGTGTGTGTGTGCGTGTTTGTGTGTATGTGTGGGTGTGTGTTTTCACAGTGGCTTCCTACTCTGCAGCACATTGTGTATTGGATTAATCTGGCTTGTCAATGGCGACTTGGTATTGCCCCAGACTACCTACGGGAACTCTGTTGCTCCCCATGTATCCAAGGCCACCGCACCATCCGTTCTGCACAGATGAGAGTAACCTTGGCTCCATTTGCACGAATTGCCACCACGCAGAATTTAGCATTTTCCGTGGTTGGTACAATGGTCGGGAATGTGCTGCCACAGGAGCTACATCTGTTTCCTGGAGATCTTACTAAAGCATTTTTTTATTCAACTGAAAACTGTTCTATTTTGCCATGCTAGAGTTGGGAGCATTTTTGAATAATCCCTTTGAAAAGGTGCTAAAGAAATTCCTGAATGAATTAACAGAACAATCATTTATTCATTCATTCATCTGTTCTTTGTTTCGTTTTCAATAGTTGTTCACTCACTCACTCGGCTTGTGCAATCATCAATTCATCCATACCCAACCATTCTTTCATCCTTCGAATTTGTTCACCATATTTTTTCACGGCAGAATGCCACATATTGAAGATGTGATGGTGTTGTTTTTGTGGCTAGGATAATATTACCAATGATGCAGTCGTACGCGAAGGCAGGAGAGTTCACTGTCCTTGGCAAGCTGAAGTATGCTTTGATTGCTAATGCCATCTACTACGGAACTTATCTACTGATATTTGCCATCTGTCTTATATATCTTGCAACACAGAAGGGAATGCACCTTGACGCGTACGTATACAATTTGTCGTTCTACATGTATGCACAGTCATCAGGCAGAATATTAGGGCTTTCTCTATTATGGGTCCCTATGTTTGGAATAGCCTCTCCTGTGGCCTGCGTTCCCTTCTGCTGGACTTGTCTAACTCTTTCTATGAGCTAAAGACTTTCCTATTTGGCCTGTGCTTGGGACGGGAGCGCCTGTAACTAGTTATATTGAAAAGGCGACAGACACACAGACAAATAGATATGTTATGAATTTCATAATGCAATGACAAAATCTACATCAATCTTTGTGCATGGTTGTCAAATGAATAGGGTTTTTCCTGCTTAACCTGTAATGTAGTTTAAGTCTTCTCCCATTGGGTAAAGAGGGAACTGAAGCAAGTCCTTCACTGATTATTGCTCAAGGTTATTGATGCTCTGTACCGTGGTCATGTCAACTATGACGGATGGGCGATATCAAATACTGTTATATTTCATTATAATGTCAATTCCAGTTTGTAGAACGGGGGAGTAGAATTGTCTTGTTTAGTCCTAATTCAAATCCTTTCTCACTGTAATGATTTCTTTCCAGCAATAATCTTGTCTTTAAAGTCAAACTAGTTCTCATTTGATTACAGATGAAAGTGAAGCTTAGTGAAATTTCATTGCCTTACAGTTTGTGTGTTTGCTGATGGCAGGGCGAAGCTGAAGGTGCTTGCGATAACAGCGAGTAACACGTGGGGTTTGTTCCTCTTGGTTCTTCTGCTTGGCTACGGTCTGATGGAGGTACCACGGCTCTGCTGGATGAACTCGAAGCGTGGCTACATGCTCAACCGAACTCACTTCAAGCTCGCAAAGCTTAGCATCGAAAGGATCGAGGCAGAGGAAGATCTTGAGGATACCCTTGCAGTTAGACCCGTTTATTATTGTTTGTTATTGTTTATTATTGTTTGTACTATGAATACAGTAATAAACTTAATCATAGCAATAATTATGTTAAAAGGAATAATAATAATAATGTTTTAATAATAATGATAATGTTTTGGAAGGAGTAAGACCTTATAAATGCAAAATAGGTTAGAAGTAGACATATGCAAAGCAGAGATTTCTAACTGGAAAATCAGGCAGCTTTCCTGGGAGATGGGGATATCTGGTATGGTGACTCCTAAGGACAGTGGATTTTTGGCCAAGGGAAAAGGAAATATCTGGTGGTGGGGGTCTCCTAAAAGCAGTGGCTTTGTTTGGGGGAACTTGGAGGAGCTTTGGAAATTGAAGAACCTTGTAAAAAGTAGAATCTTGAAAAAGTGAAACCTCATAAACAAAATTGGAATCTTGGATAAAGTTCAAATTTGTGAATAGTGGAACCCTTTTAAAAGTGGAAATTTATAAACAGTGGAACTTTTGAAACAGTGGAACATTGTGTTATTCTGGTACATTTATGACCCAATTTACCTAAATGTATATATTTTAACAAATTTGCGATATTTACGTACCCAATCATGTCCTGCTAACCCAGTTGTGTCTTGACATGTGTTTTGCTTAATTGCTTATTGTTAACAGAGCTAGTTAGTGGAAAATGATAAATGAGAAAGTGCTTTACAGTTTAATATGTGTCAATTGTCATCATGGAATAACTGATCAGTTTTCTTTCTGCTGTTGCTTTCAATTTAGGAAGTGACAAGGTTGGACGAGCAGATCAAGTCAAATGACCCCGTCAGAAAATATGTCGATATCATTCTTAGAAAGGTATTTTGTAGAGTCATTGATGAAACACTTGTGTTTATTGTTTAACTGAATTCATATCAAAATTACATATCAAACAAGCAATCATTAAGTAAAAACAGAACCCTGAAAAAGCGGCCGCTTAAACAGGGTTGGGCCACGAATTCTGGTATGCAACTGCTGACATTGATAGGCCTCAATTGTTTAGATTTAAGCTTACAGATTGCTTAATTTATAAGAGAATGAGATTATTTTTGCTGAATTAACAAATAAGTTCTATAATCAGTCGTTACAATTCAGAATATAGATCAATTTACAGGATTACAACGGTGAGCCATAATAAACATATGCATCTAAAAAATCTACGTACCTAGGGACTAAGGTTCTATATAACTGCTGTTTACAATTATGCTGCATATGTAAAACAGATACCCTGGCCTTTAAAGAGATATGACTACTATCTGTCAAAGTATGTCACCTTCCAATGCCTCCCTATATGAGTATATCGAGCATTTCTGATCCGTTTATCTTTTGAAAGTGGCATTAAATAAAAATTAAAGACGCAATTACGATCTCAACCTAAACCAATGGGACGCTTCCAATGGAATTCCAATTTATTTCATATTCATACTCCGTATTCAATTCATATGCCATATTTCATATTCATATGCCATATATTGTATTCATATGCCATATTTCATATTCATATGCCATATATTGTATTCATATGCCATATATTGTATTCATGTGCCATATTTCATATTCATATGCCGTATTTCATATTCATATGCCGTATTTCAGATTCATATGCCGTATTTCATATTCATATGCCGTATTTCATATTCATATGTCGTACTTTATGTTCATGCTCCATATTTTTGTAGTCATATTACTCACGATCTCTTTGTCCCGTAAGCCGGGACTGCCATGACTGAAACACAAGCCGTTGCTTTCATTGGCCCTACATTGTGGAACCAGCTTCCTCTTTCAATGCCTTCCTTATTAGACTGGTGGACCTCTTTTCGTGACTACTTTTGCTCTCTTAGTCTCTTGCACTGGTAGCGCCTCTGGTTAGTGATCATGCTCCATATTGCATATTTTAAATTCATGCTCCATATTTCTTTCTCATGTGCTCTCCATTTCATACTCCGAGTTTCATATATTCCATGTTTCATATTCTACTATATGTTTCATTTCATGCTTCATATTTCATTCTCATACTCCATGTTTTCATAATCATACTCCATGTTTTCATAATCATACTCCATATTTTCATAATCATACTCCATATTTTCATAATCATACTCCATATTTTCATAATCATACTCCATATTTTCATAACCATACTCCATATTTTCATATTTGTAATCCATATTTTCTCCAGTGTCCGGAATCTCTCCAGAGTTCGCTTTCATCGCCATCATCATCACGAACTCGTACAGCATTCGACCGGAACAACACTCCGCCTCAATCACTGACGGAGCGGTCACTTGCTCGCCTCCACCGGCGACTCATCGTGGCCATCCAGCGTCAGAGCTGCACGCAATGTCAGTGGGTGAAACTGATGAACACCGCCATAGAACTGGAAGATGTTGCGGAGAATCAGGCGGCAGTCACTCGCAGTTTCCGCAGGTCGTCTGGAGTGTATGCCGGCTGCCTGAAGCAATGTCATAGCCCGGTATTAGGTAGGATGCACAGCTCACTGTGACACTGCAGAACCTCTGTTGTAGCGTACTTAGTATGCCCTGTATTTGGTTTCATGATAGAAGTTGATACAATGCCATACAAGGAAGAGCGATGCTGCTGCTGTTGCATACCGTTACAGTTTGTGTGGATAGTGGTACTTTTGCTTTATGGTACTGTTGTTGTAGAGTGGTACCATTATTTCATGGCGATTCTGTTGTTGCTGCATACTTTTACTGCAGGTGAAGGTAGTGGTACTTTTGCTGTTGCATGATGGTACTATTGTCTGTTGTTGTAGAGTGGTACTGGAAGTGTTGGCTATGTCCGTGGGTGTTGCGTCTGTTGGCGATCTGCATGTTTGTCTTTTCGTTGATGGTCATCTGGTCGGAATGTCTCTTCTTCATCAAATCTCCCGTTCTGTCTCTCTTTGCGATTATGATCGACCTCGCACAAATCCACTACAACTACATCGCTATCGAGGTAAGAAACGTTTTCATTGCATCAAAGTTATGTATGTTCACATTACAAATATAATCACCATCAACGTAAGGAATGTAAAGTTTTGTAAACACAATCGTTGAAATGATCAGATTAAAAGCAAACTGTCATCGAGGTCAGAAATGATTAAATGGAAGATATTGCGTAAGAGGCAGGAAATGCTCACGGCTGATAAATGAATTTGAAACTTAAGAAATGCTTGTATAGCAGAGTATTTCAACTGAAGTAAGAGATACTTGTTGCTTGAGAAATTCCTGCTTAAACTTCTGACCCTTAGACTTGACTTGACCTGATTGTGAGTAAGACAACACCTCAATAGGAGTTGATAATTAGTAACTATTCTCCAGTCAATAAGTGTATATATCGGTTGACGTGATACTTCTGCCTTATCCAATTCCCCCCTCGTTCACTTTGCTCCTCCAAAAGATTCGAGATGATGGTTGAAATGATTATTTCTATTCTAGAAGTTCGGCTATGGCTCAGTCTCGTTCATTTTCTCAATTGGTCCTTCTCTTTTTTAATGCGCTTTCTCCTTCTCTTCACTCAATAATTCTTTGTAGGAGTTTCTCTTCCTTTACTCTTCTCGAAACGTGCTTCTTCTCACGAGGCCTTGTGCACTGAGAGCACCTCTGAATGGTTCATCCTACTAGAAGTGTTTTATGAAAGCTCAAATACGATGGAATGATATTGTATCGTTGCAGTTTGTGTGTGTCCTGACGATCTCCTATCTGAGCATCTGCGCGTACTACACCATCTTCAAGATCCGCATCTTCAACTACTATTACGTCGTTGGCAACCACCAGACGGATGAGAACAGCATGATATTCTGCGGAATGTAAGTCCGCTATTGTCTACGCAATGTATTGCAAACGGTTTAACGGCGTATTATGGCGATGAATCCAATAATAGAGCATTGAATTACTAGCTGTATAATTTGAACACACATGATATCACCTTAAGATATCACCTGAGGAATTAGTTAACTAGTTAAGACGTTAATTAGTTAAAATTAGGTTAAATTTAGACATATTTTCTTTGATTAGCATATTTGCTTGACCTGTTGCTGTTTATTTTCACTTGTAATTGGGTTACCCTGACAGCAGGACAATACTCCCTTTGAGGTTCTCTCCCTTTGTTTTTTGTTGTTAGCTTCATTGAGTGTAAAAATTATATTTTGTCACTGGTTCTTGAGGCTATTTAAAAAGACTATGAAACACTCTTGTCATCTACAGATATTATTCTGAAAGTTCTCAACAATTGCAGGAAGGAGTTCGAAATTCAGACAACTTACCCATGAATAGCACCCACTGAAATGCCATGTTAAACTGCTCCCCATTGAATAAACATTGGGAATTACGGTATCTGATTTAGAATTGACGTTTGTTGTATTGTTGACAGGCTGCTTTGTCGTTTGACTCCTCCGCTCTGCTTGAACTTCCTCGGACTTATCCACCTCGATAGTCACATCACGAAAGAAGAGAACATCGTTGAGACCGCCTACACTAAGGTAATCGGGACTGTACCATGTGGTTTCTATGGCAACGTTGTCTGTTAACCCTTTAGCGACCAGTGTATACTGAAATGCATAGAAAACAAATGTAGCTGGTCGTTAAAGGGTTAAAGCACAAGGCATGGGCACAAGACTCAACCGGGTCAGCGACAGAAATTCTGATCCTTTGGTAGAGCAGCCACTGGCTCCTAAACCATCTTTATTCTTTATGAGAGGATTTTTCGAAAATCAAATTGAAATAGTGAATGTGTGGGAGTGGTACAAGTTGTATGACCATGTGATATTATAACTATTTATGCAACTATGATTTTACTCAGTTGTAAAAAATAGTAACTTTATAAAGGCATCAATAATTAATTTTGTATAACTGCTCAGCTGCCAGGCTCCTAAAATCCCATCTGGCCCTTCCCAATAATGGTCCAGAACCGTAATCAAGTCAGCATACAGAAGATGATGTCATAAGCAGATAAGCAATTTGAAATTAAAATGTATTTCATAAGATATAATTATGTACAAATTTTCATGAATTGTAATTGTGTAAAACTTTTGAAGACAATAAGGTGTTGAAGACAATAAGATGTTGAAGACAATAAGGTGTTGAGGACAATAAGGTGTTGAAGACAATAAGGTGTTGAAGACAATAAGGTGTTGAGGACAATAAGGTGTTGAAGACAATAAGGTGTTGAAGACAATAAGGTGTTGAAGACAATAAGGTGTTGAAGACAATAAGGCATTGAAAACAATAAGGTGTTGAAGACAATAGGCATTGAAGACAATAAGGTGTTGAAGACAATAAGGCATTGAAAACAATAAGGTGTTGAAGACAATAGGCATTGAAGACAATAAGGTGTTGAAGACAATAAGGTGTTGAAGACAATATGGTCCTCTCATCCATTTCTAACCTCATATCATTCTTGATTATTATGAGTTTGAATAGACAGTGTCTGTCAGCCTAGGTATTGCAGTGTGAGTTGGGATGTAGCTCACAATTGAATTGCAGATCCAGTGATCCACTTGTACATTATAAAACCTGTAATGGTTTGTAACATACATTACAAGTAAATACTACATGTTTTATCAAAAAGTAATACATAGAAAATAATTATGTAAAAATATAATTACATAAAAATGTAAGTTCATACAAATGTGATTATGTAGCTCACGAAAGAATTATGTTGCAGAATTGCCAGGTACTCTATACTTACATTTATCAAGGTTCAAGGCAAATAAACTTTCATTAAATCTATCTAAAACTAATTATATCATATTTCGTTCAAATAAAAAACCAATACCTATAACAAATAATGAGCTGCTTATTGACAACAAAATTATTCCTCAAGTTTACACGACAAAATTCCTTGGCGTTCATATTGATCAGCACCTAAAATGGAAAGTCCATATAGACGAAATAAGTAAAAAAAATTCAAAAAGCATAGGCATTATTAAGAGAGTCTCTTACTTGCTTCCCTCTCATGTGCTTATCAATCTATATTTCACCCTAGTCTATCCATACCTTAGTTCATAGTTGTAAAAAACGTTTTTTTCGTTTTTTATTCTCTCCCAAAAAACGTCGTTTTTTTCGTTTTTTATTTTTCCCATCGTTTTTTATCGTTTTTTATTTTTTCTTTATCTTTATTTATTCATTTACTTTCTGTTATTATTCACCTTAATTTTAATTTTTTTCTGATATTCCTTATGTTTTCCGCCAACTCTCAATGATTCAGCTAACTAAAGTCATTATTTCATTGTTTAACATCATCATTTAAGAGATTGCCTGCGTGACGTAGGTTCCTAATCAATGTTTTCAAGGTTAAAATGCGGTTTTAGATGTAGCAAAGTCAAATTATTTACCGTTTCCGTTTTTTATCGTTTTTTTGTCGTTTTTTATTTTTTCGAAAAAAACGACGTTTTTTACCGTTTTTTATTCCGTTTCCATCGTTTTTTACATCTATGCCTTAGTTACTCTAATTTAATTTGGACTTCTACCTATGATACCCATCTCCATGTTTTAAGGACCTTGCAAAAAAAAGCCATACGAGTTATCACTAAATCCACTGTTAATTGTCATACTGGTCCCCTATTTGCTGAGCATAAACTCCTAAATATTAAACAGATTAGATTTGAACAGACATCTCAATTTATGTATCAATACATCAATAACCTCCTCCCTTCTTCCTTTGCTTCCTACTTCTCTCCTGCATTGCATTCTGGACTCACTAGAGGTAATAGAGACTTCAGTATTATTTTTGCTAAAACAAATGTTCGGAAATTTTCCATTAAATTCCAAGGCCCTGTCATATGGAATAAAATTCCGATTCACATTCGTAAGGCTACTAACTTAACTCACTTTAAACACCTGTCACGTGTGTATACATTATCTAATATTTTGTGTTAATAGCATGAGGGGTTACCCATGCTGATGCTGATTTATTTGATTGTTTGATTGCTTTGCTTTTATTTTGTTCTTTCTCTGAATTTTTTCCTGTAGTGTTTACTACATTAGTTTTTCGATATTTTTTTTCTTTCCCTAGTTAAGTAATATCTCTGTAATATCTCCAATACTCCCTTCAGCTTTCACTTTCTCACTTCACTTTGTCAATTAGGCCCCTGCTTAGCGGGACTTGTCCCTTTTGGTGTGCCTATTTGCTCCCTCACTCTTATAACACCTATTCACTTTGAGTATTTTCTTATTGCGAATTATGTTTATACTTTGTTAAACATACATGTACAATTGAATTGTTGGGAACAATAAAAATATGTCTATGTCTATGTCTATCCCTACACTAAAATGTAGCCTAAGAGAAATGCAATTACATTAAAATGTAATTACATTTCAATGTCATTGCATCACACTTTAATTACATAAAAATATAATAATTACATACATTAGTGATGATTATAGTGATGATGATGATGATGTTGATGTTTAGTTCATGGGTCACATGATATAATTACATAAAAATATAATAATTACATATTAGTGATGATGATGATGATGATGATGATGATGATGATGATGATGATGATGATGATGATGATGATGATGATGATGATGTTGTTGATGTTTAGTTCATGGGTCACATGGACGTCATTTCCTTCATCTCGGACGGCTTCAACATCTACTTTCCGATTGCGATAGTCGTTCTGTGCGTTCTCACGTTCTTCAAAGTCGGAACGCGACTTCTGCATCTGCTCGGCTTTCAACAGTTCATCGGTGATGACGACATGACGCAGGAATTGGTTGATGAAGGAACGGAACTCGTCAAGAGAGGTTAAAAATAATTAATAATAATAACAATGATGGTAGTAGGTAATTATGATAAAAAATAATGACAATTTAGATGGTGCCATAACACGACCATGCCACTACACGGGCTCCTTACAAACACACTTAGCTTCGGGATAGGCCTTAGTAATCAAATAAGATTTAAGCTTTGATTTGAAAGAGTCCTCAGAGTCAGCCAATCTGATGTCCGGTGGAAGACTGTTACTGCATCTGTGACCAGTAGCTGAGAATGCGCGATCGCTGAAACGTGTACGCATCCTCCGTACACGAAGGTGGGTCTTCTTAAATGACCTGAGTCACATCCTGGATGCAGAGAAATGAGTTTCGGAGCAGTAGTCGAGAATTTCAGTAAGAGATTACCTCAACTGTGTTACGATGATGGTGCAAGGCATTAGATTACAGTAGATGAGATCAGATTTGATATCTGATGTTATTGATTCCTTTCACCAATGATACTTTGCTTTGTAGACCACCAATGACTGAGGCATAGTGCAGTGCGGCATTTTGAATAACCGGTGATGGATGATTTGTTTGATTGTGGTGAGATTAGGTGTTAGTGAAAATTTGGATTTTTGGTGATAATGGTTATTTATTGTAAGAATGCTGACGGCTTAATTTTTGTTTGTTTATCTACCGTTGATCGTATCATATCTAAAAAGTTATAGAGCACCTCTTGCACCATAGACTATTTATTTCACAGCATACATAGACTTTTCATTTCATTATAACGCTAATTATTCCTTCACCTCAGAAATAATGATAATTATTCATAAATGGACTCTGCTTTTTTATGCATCCTAGCTGTTTGTCCATCAGAATGCTGTTTGACAGCTGGTCTAATAAAGGTTTAATATACTTTCTTGCTTACATACTTACTTATGGGAGTTATTGTTGGATTGGAATATAAATAACGCTGGGTATGTCATTTGTATGTTTGTTCTGCAGAGCGACGGAAGCGTCTGCGTCTGGAAGAGTCGGAGGTGAGAAGACGGACGTGGAACGAGAGATTCACCGATCGAAACACAAGCGTCCAAGATCCAGATCAAGATCTGAGCAGAAGAAGAACAGGTCGGCCAGAACGCCTCACCTCTCGTCTGATTGTTGTGCATAGTATTGAGGGTGGTTAATGCAGTGCTGCTGATAATGATGATTACTTTGATGAGGATGGTGTTGATTATAATGACGATGATGATGATGATGATGATGATGATGATGATGATGATGATGATGATGATGATGATGATGATGATGATGATGCCAATTGAACAAGAGAGATGTAACGCCCTTCTTTCTACTTTCTCCATGGGTAGATTAGCTTTTTGTTGTGTATGGGAAAGGCAACGATAATGATCTTTTTATAACGCAGCGTCGTTCAACTGAAATTGATAACTGCCAGACTAATTTCTGTCAACGGCAGCGGCCATTGTTGTCGTAAGCTGTCATTAAAACTTCCAAAATAAATAAATAATTTGTTGCGGATTTCATTTCAGTGCGAACAGACAACGATCGTTCGGAGTTGTTGCGAGAAGCCGAACCAATCGACTACAGCGGAGGAGGGGGAGTGGGAGGAGGCGGAGGAGGGCCGAGCATTGAGGGACCCCGCTCCTCAAATGCTCTCATTCCTGGTCTCTACCAGGCTGATCCTGTCTCAAAGCCACAGTTCTTGACCAGTGGTCAGGGATTTGGGTCAACCACGATTCGACCGACGCGTCAACCGCCTCGAAACATTTTCGACGATGTCTAGCAACGCGTGTCTACAGCGCAATGTAAAGACATGATGCAAAGAAGAAATGCGAAGACATAAAAGGAGAATGTAAATATGGAACGTGAAGACGTTATGTGAATGCGATTGTACAGATGATGTGTGCGTTTAAATGTTACATAGTCGGTGTTCTCTCTCTCTCGGTGTTGTAAACGCTGTAGTGAATGCGTGACATTGCGTGTAGAAATGTTTGCTAATTCTCTCGATGCTTTGCAGGAATCAAGTTGCTTGTAAATTATGTAATTTAAGACATTTATGCAGCTCATTTTCCTAATTGCACTCGCTTGTGTTAGTTTTTTTCTGATCAATTCCTTCACTTGCAACTGCTTATTGCCTACGAGATGGATATGTGCGTACTTATGATTTTTTGAAGGAGGGTGATATCAAATGCAGCTGTATTGGATTGTATTGTAAAATAGGTGATTTCAGTTTTGTAATGATTTCCTTGCCATTTCTTTTTATATCTGGTCTGAGACCAAATTTCACCGTGTGTCACATCACCGTGTTAATTTTAAAAAAGTGATGGGAAGAACCTGAGAAAGGCAAACTTGCATTTATAGCTTTGTTAAAAATTGTTTTATGCTTAATTTTCTTTGCCACATTAATTTCAGAGAGATGTCAAAAAGTATCTGTTAAAATTCTGGCAAATTTTGCACAAAAAATATATTTATTTGCGCCAGACAGATAAATTACATAGAAATTTTGTTTGTGTGATTTTTAAGTATTCAACTTGGAGACGTACATATGAAAAAAATTGATACTAATTTGTTTGTACATGTGCTAAACGCTTATGTTTTTTCACCAGATTTTGCAACTCCCAATGCGTCATTTTTCAGCAGTTTTCCCAACTTCGATTTGACTTTGCAGGCATGGTCATAAATGTTTAATGCTATTCAATATGATGCTGAAACATCTTTGGATGCATTTGAATGATTCAGAAGTTTAGGAATGGAGTTTTGAAGAGAGATCTGATAGACGCATTGAACGCTAACATTAGACTTGCTGATTAGTAATGAATAATTCGTGTCAACGTATGTTTTTGCAGTGATGTTCATTGCAGAGAGTTCCCAACGCATGTATGTAGAGAAAAGAAAAGCAAATTATCATGCACTGGGCCACAACATGGAGTCAATTGGAAATTGTCAGCTATGAAATTAGTTTTTACATGTGATTTGCCCTTTTTTCTGTCTCTGAATAGTGTTGTATGAATTTGCTCTTATGATGCAACATGTTTGGTGCATGTTGGCTTTTCAAATGTTTCACTGTGGTTTGAAAGTAAGCAAGCTTTTTTAGTATTATCTACAATCCTCCAGACAGGCACATCCAGTTGATGCATGTGCTGGACCAGCATGTACTAACCAACATGTGCTAGGCCAACATGTGCATGACCAGCATGTAATAGCCAACATGTGCTAGGCAAGAAAGCTAGCCCTAGAAACATATTCTGGGCCAGCAACATGTGCTAGACCAGCAACATGTGCTAGGCCATCAGGCTGACCCTATAGTTACTGGCAACTTGTGGGCCTAACAGGCATGACTGTCGTAGCCAGGATTCAAACACAATTTTTAAGTGAATGCCTACTTTACCATGATGTCACTTTACCACGATGTCACTTGTCAGTTTTTTATTGCCAGACTGTAAGTTTTGATCTCGTTCCCGGATCTGTTGTGCAAACTTCTACTGGTGTATGTGACTGTCTTAGACATTATGCCCGGTAATTGTAAACAGTGCTTCAATTGATCAGATTAAGTTACGACAGGATAGTCAAATAGTTGGCAAGCTCGACTGTTAATGAAGCAGTTAAAATGCTGATGTGAGATTTCAGCCTCATTTTTATGTTCATTGTCACCATGGCAATGAGTGCAATGGTAGTAGGGAGATCAAGTACGGTAAGTGTATTTTTATGAGTTGCACACTAGTAAATAGACAGCACTGTACGAGGCAAACCATTGGCACTCACAGATAGTAAGGAGGAGAAAAACAAAAAAAGGTAATTTTTTATGTTTTATACAAAAGCTTGAAAACTGCAGGAAACTAAGAATATGGGTATTTGTCGTAGACATTTCTACATGTAAATTTCTTGTTTGACTTTGTATATCACTAGTATCATTAGAGACAAGAAATTTTTTAAAGGAAGTCGTAGTTGGAAAACTAGATGCCAATTTCCATGTGGGCAGGTGACCACTCTTGCCCTATGTGTGGCAAGCTTAATAGGTTCAAGCAATCAAACAGTCAGAAATGTACGTAAACAAGCCGAGAATTGAGAGAAGTTATTGTTTATTAAGAGGAACTTATGGGAGGAAGGATGTGCTTATGTAGCCAGATCTATGGAAACGTTGTTTAAAGCAGTAACGGAGAGTGATGGTCACCTATTCGTATATGTGAAGGCTAAGAAATTAAATTGCTATCCAAGGTTTCCTCTCAGTAAGTAGTTTGAAGTAATTACCTGTGTAACATAATAGTAAAAATGATTATTTAATTGCTGCTGTTATAATTTTCATTTTTATTATTACTACTATTTGATGTTTATCATTTTTTATGGTAGATATTTTTATTATTGCTGCTGCTATCATTATTATAATTTTTATTTTATATATATATTTTATTATTATTATTTGTTTATTATCATTGTTCTTTTATCAAAATTATTACTCTGTGACAATTTCTCATGCATTGAATTTTGAGTTATTAGTTGTGTTTTGCTTGGTTGCACAGTGTTTGCAGTTTTGTGAAGTACTGAGTTTTCAATAAGATTTCAATTTCTTTCCATAGGTGTCTACTTCACGCTTGGATGACTTCGCGTACTGAAATTTTCAATCTTAGCTAAAATCAAACAGTGTCAAAAATTTCAACTGCGTTCGTCAGGAATTTTATTATTTTTTGCAGGTATTATTGTAGATCAGCTCTTTGTATGTTTTTCTTTAGTGAAGTGCAGTAATTTGTTATCTAGAACATTCCGTTAGTTGGGGCACGTTCGAGTTGTGTGGACGATTCTTAACCAATGCACATTTCAGAAGCACTTTGTTACACTATGATCAATGTGTGAGAGAACGACACATGACATTGTTATGACCCAAGATGTCTAGTATATTAATTCACTCAAGTATTTATGTATAGCACCTCTTCAAGGAAACAACTCAGAGGTGCTCCCGACTCCAGCACAGCCAAAGTAATAGCTTTCAAATGCTTATAGAATGTGTGAGAGTGATCTAGGGAACAGACTCAGCTCAAGAGGGGGCCGTTCCAAACCACCTGGTCAACCAGAGAAAAAGCACGGCTTTGCATGGAGATCTGAGCAAGCGGGATTGAAAGCACTTCCATTCCCACTGAGCATAGGGATCGACTGGTCCAAGTACCTGACCAAGGCAGCAAAGATCAAGTACTGTAGGCAAGTCAGAGCAAGCTGGAATCGCCATACTAAGGATGCGACCCTGTACTCAAATCGCTGACGGACAAGGAGCCAGCGCAGAATAATATATCCAATGAAGAAGATATAAAAACCGTAGGCCTACTCAGTTTGTTTCGAAGTAATATAATATAGGAAAAAAAATTTATTACTCAAGCTGGGCAACTCTGCTCTGGGTCAAATGACTCGCAAATCTCCCAGTGACATCAGTTTTATGGTTACCATTACTCATTTCTTGAGTTTGCAATTGTTCTGTGTGTGTGTGTGTGCGCGTGCTCCTGTTAACTCGTTAGAGTTTTTTAGATGCCATTAGTGTGTAAAGTTTTGATCAGCTGCGTTACTGAGTGGCTGACTTTTCCTCCGACTTGTGGTGAGCAAATGTTGTTTGCTGTGCTTACTTTCATTTTCAAAGGAATGTGATTTCCTATTTGCAGCTGACTTTTCAATAATTCAAGAAATTCTGAGATCTGTTTGTATTCTATTGATTGTTTGTGTATATAATAATTATTAGTAGTAAATTTTTGCACCATTGCATGCGTTACAGTATTGCACCTTAGAACTGGTGCCAACTGCATTCATGGAAGTTTCTAAGTGGTGCGCCGGTACAAGTTCACTTTATGATAATTGTTTTACTAATCATAGTAATTTGGCTCTCTGGACAACCCCGCCTGATATGACACAGCACTCGTGCTTAAGTTTAAAGTAGTGCTTTATAATTTTGGAGTTTACACGTATGATCACTGTTTTTGTGAGGTGTGATAGTATAACGGTTAAGATGTTGGCTTGTCCGTCAAAGTGTTGGGTTTGTATCCCATTTACGGCAGAAGTTTATTTCAAGATATAAGCTCTATTTGTGCTTCCTTGCCAACTCGTCTTACATTCTTTCATTCGTTTCGAAAATTTATATAGCGCCTCTTCAAAGGCGCTCAATACACGAGCACGTATGACCATACACTTCCACCGAGAGGTTTAGACGGCAAATGGTGACGCTAAGAAAATGAAGTCTTCAGTACTTCATGACCTAGCCTACCTCTTAAGATTAGATTAAGGGACTGCTCCTCTTTACACTGTTCGTCTAATGATTGTTTATTTCGCGTGGCAGTGCACAATAAGGCGCTTTTAACGTTCGGACACTGCATCGGAGTTTCATGCCGAAGTGCTGAATAATTGCGAGTGAAGGACTTGCCCAAGGTCCCTATGCTGCGAGGTGGATTCGAACCTTCCGGCTTCAAGGCAACGACACCACCGCACCCCACAAAGGATTGACAGGATCTAAATGGTGGGTATATGTGATTGAGGGTAATATGTGATGAACGCTTTAACAATGAGTTCCATTGTTTTCCTTGTAGCTTTCAGTTCTCTCTCTGGTCATTACAATATATTGCATTGCCCTGCTGTAGGGCCACCACTGAAAATATCTAGAGCAACTCTACTCATCAAAGCTTTAAAAAAACATTTGTAATAACAGCGGTCGAACATTTTTTTAACAAATCAAAATCGAGGCAGCAAGTTTACAGAGACCTTCATTGATGGAAAAAATGCAGAATGTGGCTCAACTTCTAAACTCTAGACTCACATGTCAATTATTCCATTTGACTTAATGTCAATGGCTACAGAAGGTGATGCTAATAAAAATGGGTTTTTTGCACGTTATCCTAACAACAAAAAAGAGTCTCAAACCGACCGAGGCCGCAGAACGGCAAAACCGATGACGAGGAAGGGTAACCAGTACATAAGAATTTTAAAACACGTCAAAAAGCCAGCACTGAACTCTGGCTGAAACATTAAGTTTTTCGCTTCTTGTCTGCGTCTCATTATAACGAAAACAACTCCTATAATAATAAGCAGACACGAAATAATCTACATAATTGTTCGGACAATGTTGGGAAACGGCGACAAAGCTTGGAGGTCGTTGGCGCCACCGCCGCCACGCAATGCGAGGACGAGATGCAAGACGGATCCACCGGTGACCTGTAGTCCGCAGCCATCTTCTCGTCCTTCCTAAAACAAAACCATTTCAATCCACTTAAAATGTGACAGGAATTCCAGGCATGTAAAAACAGTCGTACTTTACTCCCAAAGTGCCTGTCAGTAGTATTGCAAATAATACTAAAATACTTTCAAACCACAGTGAATCAACTTACACTCTCACTTTGTAGTTCTAATTCTCTTCCTTCAAAAGGCAACTCAAAACTTTATATATCTCCTTGGATTTTAAGTACTGTACTTGAATATCCAACTCCATTTTTCCTCTCGTGGCAGACTATCCGTGCTTCAGATTCACATATCTGTTTGAACCTGTGCGCTTTGCATATTTAACAATAATAATAACCATAACTCCAAGTGTCAAGTGCAAGGTAACAATCTATTTCTAATGAATTCATTCTAAAAAAGGCAGTATGATTACATTGAAACAATCTTGATTAACATCAATCTTAACTGCAACAGAACAAAGGCGCTAATGGCAGCCAACAAAGCTCGTCTATCCGAAGGTGGTTTCGGAAATTGAAATCCACTCTGCTGATCTCCATGTATGCGCCACCAGGCGCGGATGTTAAATGACACTAGATGTAACATCAACAACTGTTCGGAGACTTTATAATTATAAAGTTCAACAAAACGAGAAAAAATAATATATTTATAGAAGTTTATTCACCGATTCACACTCTTGAGCCTTTTGGCTTTGCCAGTTTACTTCCAGAAGGCCCTGGAGCCGCTCCTCGTACGGGTGCTGGACGATGATGTGGACCAACTCCATTCGCTTCGTTGTTCCACCTTTGTCTCTCCAAGTCAGAGAGGTGTCTCCACGCTCTATATGCGTAAACCAGGAATGCCTCAGAGGACTCGTAAATTCCGCATTGGCGCCCGTACTGCACAACGTAAAGCGGCCGACCCGGCATGGCATCTACAGAAACGCACAAATATATGCATGGTTACCTCAATTTCTTTTAGGCCTAGACAGCGTTCATCAGAGAGAGCTCCAGATAGAATAAAACTCAACAATTAAAATCTATAGAATAAGCTGCTGCTGTTAGAATCGAACGGCACAAAATACATAACCAGTTTGGCATTCCTTCTTAGACAAACACTTAAAATTATTTAAAATTATGACAAAACTCAAATTTCATCATGGCCTTCATCTATATTCCTGTGCAAAATGCTTTTATTAAAACAGATCAGAGCTGCACTTTGGAACAGTCTTGAAAGAGTTCTAAAGCATTGTCTAAAAACCTACTTCTACAATCATAATGTTACATGTATCCTGCAAAACCAAACGCTCATTCCAGTGCCGTTGTTTACAATACAGATGGAAGACATCTCAGATATCTCGTTTTATTCCTGCTAAGAATGTAATTACTAAAATAGGAACTTTCCAGCAAATTTTACTTTATTTATTATCTTTAAAAATATATCAAGACTAAATGCCACTCATCTATAAAAAAATATAATTGAAAAAACTATAAATAAACAAGAACACTAGTTGACACTAACCAGTTACAACAAGGCATCCAATCAAATGTGAATTAAATAAAATAGGCATATATAAACAAGGTATGAAGCCAATTATAATTAAGACAACTCAACATTACAATTATTATCATTAATAATAAACTGCCATCTATAAAGCTACGAAATAGAATCATGCACGGAAGCTCAAAAAGAATTAGCAAAAATGTCCGTTACTAATTAATTAAAATTAGCCATTCAGAAGATTAATTATCGAATTAATTAGTCCATAGTAAATTACATACCGATCTGCTTGTATCTGTCATTAGGGTCCGCCAACTTTCTGTCCATTGAATCAGAAGGTTTAGCTGCGGCTGCGACCATTAGCTGCTGCATTGCAAGTGCATCCATCAGTTGCTGTTTACGAGATTTCACAGAGGCTTTCTTTACTCCAGTTGGTTTAACAGGAGCTTTCTTTACTCCAGTTGGTTTAACAGGAGCTTTCTTTACTCCAGTTGGTTTAACAGGAGCTTTCTTTACTCCAGTTGGTTTAACAGGAGCTTTCTTTACTCCAGTTGGTTTAACAGGAGCTTTCTTTACTCCAGTTGGTTTAACAGGAGCTTTCTTTACTCCAGTTGGTTTAACAGGAGCTTTCTTTACTCCAGTTGGTTTAACAGGAGCTTTCTTTACTCCAGTTGGTTTAACAGGAGCTTTCTTTACTCCAGTTGGTTTAACAGGAGCTTTCTTTCCTGCCTTCGCTTTGTCTTGTTTCGAGCCTGCATCGACAATATACAAAGTTATTTTGGAGTAAAATTAATTATTATCATGTTCCACTATAAGTTATACAACCATAAATCAGATTATCGTTAGGCAATACGACTTAATTACAGCTGAACTTCATCGGTGATCAATTTCGATTCCCGTTTGAACCAAAACTCAGAAGACCGACTGAGCAGCATTTCATCTCCAGGCCTGGACTAGATGGTTTCCAATGGTTCTTCTGAGTAACTTAGCCACTTCGGCGTAATTGCAGTATCGGGGACCGTGTGTGCCGGTTAGGGTCCGATCAGGCGTCGTGAGGGTCGGTTAGGGTTAGTGTCGCCATTAGATGCTATATACTATACTATACTAAGATATTGTGTATGCTTCGGTCCCCGATACTGCAATTTCGCCGTAACTTTAATTGCTATTACGAAAAAGTAAAAGTAAGCGAAATCTCAGAATAATCATCCAACGCCGTTTTTGGACTACACCGGCTTATCGATTGGCCAACAGTTTTAAACATTCGAAAATTCTATCGAACGTGTTAGAAAATTGGAGGTAAAAACTTAAGGCAAGTTAAAAGGGTTACCTTTTGAAGCTTTACTTGGTGCCATTGTGTAACTTGTCGCAAATTTCCGCAAAAAATTACAATATAATTTAATAGTTTCTCCTCTCTAACGTCTTCGAATGGATTCAAACGAGAAGAAAACGATGTAACTCTGACAGCAGACGCCACTTGCCGTTATATGTGTAACTCTATTTTTAGCTCAACCAATCACACCTCATGAAAGATCCACCAATGACAGAGGTGAAACTATATTGATCCAGTGTTCTTCAATGTTATTATCTAAGAATGGTTATTATTCTGAATAGAAGTTAAAACATTTTAAAGAAAGCGATAAATCGAGGTATGACGGCGCGTGAAAGGTTGCGTAGTATGTTGGTGGACAAAATGCACCAGGAAGTTGTTGCATCTCAGGTTAGAGTTTTATTTGTTTTTTCCTAAAATGTGAAGTCCTGATTCAGAGGCAGATTTCCGTCCAATTTCCAATCGTTTGTAAATTGTTATAGCGCCGCTTAAAGCTCTCTACTCAGATACGTTCCCGACTACAGCGCGGACACTGCATCCGAGTTTCTGCCGTGTGATTGCAAAGCTGTCTGTTCTGCTAGTAGTTAAGATTAAATAAGATTACTGCATAACTTGTAAATGTAAAGCGCAGTGCGTTTGCAGGCATTGAATTAATTACGAGTGAAGGACTTACGTTGCGAATTGAGGTGCATTCGAACCTGCCACCCTCTGGCTGCAAGGCAACGAATACACCCAGTACACTGGTCACCGCGACCCATTACGCCTGTGCTATGTAAAACTTATGTGGAAATTTGTTGTGCATTATTAAAATCACCATTTACTCGAATCAGTTAGGGTTTTCTGCACACATTGGTAGCATTGCAAATGACGTTTGTCCACCAGTATTAGAAAGCTTATAAGATTTTTGCCAATTACTACTCCTACTTTTGATATACGGTATTGTATTATTTTCTTCTAATAACAGCCTACAAATTTTATTCTACTTATGATTGCATTTGTACGTTTTATTATCAATTATTACTTTGATGTATTATAATGATGTCCTATGTCCCATTGTGCATTTCCAAGTGGAGTAATAAATCACTTGTTAGGGCCAAGTAGTTCACTCACTGTATGCTCCTGCCTTTGCATGACTTCATCTTAGCACATAGCAAATCTTTGTGTGTGCCTCCGCATTCAGATATGCTGTTTGTCATTTTTCAGGCGAGTGCAGTTGGGACATGTAAGACTGTCTGTTGCGGATCGGGAGTGGCTTGCTGGGAAGCTGTCGCTGAAGATCCCTCTTGAAGCCATCTTGAGAGACGTGCGCAACACACTTGATGGGCAGCTTGCACGTTTGCACATAGTGACCAGACAAGATCTGTTGAACATTGAAAAATCATTTCATCTGAACAAGCCGGAAAGGCGCCATGTAGACGATGCAACGAGTGTCTCTGCATTCGTGAGGAGCTTCGATGGCAAAGACAACTCGCCGATCCTCGCTTACAAACCTCAGGGTGCAGAGCACTTTGACGTTTTGCCAGAGGGTGTCGAAGCTTCGTTCGCAACTGAAGATTTCTTCTTTGCAATGATGGACACTTCTCAATGTCAAATGCTCCAGATCCACGGGAACGGTCCGATGAGCGTCGTGTGCATTGATTCAACACATGGAACCAACAGCTACGACTTCCAGCTGACAACCGTAATGGTGCTGGACAGTAACCGTCAAGGCTTTCCAGTTGCCTTCCTGTACTCAAACAAGGTGACCGAAGATGTCTTTAAGATTTTTTTCCAGGCTTTAAAGGCACATTGTGGAGTTATCGAGTGCACGACATTCATGTCCGACATGGCTCCGCAATTTTTCAATGCGTGGCAGGTCGTTATGGGTGACTGTCAGCACAGGTTATACTGTGCTTGGCATGTGGATAAAGCGTTTCGGGAGAACTGTCGGCGACTCGTTAAAGACAGCGAAAAGGTTGTCTTTGTGTATAAGAACCTCCGGACTCTGATGGATGAGCCAGATGCTGTAACATTCAACTCGTTACTGCCACATTTCATTAATCAGCTTCGAAATGATGAAGACTTGGCTGTGTTTCTGCATTTCTTTGAATCTCACTATGCCAATTGTGTTCAGAGATGGGCGTACAGTTATCGTGCGAGGTGCGGCATAAACACAAACATGCACCTCGAACGAATGCATGGCATGCTCAAACACATATATCTGAATGGAAAGAAAAATAAACGCCTGGACAGCGCGATTGCATCACTGTCAAACCTTGTATCTGACAAACAGTTCGACCGGCTAACCAGCATCTGTAAAGGTAAATACACGAAGAAACTGTCTGAGCTGCGAAAGAGACATTCAGCTAGTGTCACTATGAAGACCATCAGCTGCGAAATGATCCCTGGCAAGGAATGGTGCGTTCGATCAGAGTCCGAAGAAACCAACTACTACACAGTACGCTTGGCTAATACTGAGTGTGACTGTCGGATAAAGTGCAATGACTGTGCAGCATGCATTCACAGATATTCGTGTAACTGCCCAGACAATCAGACATTCTTCAACATGTGCAAACATATCCATTACATAGGGATGTTAAATGTGCGCATGGAGACAAGATCAGCAGCAGTTCTGCAGAATTCTGGAGACTCCGACAGTAGTGACATCGACCGACTCCACATTGACTCCACTGACGGTGTACATATCCATGAGGAGTGTGAAGCAACAGCCCACATTCAGCGACTTTCTCGTCCAACGACAAAGATTGAGGAAAAACAGAAACAATTTGAGAAGCATCTTCTGGAGACGTCACTTTTTGTCAGGTCAATGACGAGTCTTGAAGAAATTGAAATTGCTGATGCTACCTTGTGTAGTATAAAACCAAAGGTGACGGCAGTTCGTGAGGCGAGAGCAATGATGACATCGACCAGCTTAATACCAACTGCTGACAGCTGCAAGGAACCAAATAACAAGAACATTGAAAAACAAAGGCGGTTCTTTTCGACGAAGCGTCGAGCGCCAGCTGCCTCCAGCAGCACGTTATCCAAACCGTCAAATGAGGAGCGCAAAGAAATCCAATTGGAGCTTCTGAGAAAAAGTAGTAGTTGCATTTGAACAAAGACATTGTGTTAATGGAAGCTAAACCTGGACTTTTTGTAAGTATTTTAAGTGAGATCAGTCACTGGGCTACATTTTTGTAATGTCTTTTCAGACAATGATTCCTCTATATTTTGTGGAGTCTTTCAACCGTGTTTGGTTATGTCTTTGTCCATAATAACTCTCATCTTAACCAAGTCAGGATTTCTTTAGACAAAGAAGTGTTCCCTTTACAGTTATCACATTGAGTGTGGCATTCAGTTTAGAATTAGTTCAGGCGTTTTTTATTTTCCACTTACCGTTTTATTAGTCCCTCAACTGCAATATTCTTCATAATGAAGCCTTAAACTAGATCTGGTTTTTATAACAACTCTGGATCAATTTCGGAGAGCTTGTGACTAATTCTGAAAGCATCCTGGAAAGTCCTTTATGGATGGTGTGACCACTTTCATGGCCAAAGAGATGCAGTTGCAATGTCCAAATGCCTGTAAAAGTTTATTATGATATTTCTGATGTCTCTAGTGCTTTGTAGTTTGTGATGATTGTTATTTTCTATATTTCTTATGTCTTCATCAGAGTTCTTTCGATTGTGACTCGTTGTTGTTGTTGTTTTTGTCTGCTTTATTACTCTCAGATGACTTTGTTTGCTGTAGCGACTGTTAACACCATAGGCCGTGCGCTTTTGTGGTAGACGTGTCTTGTTAAAGCGTGTTAAATTGTATTGTATTATTCAGTTTGTGATAATTTACTGCTGCAATAGTGTTTTGTTGCTATTATTATTACCAGGGCCTAGGACAGGGGGGCACAGGGACCATTTGGCCCCAGGCCTCACTTGATAAAGGACCTCCAAATCCTCTCCTAGGCCCTGATGATTACTATAATATTAATAATAATAATACTATTATTATTATTATAAATAATAATTATTATTCTCTTAGTATTATTACTTACTTATTATTATTATTATTATTTAGTATTATTATTTCTATTATTGCTTTGTATGTTTATCACTATTACTTTCAATAAACAAATAAATAAAACATAAAACTCATAATAAAATGCATTATTATACAATACTTAGTATTATTTGGTGGACATTTTATTGTTTGTGCAAATGTCTCTATTGCAAACGGAAAGAATTTAAAGAAAGTGTTATTGTTGTTTATAGTAGCTAATAGCTATATGATATGAATCAGGAAATAGAAATGATAATGGTCAATCTGTCTACGTGTTTGACATTGCATGGTATAATTATCTCTTACAAAGTTTATCAAGCCGGCAAGAGTTTGGTTAATTGCAGTCGATAGCAGGCTGTAGGCCTAAGTGTACTCCTGTTCCTTGACAATCTTGACATGGTATACATCCAAGTACTGTCTGATGTACAATCATGCTGATTGTCTGATGGTGCCAATCGTTAGAATGTACGAGGAGATGCAACCCACCATCGCTTGAAAAATGTGGTCCACACCTTTATCTTGGTTGCCACAAGTACTATCACATGCAAAAATGCTCGTGAATAAACTGGGACCCTGCACTTAGCATTACATAAATTTGGATAATTAGCTCATGCATTAAATGAATGTTGAAAATCATCAAAAACATTCTGCAAACATTCTCCAAACATTTTATGAAATAGCCTGTGGGCTTGGTTCTGCAATGGCAACCTAAGGCCAGAAGAAACCTGGTTTTAGCTGGGTCATGAAGAACTTAATAAAATGCATGTACTGTTACTGGATTGTTACTGAATGGCCACAGCTGCGAGCGCCGCCATTCATTCATTCGGACATTTATATAGCGCTCCTTCAAGTAAAAACTACTCAGAGGTGCTCCCGACTCCAGCACGTCCAAAAACAACAGTTTGGGGTCATTGTATAATTATGTAACGCCAAAACTGAAGACGCTTCTTTTCACGAACTCTTATCATGTCTAATCTGATCCTCCACTCTCCAATTCCCGGCCCAGACGACACCCGCCTTAGCAGCTGTTTCGTCTCTCTTATCCTATGGGGCCGTCCATAAAGTACGTCACCATAGGCGCAATCACGTCCTAAAAGTTGGAGGGGACCAAATGAAACACGTCCTAAAAGTTGGGGGGGGACCTGACTGATAAAGTCAATGGGACCACTCAAAAGTTGGGGGACGCGTCCCGTGGGTCCCATAGGGTGGTTGCGCCTATGTACGTCACGCTCCAGGGGGAGAGGGGGTGTAAGAAAGTGTGACAGTTTGTGACAGGGGGGAGTTTTTATCCGCTGCTCTCTGTACCGTTATACCGACCGGTTATTTTATACTAAGATAGTCTGTTCCCAATCGATGTTCCAGAAGGCTCTGCCCAGCAGTGCGTTTGCATGGAGTTCAATGAAGTACTAACTTACTTGCGTATTTACTTATAATACATAATATCTATTCTGTCATTGGTGGATCTTTCATGAGGTGTGATTGGTTGAGCTAAAAATAGAGTTACACATATAACGGCAAGTGCAGACGCCAGATGGAGTTTTATGGCAGAAAAGGACCAGAAGTGGATTAAACAGTTACATTAAATCGTTTTAAGTTAAAAAATTAACTTATAAAAATATCTGCACTTTGTTTTCAAAGTTTGAGGTTTTAACTCGTGCAAATTAATCTTTGTGTATTTAGTTTGACATCTACCCAACATGCACCTTTCGCATAGTGTTTTTCTTAAACTTTTTTAGATAAAATTATTCTTAGCTATATAAAGATTGAGTAGATTGAGTTATTAGCTTTGATTATATATCCGTGCAGATATATTGATTTGACATCTTATTGCCAAGATATTTGTATGAAAGTCAGACTTTATTTGGCGGGAAAGAATTTTCACACGGATTTCAATCCCTTCTATAGCGCTACAAAAAGGATTCTATATTTAGAGGATAGGTTGTATATCCGTTTTATATATGGTGTCGTTGGTTTTTCTATTTTTAGTAGGCGATCGTCGCGTCACCTGGCGAAGACAAAAACAATAAAAACATGGCTGGTGCAATGACATGTTCATCGATTAATTGTAAGATTTCGAGGAAGAAAAATCCTGGATTGTCTTTCTTTCGGTTTCCAAAAAAACGAGGAAAGGTAAATGATGCTATGTTTTAAAATATTGCTTTAAATTTGTTTGAATTATTCTTGGAGTAACCTTAACGGATAAACTTAGTTTTGACCCCCATATTGACTGGCCTGTCTGGGATTAGTCCCAGGGCCTGTATTTGGCCTGTTTCAGGGCTATTTGCAATACAGGTAAACGTATTGCTTCCTTCCGGATTTGGTGTTTCAGGCCTTTAACAGAGACAGTGACATAGACAGAGAGAGTAATTAAGGCAAACACACATGTGGAAGTGGGCGGGGGAGGCCTTAGGTATATGGATATAAAGATGGCCTGTATTTGACATGTTTTAGGGCTATTTGCAATACAGGTAAGCACAGTACTTCTTTTCCAACTTTGGTGTTTCAGGCTTATAACAGCGACAGAGACATAGACAGAGAGTAACTAAGACAAACACACAGGGGAAGCGGGTGGGGTAGGCCTTATGTATATGGATATGAAGACAAGGGCCTGTATTTGGCCTGTTGTAGGGCTTGTAACAGGCTTCTATGTATGCCGGAAAAACCCGGAAACGGAATCGTGTTTACGGAATGGAACTGTTTTCATGTTGCTATCTTTACCTAGGTCTATGCGATACGTGTCCTTGTAGCTCATGGCCTCTCCGGGGCACGCTTGCATGATGTAGTTCAGGCCACCATATTAGCACCCCTTATGTATGCCTCCCCTGCTTGTTTTGGCTTTGCTAATTCTGGTCAGCGCACGCGTATTAATGCAATAATACAGAAAATGGTGCGGCTCAACTTTCTTCCTGCCGACCAGAAGTCGTTCGATGACCTCTGTGGTCACACTGATTCCTCCCTCTTCTCTTTTGCACTCTACAACCCAAGCCACGTCCTTGGTTCTCTATTACCTCCCATTAAAAATGCTACCTACTCACTCCGTCCTCGTTATCATAACTGTGAGATTCCTCATGCAGACACATTAACCAGATGTGGCTTTATAACACGGATGCTATTCAAGTGACAATACTTTTTTCATGTCTAGCCTAAGTTCTCTCCTGTATAGTTCATAACGTGTCTATTATGTAGTTGTATATATTTCTATTTGTCGTGATTGTAAATGCATAAATTATTCAGTTCTTGTCCATTGTTTCCGCAGTGCGTTTGCAGGCGGTTCAATAAAGTATATACTTACTTACTTACTTAGCATGCGGTCGGCATTGCGAACGAATTCAGCGGTGACTGTGTGTACATTCGGTCAATCGTGTTTGACATTGATTCGAAAAGTCAGACATCTATTTTGTGTTTCTGTAACTTCTCCGAGTAATAAATTAAAGTAAATGATAAGTAATTCAGAAGTAACAATTTGCTTTGCTACATGTGTTTGGCAGATGCAGGCGATGAGTACAATTATGCCGACGTTGGATCTAGTGAAGCGCTCTGCAGCGTACTTATCGGAAAGCTGTGGACTGTGCCGACCACTTTTATGATAGTCCAGCGGTTCCCAACCCGTGGCCCGCGGGCCAAAAGTGGCCCGCCTGGCCTACAAAAATGGCCTGCAGCATCTCAATGAATTAAGAAAAATATATGTAAAAATTGACAATTTGGACATGATAGAATATTTAATTCTTTTTTTATTACAAATTATTTTATTTGGATGTTAATAAATTGCATAAAACATTCTATTTTGATTCAATTATAACAATTTTATATGCCTTTATAGTTAATTAAATTTTAGCCTTGTGACCCATAATATCCTTCAACTAAGAAAAATGGCCATCGTATCCTCCAACTTAGAAAAAGTGGCCCTAAAGTCAAAAAAGGTTGGGAACCACTGGGATAGTCAGTTCATGAAAAGCCAAAGGCGAGACAGCTTGGTGTGGAACGCAGTGCCAACACTGTTCAATGTTCCAAATCCACACAAGAGACTTCAGTCGTGTTGCAAGCTACCACTGCCTCAAAAGCCATCTCTACCTCACAAGCCACGTGCAGATGTTTCAACAACAACAGGTTAGAAATACAATTTTGTAGGACTTATTTGCAATTTGTTTTAGTATTTAAAATCTAAATCTGATATCTAGTTTAGTTTCGGCATCCTAGTAAATGCTTTACACCTGAACATCAAAATGAGAATTTTGTTTGTGTGATATATCCCAATGTAGTGCTCATTGCGACAATAAAAATATTAATTGAAAAGATCTCTTGTAAGCCTATATAGCTTGACTTGAACTAATGCATCAAAGTGTTGTCCTCATGCTACAATCCACGCTTCATTTGACACTATTAACACGATGTTTTCTACATTGCAGTAATTTTTACTCATATAATTTCTAAAATGTTTCTACTTCCACTTTTTACCCCTTGCTTGTAGCATGTAAGCAGAGTGTCTTTAAGTATGCGTGTGCAATTACATACGGTTAGTTACACTTGTGATTCTTAGACAAGAACGCTGAGCAGTAAATGCTTGCATTTTTATTCATTCATTCATTCCGAAAACAACAGAGAAAGCTCGACGCTGTCTGGTAGCATATGTTTATATGTTTCACATATGTTTGTTTTTACAGGACAATCAGTTCGTTCTTGGAAGCATGATCTACAGTACTGATGAACTCACCGTCGCCTCTCGTACTACATCTGACAGGTCCGAAAACTATGCGCAAAGAAAATAGACAATTCCATGTCAATGAATGACATTATTAAGCAGTGTTTAATCTAGTCCCCGTCCTCTGGGGTGGAATCCAGATTTCTGGGGGGGACAGTCGAGCGGACGGTCGCTGAGGCACGCAGCGCCGATAAGGGGAGGGGTGTGGGATGTGCCCCCTCTCCACCCGAAATTTTTTTGAATTTCCACATTGCAGTGATAGAATTTAAAGCTATCATCTTAACAAAATAGCTGTATTTTTTAGTGCTGATGAGAGTTGCCTAAGACTTCAATAAATACACTACCGTATGCAATACTAAACTTACAATAATAATTTCTTGTTAAAATTTCACATTGTAATGGTACCCAACTACCCATTTAAGATGTCATTTTAGCCAAATAACTGAATTATTTAAGTACGCTTACTGATTAAAAAAAAGTGTGTGGGGAGGGATGTGGGGAGGGGGATGTGCCCCTCCCCACCGGAAACTTTTTGAATTTCCACATTGCAATGGTAGCATTTTAAGCTGTCATCTTAACAAAATAGCTGTACTTTTTCAGTGCTGATAAGAGTGGCCTGCTTATAATAATTTTTTTGAGTTTCCACATTGTAATGGTACCCTTTTCAGATGCCATTTTAGCAAAATTGCTCAATTATTTTGGTGCTGATAAAAGAGTGTTTTAGGATTTCAACATATATTATATATATAATTATATATATATATATATAATAACTACAATAATAATTTCCATCATAGGCTCAGTTCTGCTGTTGCTGGGTTATTATAATGACCAACTGCGGACCTGAGTATAACAATATTAGACTATGTAAGCTGACTTTTCAGCACAAAGCAGCTTATCCGTGTTTCACAAGATGGTCCTGAATTGCTGCCCAGGACACTGCAGAATTCAAATGGTACACAAGCCAACCAAGAAATAATAAACTACAGGTACCAAACTCTAGAAGTTTTGCAGTAATGATGTTGTTTTACTAGGTGTTCAAAGACCAAAACATTAATATTTGGCAGTTTGAAATTTGAAAGAAAGATCTGGAGAGAAGCCATTTAGTTGTACAAAAATGGTATTTGTACAAATATTTTCAGAAAGTTATACTCATTGTAACAAGATTTTATTATTTGTGTTATATATTATAATAGTTAATAATAACATCATAGGCTAATCATATAAACTAAATTAAATATATTAAATATATTGTTATCATATAAATAGTAAAAAATATCACAGTATATTATAACAGTTCATGTAATACAATGATGCAAATGTTCAGCAACTACAAATTATCATAATTTTGTTGTATGTTTCTGGGGGCGGGGAAGTCATATCTGTTTTTAGTCGGACAAAAATAGTATTTGTAGAAATATATACAGTAAATTATATTCATTGCAATATGATAGTATCATATACTATATCAGTAAATAATAGCTCTATTTAATCATATAACAGTAAATAATATCATGGTACCAGGTATATTATAATACTTCTTGAAAAATAATGATGTAAACAGCAACTAAAAACTTATCATTTCGTCAATTTTTCTGGGGGGAAAATGTCAATCCTGGGGGGGAACTTCCCCCTCAGAGACGTCTTGATTAAGCACTGTACACGCTGCCGCCGAAAAATTCTGACGACCATTTTTGTAGTCATCGAAATTTCCGACGACTTTTTCTTTTTTTTAGTCATTGAAGCTTTTTCGTGATTTTACGCCCGGAAAACCTTTCAAACAGCGTAAAACGCTCTACTTTCATGATGTTTTGCTTTGTAATTCACGATTTTTGCCTGCGTAGCAGCGTATACAGACCCTGTACCCTATTGGTCTTACTGAGGTGGGTGTACGCTGTATAGCCTAGCCTACCCGCGTGTACCCTCGGGAGCGCTTCGGACTAGCTTCTTGAAGAGGCGGTATAGCAAGTGCTCATACATACATAGGCGTACTTGCATGCTCGCCAGACCTAATCCTGAGCTGTCATACAAGAGACAATCGGAAGTAGAAGCGAAAATTTACTGGTACAAATGTTACATGTATGCATTGTTCCATTTATAGAAACGCTTGATGATTTCAGAGAAACTGGAGCCAATTCCTTGATTTCATTGTCATATTCGTGTCCAGCACCCTAAAATCTGTAAGAAGTTGCAAATTTCATGTAGCCTAAGAGGCACAACTTTCATGAAAATTTGTTGTCCAGTGTTACCAGTGCGCGATCTTAATCGTCGATTAAACGCCTGTCCACTATGATAGTAGCGTGATGAGAAACAATAGCCATTGTCAATACAGCGTCCGGATTTCTTAAATTGGCTCAAACGTTGGCCCTATAATCCCTGTTGTTTCTTCTCGGCTTTCAAGCACATGGATCTCTAGCGCTGGCATGGAGATCTGTCTGCGGACCCGATTTCGAGCCAGTCGGTCCTATATAATATGCTGCTATTATACATGTAGTGCCGATAATTGCAGGCTGTCCATATAGTTATGATTTATAACCTATCATTTGTGTTTTTGCGAATTGTTAAAATTGCATAACTGTAGGCCTACACTGCAACCGGTTAATGCTGTCTGTCTACCGAATTCAGTGTGAGAATTGTGGAAAAATAATTGAAGGGTTGGACCATTGTCAACTTAATTGGAATTCGGGTGTGAAAAACAGACTGCTATGGGGCTCTAATTAGAAAGACGGGGAGTTGACAATGACAATGACAATCATTTTATTCCCTGTAGCATAACACACACAACCTTTACACAACGTAACTTAACTAGACAACGTAATCACACTGTGTGACAAACATATTAATATAACATGTTTGTAAATATGCAGAAAACACTTCATTGTATCGACCATGGAAGGGGAAGACCCAGAAGGGGCAATTGCCCCGCTAGGGAGGGCCAACCCTCTAGCTAAACATAATGTTGGTTGCATAAATTCAGAACATATCGGTTATGCTAAAGAGACAGAAGATGACAATGACTCAACACTTTAATAGAGCAATATGCACACATCTGAAAGACAGAAAAAACAGGGGAAAAAAGAAAAAACCCATCCCCACTCGGCAATTCTCACTCTGACCCAATTGTTCAAAAGAGGAAATTATTATTATCTGGCGGCTGCCTATTCACGCCTCAGATTCATATTTCGTTAAGATTTCGGTGTCACGGAAGATTGCGCGCGTCATAATTTTATTTAATAATAATCAAAATTACCAATCCCCATGTCTTAAAATGTTAAATGCACGACGTCATAACAATAGTTGCCTAGGAGAACGGTGCCGTTCTCGTGGGATGAAGTGATAGAAGCTCTGATGCATGCAGACACTGCAAAATTTTCCATCAGTAAAAATTTATATAGGCCTAGTCATTGCGCTATATATAACGCCGCTATTCAATATTCAACTTAAATTTTGCCAAGCACAATAGGCCAGTAAAGAAAGTAACGTCAACGAGTTTTTTGGAGAGCGAAGAACTATAAGTTCGATTTTCAAGAGCATGGAGACAGAGGAACTTAAGAAAATGTATCTTTCCATGGTAGGCCTATTCGGCATTATCTAGGCTATGGATGGCCACATTATATAGCGTGCGCGTGTCTTTATGTCATTCATTAGGCCTACTTTTGCAGCAGACGAATCACGTCACTTCAATCACAATACGCTTTCTATATATATAAATGTATCAGACTTCTTCATTAGGATCTCAAACACGTAGCTTTGCTACAATTAAATCCATGACTTCTGTTTTAATAATATCATTACACGATGAACAATTTCCTGTCTTTAACATTAGCGGAGTAATCGGTTAATTAGATGTAACTGATTAATTTTCCTACTGGGTCGACACGCAGATATGTTAGCTGCAAATCAGTTTCTTCTCAATTCCCATTGGGGCATTGCAAGGCAGCAGGGTTTTTTAAGGGATATCTTGAATGATACGTTAAAAAGCTCTGTAAGACATGTGTACGATCGGATGGTTCCCGCAGCCAGTGAAGAGGTAAAATGGAATCCCTATGATTCCCCAAGATGGAAGGCTGTGGGGGAGGTTGGGCAGTGCATTACGTTTGAGCAGCTCCTGCGGTAATAATAGCGCACCCGGTCAGTCTTCAAAGTTCAAATTACTCATCGCTGCCAACTCCAGAATGCGATAGGCTGCACTGACATCTCGGTCGCTATATACTTACTAATTTTGAGCTCTAAGACTTGTCGCCAGGTTTTTCAGCCAAGATCTTTAAGGTGAACGGACGAGTTTGGATGCGGAGTCACGTATACCAATTGCTCTTTTTAATTTATTCTCAGTAGAATTTCGCAGTAAATAAATGATTTCTTAAGATCTTCCTCGACACATACCTTCCAAATCTGTTCTTTTAGGCCATTAAGAAAGAAATACAAAATCTTTGTGTCGTACGTACTATAGAAAATAAATATAAAGAAGCCATGAATATAGGCTAATATAAATTAAAATATTCTTCTAGGCAGGGTTGCCAGATTTCGGAAAAAAAGGTCATCAGAATTTCTGACGACCTTTTTTTGTAATTCGACCGAAATATCATGGAAATTTGCCATTTTAACGTGAATTTTTTAAAAAGTCGCCCAAAAAGCGCGAGGTCGCGAGGACGAAATTTTCAGTCGCGAGCGCTTTAAAAAGTCGCCCAATTCGCGCTTTTCGCGACGACCTGGTAACCCTGCTTCTAGGCTAAATCTGCCAAACCAATAATAATAATAATAATAATATTCGTTTTATTGAAAAACCAATCGACATAACGCGACAGTTAACAAGCACAGAGGAGCAGCGAATAAAGTCTAGTAAACGTTTTTATACAGCATCCGTGTTATGAAATTTTTATTGTTTTTATTGGTAAGTTCGAATGGATGCGGCCTAGGACGCAGATTGTATTTGTCAGTGGGCGCCCGCAGAAATTTTTGCAAGGGGGCAAAATTTTTACGATGGGTTTTTTAATGCAAATTTCTCAGTTTCATTTTGTGTATAATTTTTAATATGGATAGTTTGATTAGTTTCCTTAGAAATTTGTTAAAAATCAAAAAGTAAATGTTAAGAAGTAGTTTCCTAAAGGTGCGCCATATAAGTCCATAGAATGAACGAATGAACAAATGAACGAAAATAGGTGTCAGTTTTCAAGGGGCAAGTGCTTCTCTAGCCGCTTCTAAAGCGTAACTCAAAAGCCAATCGCAGGACACCAGCTATTTCACATGTGCTGCATCGAGTCAGAAGTCTATTCCAAAAAGTAGTCAGAAAGAGGTCCGAGTCTGGTAGCCAGAGGGCCAGAGTAGCGGCTGATGCGGATGTAGTTTAGAAAGGTGGTGGATCCTCGGGTCCTCCACCTTCAGATGAGTGTGGGTATAAATTCTTTCGAACAGATCTCCTTGTTAGTTTTGGGTGTAAATACCGATCGAGGCGTGATAACCAGATCCCTACTACTACCACTACTACTACTGCCACTACTACTACTATCACTGCTACTACTACTACTATATACTACTACTACTACTACTACTACTACTACTACTACTACTACTACTACTACTACTACTACTACTACTACTACTACTACTACTACTACTACTACTACTACTACTACTACTACTACCACTACTACTACTACTACTACTGGCTCTAGGACCATTGCTCATAGGCTGATTGCTCATAGGCTTATTGCTCATATGGCTTATTGCTCATAGGGTCTATTGCTCATAGGCTCATTGGTCATATGTCCAAAATAAACGAACTTAGGCCTAGGTTTAAAACAAATATACCGTTTCCTATATCGGGGACCTTCTTCACGCCTTAGCTTGTGCTTATCAATTAGGGACAATCATAGGCGCAACCACCCTATGGGACCAACGGGACGCGTCCCCCCAACTTTTGAGTGGTCCCATAGCTTTATTATTATGGTCCCCCCAACTTTTAGGACGTGATTCATTATGGTCCCCCAACTTTTAGGACGTGATTGCGCCTATGGGTATAATGGGGACAATTAGCGTTGGTAGATTAATACAAAAAATGTGTCAATGACGAAACTATACATGAAGGCGTGAACTGACTTGTTCGAACCGCTCATTGCTCAATTATAACAACAACAATAATAATAATGTCATTGTTATTACTATTTAAATCATATGTTCTAGCTTTCAAAGATATATTATCCAGTCCAATAACTTGATCATCTGACCTCGGTCTTTCTTTTGTATTCATACCCATCAATCTTTCCTCAATTAGAATGCTTCTTAGGAAGCATGCAGTCTCTCCTCATGATGTGGTCAAACCAATTTCCTCCTGGACTTTTCATAACTCCTACATTTGTCCAACGCTTGAAAAATCTATCTCTCCTGCATGCCATCCAGCCTGATTCACATCAACCAAATTGTGTCTTACTGGGATTTAGGAGAAGCCGATTTGACACATGTCACCATCCAAGAGGAAAGGACGTCTACAGTCAGACACATTAGGCGCACGTACAGTGCCGAGTCCAATGGGTTAGAATGTATGTAGGCTTGAGTGTCATCAGCAAAGATTTGGTGGAAGAGCCCCCGGGACTCAAGTAGAGGACAAAGATCAGCCGTGTAGAGAAGATAAAATAAGGGGCCAAGTACGGAACCCTGAGGAACACCAAAAGGAGCAGGAACCCAGAGCCAGAGGGACCTAGGGGATCCAACAACCACACAGTTTGAACGGTTGCACAACCCGCACCAACAATTCTGTCCTCATTAATTGGCCTCCCTAAGGTTCGGCTAGCTCCTCATCTACAGTCTGTAACAAACGCTGCAACTATAGGCTCATTGCCCGTCTTCCTTGATTCTCCCACATTTCAAGTCTACAATATTTAACATTTATGAAAATTTATTTTCATTATTCTTTTATATTAGTATTGTTTCTAGCACATTTTAAAAGGCTCTTAGTCTTTCTTTCACAATATAACTTATGTCTTTTGGACTTAAATGGTCAACCCATTATCTGTTGTAATTGTTTATAAACGAGTTGAACTTCTAGCATTAGAAGTGATTGTGTTCTTCAGTTGGACTTTAGCGCTGCGTCCATGTAGCGCGTTATGGTTGAACTTTGCTTCGGAAAGTTCAGCCTTCGATCACTACGATCCAAGTCGGTCTAAAAGACACAAAAAAACTATCCCTTTGTTCTTGTGCATTCATCATAAAAATCCTTAAACTCTTGGACCCTTCTTCTGATGGCAGCAAGACCAAGGTTTTTGCGAAACCGTGTGTTGCAAAAATTAAAATATTGCCAGATTATTCCTTCAGATGTGGACAATCTACTGCTAAAATGCAGCATTCTCTCGCGTTCTTGTTGCATTGCTTGGTTTGTAAGTACAAATGTAAGTCCCTTAAGTGTGTTAGCGCAACATGTCGGGGCAGTGTCATTTCTATTAACTGAAACTTTAACAGAAATAGGAAAATAAGGTAACTGAAAAAGCATAACTGAAATAATACTGTGTCAGGGAGACCAGTTTATTCCATAGTGCTATATGAAAATCATGTCTACAAGAGTCAGGTTGCTTATTCTGTTTCAGAATCATGGGGATGAAGACAATCCAGCATGTCGTTACACCAGGGTAAAGGGTAAATAGATTCCTGAGCACCCAAGGGTATGGACAGAGCTGGTTTAAATAAAATGCAATTTTACACCCTCACTACAAGATTAGGGTAACGGTACAATAGGGGTGTAGCATACCAGTCAGAGGATCGGTATACCCAGAGCCGTTTTAAGGCCAAGGCACGCGAGGCACGTGCCTAGGGCCCCGCGCAACAGGGGGGCCCCGCGACGACCCAAAATACTACATCGCATTATAAATTAGCAACATAATTATTATACGAACTTTAACGTAGATCTATGTTAAACTACTCTATATCTGACACTGAGATATTGAGGCGGAAATAGGGTTACGCTCAGGCATCTCTCGGGTTGGGGGGAACTTCACCCAGAAAATAATGACTACCCGGTATCCAAAACATTTGACCACATAATAATAGTTTTGATTTCTGTTTACATTATTGTATTACACGAACTCTAGTAATATATGATTATGATGATAAAATCGACTAATAACATATATGATAACATCATATTAGGCTATACAATGAGTATAGTTTACTGTTAATATTTGTACATGACTATTTTTGCACGACTAATTGGTGTCTTTCCATGCTACCTTTCAAATGTCAAACTGCCAAATTTTCTAAGTGTTTTGTCACTTGAACACTTAGTAGGCCTAAACAGTAGGCTATCATTACTATACAAAAAGTCAAAAATTTCAGGCGGGGAGGGCAAATTTTCTCCCCATACTTTCCCCTCTCGGCGCTACACGTCTCAGCAATCGACCGGCAAATACCCGTTCTCAGTTCCCAGAAACCTTGATTTCACAGCAGCTTTTAAAGGGTCTAGATTGGACTCATGGCTAGGCCTACTTTTAGGGTTAGGGTTTGTGCCTAGGGCCCCAAAACTCCTTAAAACGGCCCTGGGTATACCCGGGTCCACATGGAGTGCCTCGTCATAATCTGATGGTCAAGCAGAGCATGTGGGTTGTCATTAGTTCATTGCTTATGTCCACAAATAACAATACAATAGTGAGATCATTGGCTCTTCGATCTAACCATCCTGATTTGTCATCTATTAGCAAAAAGCTAAACTTTGCATTTGTTGTTAAACACCATTGCCCTCCAAGGCACCTTTGCTTCACCTGTTCAAAATATTGTGCTCGTACCTCCACTATGCAGAACTGTGACTTCTTGGGGTAGGACCTTCAACCTGGAATTCCCATTGATGCTCTGCTCCCTTTCTAGAATGCCTTCTCAGGCATTTCTCTCATTTTAAGACGTTTTATTTTGGCTGCACTGAGCCTGGGACCACCTCCGAGTAGTCTCCTTGAAGAGGGGTTATACAAATTCATTTAATGAATGAATGAAAAACGTAATAGATTTTGTTAATCTCAGGATAATTTTTTAATTCCTTACAGATTTGAGCAAAATGATAATAATAATAATTTTTAAAAAATCAGTGTAGCTATCTTACTTTAACTAACCAACTTCAACACAAAATATGGAAAATACCAACAAAGATCTCAAATTTTTCACCAACATACTTTACACAAAACAATCTATGTACAGCAGCAAAAGAAAAGCATGAAGTCAAAATAAACTAAACTTCATTCCTACGGTTCCTAAATTCCTGAAAAACTAATTCCCTAGAAAGCATTTCAAGCACAAGCAATTAATTTAAAAGAACATGAAAAAGCTGAATCAGTCCAACAATCAATTCTAGAAATGAACGCAGAAAAATCAGAAACTGTCTCTAACAAAAAAGCCTTTGAACGTTTAACACTCCGCTCAGAAAATAAGTCGTACAAAGCATAAATTGTAACGCTAGTTTTACCACAATCCCGAGTTCACAAAACACGTCCAGCAATAATACCCCATTTCTGTGACTTGTATCCAGATAAAAAGCAAGATAGCCTAATTGCAATAAGAAATATGGCACCACATTTTTACCTTAGCTTTCAAAAACAACGTTTTATAATTTCACCATTGAATTCGGTTTCCTTAAAAGTAAAAACCTTCCAATGATTTTTAATGATGTTCTACTTTATGATGCAAATATCCTAATTGCATTTTTTAATTTTCCATTTTTTCTATAAACCACTATTAAAAATCTCAATTTTTCTAATATTTTTTAAAATAAATTTCCACCTTAAACCAAACAGATTTAATTCGTAACAGACAACTCCTGGTGATTCTACAAGTTTCTGCCTTAGGTCAAACGTATTTAATTCTTAACAGAGAACTCCCAAACAGATTTAATTCTTAACAGACAACTCCTGGTGTTTCTACAAGTTTCTGCCTTAGTTATGCCAAACGTATTTAATTCTTAAGAGAGAACTTCTCTCGTCTTTGCATCAGTTTGTGGCTAACTACAATGGGGCCACGAAGCGGTCCTTGTGTTGATATTTTGCCGAGTAAATTACATGGATCTAATTCATGTTTTGACTCTGTTCTTTCACCCTCCATGCCGCCTCCATGTACTTTGTGATCGCCGACTGACGCACTGGAAAGTAGAGGCGCTCATCCGTGCGATCAAAATCACTCTGCAGTGCAACAAGAATCAGATATGGAAGAGAAAAGCGAAAGCAACAAAGCGCACAATTAATATCGCACAAGCATGTTATACAATTATACGTAAGCCAACATCAGTTTAAAAGTATTAGCAAGCACATTTTAAAGCAGATATTAATCATAAAAGTAAAGTGTGGACTCATTTAGACATTCTCAGTTAAGGGATCATTCTGTTTAAGTGAAATGGTGTTACATCCTCAAATGCTATAACACCAGTATTGATACAACGTACTGTACACGAACTACAGTGTAACATTAAAATATTAACCCTTTTAGTCTTGCACACATTATCATATGGCTTGTTTGACCCCTTACATTCGCACAGAAGAGTCCACACTTCTCACTGTAGAAAATGTTATTAGTAAATGATGATGGCAATGGTAATGGTGGCAACGGTGATAATGTGATGAGCATGATGATGATGATGATGTCAATAATGAAAGAAAAAAACATGTGAGTATGTTTCCCAATAGTATATACAAAGCCAATTGACAAGTAGATAAAAGCCGCATACAGCAGAAGCTTAAAGCAACAGCGACAGAAGAGCAAAACATTTGAAAACATGGGAAAATGAAATAAAGCGAGATCTGAGATATCTAGTTCACAACAGTTCAACAAATATTTGTCTAAGGTCAAGAGACACAAAGACATATTAAGTTAATAGATAACTGATAAGAAGTTAAAAGCTCATCAATAAATAATTTAGTATTCATGAGTGGTAGTAATAGTTAGAACTACTTGCACTGCCCTTCTGTGTCTGTCTGTCTGCCGGTTTGCAAGTCTACCTATCTTTCTAGCTGTGTCTTGCTCTCAGGACCTCTAACTCATATTAGTTCCATCAAATATCTTTGTAAAAATAATAATAGCACTAGAAGCAACAGTGTCACTGCTACCATACTAATAATTGTCACCCAGTCTTTGCTATTTTTAACGCAGTTCTTGCACTGAATCAAGCAGGAAAATAGTCACAGCGCAAAAAAGCTTGACAAAAGAGGAAAATGAAAGGAGTTTCTATGTCGAAATTAGGATTTCTATCCATTACCAAATTTGCTCACTTTTATTTTAAATATTTTTTTGAGTAATGTAAGTATATCTGTCTTTCCGGCTGGTTCTGTCTGTCTAATTGTCTGTCTGTCTTCCCGTCTTTGCTGTTTTGTTTCTTTATGTCATCTTCATAGAACTGAATTCATTACTTGGTTCCTTAAATTAGAGAAAGTTAGAAAATTGTAATACAAATCTAATCAAATGGATTCCTATAAACCGAGCAATCACAATTCCTGCAAAGCATCAAAAAAGAGGAACACAAGAAGATGATGGAAAATAAATTAATTAGTAACATAACTTAATAATACAAAACAAATATTTAGAATATTACATTTGAAAAATGACAGCATGTACTATTATATTTGTACACAAATATGGAAAAGAAAAGAATATTTAAAGATAAAGATTTCTGTTCTGGGACACAGACTTTGAAAGCAAAGACGACATGAAAATAATCAGCATAGATAAAAAAAAATAGATAGCAACTCTTCGGTATCTGAAGAGCAGGCAAGAGAGGCAGGATGATTTCAATTCCTACCAGCGGCTGGGTCATCCACCCGTACTCCTGTGCCTCTGTCTGTGGATAGAGATACTTGCGCACTGGTTCCTGGTGAGATCTCTCAATTACCTTCTTGAAGTGAGCTAACAGAAATTTGCAAAAAGTTAACATGATCATTTGTTGAGTAGGCCAGTTTTGTACAGCTGTTATTTTCGCCTTCAGAAAGAAATATGCAAATAGCAAACATTATTTATAGCTACTGTCAAGTTTTGTCAGCAATCTTTTGCTTACAAGTGCTCCATCCGTGTGCGTATCTATATGTGTGTGTCTGTGTGTGCATTGGGTGCGTGTGAGGTGTGTGAAGGAGTGTGCGTGTACCCATGCATGCATGTACCAAATGGATCCATGTTAAGCTGGGAGTTCCCCAAGGCTCTGTCTTGGGTCCTTTGCTCTTTATTCTATATACGGCCGACATCCCCTCTCTTTTCCCACTCTCTGGAACAGCCGGTCATCTCTTTGCAGATGATGTGCAGGCATACGTCCATGGGTCTCCTTCATCCCAGCTACTTTTAGTTGAACGCATCCAGTCTCTCTCACATTCCCTACACTCCTGGATGTCATCAAATCGTCTCTCTCTTAATGCCTCCAAAACGCAGTTTATTTGGTTCGGCACACCTCAGCAGCTTTTGAAAATTGATTTTGTTCTCCTCTCTGAATTATTTCCTCACTATACCTTTTCCTCAACTGTTCGTGATCTGGGTGTTACTCTAGATAGTTCCCTTTCATTTAAAGACCATATATCTAATCTTACACGCTCTTCATATTTTCATTTAAGGCGTCTAAGGGCAGTTCGGCGTTCTGTTTCGCCTTCTGTTTTTACCACTTTGGTCCATGCTTTCATTTGCTCCAGAATTGACTACTGTAATTCTCTTCTAATTGGTCTTCCCAAGGTTAGACTCTCACCTTTGCAGTCGGTCCTTAACGCGGCCGCCAGATTAATTGCACGCCTTCCACGCTACTCTCATATCTCTACTTTTATGTTTGAGCAGCTCCATTGGCTTCCTCTGGCTGCGCGCATTGAGTTCAAAATTCTCATTTTGGTCTCTAAGGCGCAGCGGGGTCTTGCCCCAAAATATCTAACCAATGGAATTCGCAGGCCAGTTTCAGCCTCCTCACATCGTCCACTCCGCTCTTTAGACAGATTTGAACTTCTAGTACCTCCTACTAGAACGGCTATGGCTCAGTCCCGTTCCTTTACATCAATTGGCCCCTCTCTTTGGAATACGCTCTCTCCTTCTACTCGATCTCAACTTCTGATAGGTAATCCCTCCTCCTCATTTTCTTTTCTTAAAATCTATTTCTTCTCTCGTGGCCTTGCGCACTGGGAGCGCCTCTGAACGGTTCACCCTAGTAGAGGCGCTTTATAAATGTTTTTATACAATACAATACAATACAATACAATGCAAGTGTGTGTGAACATGCCACGAATGACTCTTGCAATTTTTTGTGCATTGCCTGAGAAGTTTGGAGCTCATGAATACAATTATGATTACCAGTTTTTTTATATGTCTTCATGAACTACTTTACTATCTTGCAATTTGGCTTGCACAATTATTTTAATTAACAGCCTTGACCAGCAGGCCTATGAAAATGACACAGATCAGCATAGAAGATTGGATAAACTGAAGACAAGAAAGTTTTGAAGGCAGACACTCAAAGACAACATAACATTTATTAAAATTCTGTCCAATTAATTAAGTTGACTTTGATAAGGAGATTAACACTTGCTGAATGATACGATAGTGGGCGCTTTGTGGAAGACAATTCCAGAAGCAGCAAAAGCAGTTCTTCATTTATCTATTTTGTGTATGGTGATTCGTAAACCACGTCAGTGAGAGCTACATAAATTCATATGCTACATTACATTTCATGTTCAGATCAAGATGTCTGTTAACTCTGAATTGAACAACAGGTGTGGACTTGGAATAGCGGTTACCAATGCCTACCACATTTGAAGCCGTTTCATAAAAGGTGCTGCATAAATGTTTGAAAAGAAATGCACAAAGATAGCCGAGTGTTTGAAATACTTACTGTCTTCTTCTCCCTCTTCCACATCATGCATCGAATTTGGCTTCCCAGTCAGGGTATGCACTACAAAATAAAAATTTCAAATGTTGGATTGATCAGTCGAATTATTATTAGCATTATCTGTATTATTATTAGTATCAATAGCATCGTATTGTATTGTATCTAAAAATTCATAGAGTGCCTATCACAGGATAGGCTGTTCAGAGGTACTTTCAGCACAGCAACCTCAGGAAAAAGAAATTCTTGAGAGAATGATAGGATGCAAAGGAAGAGCCCAGACACGAGCTAAGCGCTTAGGGAGCCAGGGTAAGACTTCACCATATAAGTGGAAATGTGAGAAAACCAAGGAAGGCATGAGCCTAGCAGCAGCGTTTAACCCTTTAACGACCAGCTGCATATGTCTTCCCATACATTTTAGCACACGCTGGTCGTTAAAGGGTTAAACAGTAGTAGTAGAAGAGTCAATACTATTATAATAAGTCTCATTTTTTACACATTTATTAAACACAACTATATCTCGTAGGCAAGCATAAATCGATGGCATCGAGCAAAGTCTGTGATTTGCTCAGCAACAGTTCTGCTCAAGAGTCACTACACACAGTAACCCTCACAGCAGAGGCTCATGCTTGAACTCTGAGCACTCTGAGCTTTAACCAGCTGGCTACTATCTCCACAGTAATAATGTAATGTAAAGTAATACTGGGAAATTAAAAATTGTATCGTATCCATAGATTTATATAGCATCTCTTACAGAATGATCATTCAGAGGTGCTCTCAGCATTGAAACTCTGGGGGAAAGATGTGCCTTAAAGCCACGAGTCTCGGCCTGTCATCACACTTCTATGCCGACGACACGCAGCTCTACACGTCAGGACCTCCATCAACGGCTGTACACCAGCGGCAGCGAATGGAGCTTGGTATTGAGCGGATCGCAGAGTGGATGAGATCGAACAGACTGCGGCTCAACCCCGAGAAGACAGACTTTATGTGGTGCGCAACCAGTAGACGGTGCCTTCATCTTGACACCGGTGCGCTCAGCGTCTGCGGGGCTTCAATCACGCCTTCGACCTCGGTGCGTGATCTGGGCGTTGTGCTGGAGTCTGACTTGTCCATGAGGCGCCATGTGGCTTGGACGGTCAGCAGCTGTTTTCGCCAGCTCCGTCTCATCAGGAGCTGTATCAAGTCCTTGCCTTTTGAGGCCGCTAGAGCAGCCGTCTCTGCTTTCGTCATCTCTCAAGTGGACCGCTGTAACAGTCTGCTGGCTGGAGCGCCTGCGTGTCTTTTGGACGGACTTCAGTCGGTGCTCAATGCCGCGGCCAAGCTCATTTGTAATAGGAGAAAATATGCTCATGTTACACCACTCCTACGCGACGTCTTGCATTGGCTGCCAGTCCCGTTCCGAATTGAGTTCAAGCTCAGTTTGCTGGTCTACAACTCGCTTCATGCGACTGCTCCTGAATACATCCGCGACTACTGTTCCGAGACCCATTCCTCCGCTTCCGGGCTGCGACTCAGGTCGCTTGGGAAGACCGACCTCCGTGTACGGAGGATGAGGACACGTTTCGGCGACCGCGCATTCTCGGTTGCTGGTCCCAGATGCTGGAACAGTCTTCCACCGGACATTAGATTGGCCGCCTCAGTGGACTCTTTCAAAACAAAGCTTAAAACTTATCTGTTTGCTAAGGCATATCCCGCAGTTGGCCGTTTGTGAGGCGCCCTTGTAGCGGTATGGCCGCGTTACGGCGCCATATAAATTGTCGTTATTATTATTATTTTATTATTAAAGGAATAAAATAAAGAATAGTAATTACGAAGCGGTGCAGAAGTAGTAATGTAATAATGCCCTCTCTGCTTCAGAGTCTCTCTGCACTCTGAAGCAGAGTAAAAAAATACACAAAGAATCGTGAGCAATGTGAAAGAAGCAAGCTTTGATAGGTAATCTATTGTTTAGCAATATAATTATCAAATTCGACATAACTATAGTATTGGAGACCCACGTGTCGGTTAGGGTAAGGTCAGGCGTCATGAGTGTCGGTTAAGGTCAGGTTAGGCGTTGTGAGAGTCGGTTAGGGTCAGCGTTGTGAGGGTAGGTTAGAGTAAGGTTTAGGATTAGTGTCGTCATTCGGTCCCCAATACTATAGTTACACCATCTATTCCCCATTGCAAAGGTCTTAGCGCTGGCCGAATACAAGCTGTATTAACGAAAAGAATTCATGCCAAATGGAAGTCGGGTAGATGTTATTGACGGCTCGGTAGCACGTAAACAGTATGGCCGTCGGTAACATCTACCGGAAGTCGGATTGATTAAAATTATTTGTCCTTAAATAAGTTTTCTTAAATATATTCGTTTAATTTAAAGATGTAGATTATTATTCAGGACAGCTACCGCAGTGATCGAGTCACAATTTTTCATCGCTACCCAAACTACGTCCGTCTAACGCAGAAATACGGACAACATTCGCATTTATATAAAAGTCTGAAGATACAAGACTTTTCTTACTCTTTCGGAACGGGTTAATGCTGTAATTGAGGAAGAGCTTCTGATTCCTCTGTTCCTTGAGGATCGTTTCGACGAGGATGGCATTCTGGTGGACGGCATTCTTCGCCTCCAACTTATTCTGCTGCGCCATGCTTCGAATATTGAGAATATCGTCGAGAAAGTCGCAAGCGAAGCCGAATCCGCCGCTCTTCTTTCTCCGCCAAGCAACGCATCTCCTCAGCATTGTTGTCAATGGTTACGCGATTCTGGGTCAGGTCAGATCGATGACCCGTACCACGTGACCCACATTAAAAATTATTACGAACGTTGACATCTTCTATATTATTAAACGGTAGTTTTTACTATCATAATAGCGATTATTTAATTTCAAGACCGTTATACCAAAGATATACTGTGGCCTACATACAAAAATGTCAAAATCTATTGTACGCTTTGCAGTAGTTTCTATTAATAAACATCAGTGATCATAGATATATTCGTGTGATATAATAAGCAATAGAAGGCTCTGAATTATTATATCTATGGATATTAAAGGTCGATTCGCTAAAGTAAGTAAGTAAAGTATGCCACGCTGATAATTGCACTTTATTTGTTCAAACCAAGCTGACAATTATGCAGTAATATTACGTGGTTTAGTAGGAACAGATGATTAGTAGTTTGACAGTGTATTGCAGACTGTCTGTTCTGTTAGTAGGTAAGATTCCTATCAGCTGTGCCAGCTTCGCACTGTCATCATGGCCTTCCTTCTGAGCTACACCTACACACTTGGACTCTACCAGGATCATTCCTTACTAAACTTATAACTTTTCTTTTTGGGGGTGCTGGAGTCGGGAGCGCCTCCGAGTAGTTTTTCTTACTTGAAAGAGCGCTATATAAATGTAAGAATGAATGAATTCCTGCATGTATTCTGTAATTTGCGTTCTTGTGAATTGTTTCAATTGCATACAATGTAAACTGTAACTTCAACAAAGAAACTATTATTATTAGAATATGATATATGGCAAGTGGGAGTCGACGTCGTGTCCATCTCATCTTCGTGCCGGCGCACGTGTTACCGCTCAACCATGTTAAATGACCATGAAATAATTAAGTAGTCTACTTGTGAGCCTATCCTGAATTCCTGACTTAACTTTACTTTGGTAGCTAATGGCTATACTGTTATAAGTAGGCCTATCTACAGTTCTTTAACTTTATTACGCAAAACAACGACAAGTTTCTCGTATTTTTGTTCTTCCATTTCCAACGATAGTAAATGAACACAAGCGACAGTTTAAGACTATACATCGCCATCTTAACCAACTCTCTCTCTCTCTACACTTCTTATACACATGACTGGCACTCCTATCCAAGCCAATCTCACTCTTAGCGTACATCCCTCCTTCAGCCGCTCTGTTCCTCTCTCTGTATGTCTCTGTTGCTCTCAGGCGTACGGCCGCACAGCAGAAAACTTTCCCGCCACTCAGCCACCTGGCCTAAATGCATGTAGTTTAAGACATGGCCATATTTAGGGATTTGCCCAATTACCTGTACGCTCTTGCATAATAATCAGCTGACCATTCAAGGTTATACAAAATTAGCTTACAATACCTATTTCCTTTCTATTAAAGAGAGCTAATTATCTTTAAAAATTTGCAAACGTACCTTAATTAAACAATTCAAGCAATCCATAATATATAGCATCATAAAATATCTTACACAACAATCTAGACAAACAATCAGCTACTACATTCAGTTTACCTTTCTTGTAGTTCAACAGAATGTCAAAATTTTGTAATGATAATGACCATCTGACTAACTTAGCAGATTTTGACATTGATTCAGTCAAGTAAACTAAAGGATTATGGTCTGTAAACACATTGATTTTAGAACCAATAATTATATAATAATTTCTTTCAACTTGTTTAAAGCCCAAATGATTGCATAGGCTTCCTTCTTAATCGTTGCCCATCTCCTCTGGGTATCTGTCAGCTTCTGACTGATAAATGAAACGGGACGTTCTATCCCTTCATTGTCCACCTGTGATAGAACAGCTCCCACAGCAAAATCACTGCTATCACACATAGGTGCAATCACGTCCTATAAGTTGGGGGGACCATAATGAATCACGTCCTATATGCTGGGGGGACCATAATAATAAAGTTAGGGGACCACTCAAAAGTTGGGGGACGCGTCCCGTGGGTCCCATAGGGTGGTTGCGCCTATGCTATCACAGTACAAATTAAATGGTTTACCAACCTCAAACATATATAGAACCACATTTGACAATACAATCTGTTTAAGTGAATCAAAGGATTTCTGATGTGCATCAGTCCAAACAATGTGCTCAGGTACTTTCTTGCTGGTTAAGTCTGTCAATGGTTTAGCAATTTCAGCAAAATTACAAATAAACTAGTCTGTAAAAATCCAAAAGCCCTAAAACCTGTTTCACTTGCTTCTTCGTTTCAGGTTTCTTCAAATTAATCAAACTGTCAATCCTCTCTGGATTCATCATCTTCTTCCCTGATCCTATAAGGTGACCGATGAATTTCACCTCACTTCTACCAAACACACATTTCTTCAAGTTCAACGTTACATTGTGCAGTTTAATTTGTATCAAAAATAATTCCAAATGTCTTAAATGAATGTCCCAATCACTAGAATGTACTGCAATGTCATCAACACACGGTTCAGTGAATTCCCGAATCGGTTGCAAAATAATATTTATCGCTGATAAAGATGAACTGCTTGTCATTAAGGAACAACTCTCTCTGGTGACGAGTCAGTTGAAAACTCGAGATGAAATTCAGTCAAGCAGAACAACTGATGTGGAGAGGATTTACGCTCAGCTGCAGGAAAAGAACGAAGAACTCAGTTCTGTCAAACAGCAACTTTCTACGTTGACTGGTCAGAAGAGTGACCTGGAAATCCAACTGAGTTCTCAAGAAGAGAAAAGACAGTCTCTGTTGATATGGAAAGAATCTCATCCGAGCATCAACAGAAAGAGGCGGAGCTATGTGCGATGAAAGAACAGTTGACTGAGTTGACGAGTGTCAAAGTTGCCCTGGAGAGAGAACTGGGCGGTCAGAGAAAAGATCAGAGCAAAGATTGAGCGAGGAACTGCGTAAGTTGGAGGAGAAATATCGAGAGGACATCGCAAATATGAAGGCTGAAAATGAGAAACTGATGCTTGCCGCAAAAGGTCACATCGAGGATGTCGAGGAATTGCGTCACAGGTTCGAACAGGACCTTCAAGAGAAGGACTCGGAATTGTCCGATATGGAGGTGATCCTGACTAAGAAGGAAATAGAGATTGGAGAACTGGAGCAGCAGCTGAAGCAAGTTGGTGAAGAAATGGAAAGATCACGGCAGCAAGGTGACCAACCGAATCCAAACGATGAAATCTGTGCAGCACCAGCTGAATTCTTTAAAGGAAGAACATGAGAATCAGATGACTATGAAGGCTAGAGAACGTGAAGCAGCTCTGGCAGACCAGGTGGAATGTCTTCAAAGACAGCACGAGGAAGAACTGGAGAAGCTGTCCACTGAGCATCAGTCGCGACTGAAGGAGTGTGAGTTCAGACACAGTGCGGCAGTCAACGCGGCTGTCGAGAAGACCGAGTTAGAATCGGAGAAGCGTGTCAGAGAACTCGAGGAATTCTACTCTGAGGATCTGAAGAAGGCTAAAGTCTCCTTAGCCATGCTGGAGGAGGACTCGCAGAAGCTGAGCAAATATGAGCAGCAGTTGGCAGAGAAGATGACTCGCGTTTTGCAGCTGCAAGAGATGCTGAATTTGATGGAGCAGAAGCACAGAGAGACATGTGAGACTGTCGTCAGGATGGAAGCAGAACGCTGTGAGACTGTCGGCGAAAAGGAACACAAAATTTCCGAACTGATGGATGTGAACAGCAAGCTAGAGAAAAGTGTAGGATGTTTGAAGGAACAGGTGGAACTGCTGGAGCAAGAACTGACATCTGGTGAGGACGAGTACAAGTGCAGCCTTGCAAAAGTTGAAATGCAGGTCTCAGATGTGCAACAGTCGCTCATAGAGAAAGACAATAGGGTATGCGCATTGGAAGTGGATGTAGAAAGACTTCAATGCCGTTTGACCGCTGTCAATGCCCAGCTACAAGAAAAAGTAGACGCTCTTCGTAAAAACATGGATGAACAGAAGCTGGTAAGCGCAGAGATGGCCAAGCTGATAGATTTCTGCATTGGCTGGATTTGAACCGCCAGACATAATAACGTAGTCTGGCCACATTAGTATCGACTGCTGTCAGACATTCAAGTAGTTAAGCGAGTGGTAAACCTAAAATATCTGGTCATGAGTTTTAAAATTGCAAAGAATTATACACTTCTCACTTAGGAAGGTGGCACAAACATACACTTCAATCAATAAAAAATTACAGAAAAAACACAGTACTGGAAATAAAGCTAAATATTCTACAATTGCTCCAAAAGTCAAACTACAGAGTGACTTTATTATTATTATTAAGCTGTCATTTATAATGTGCCAAAAAAATAGAATTTTGCATGAAAGTGGGTAAAAGGAAAGTCTACTCATAAAATATTACACATTTGCTTGTAAGATTCAGCTCGAATCACTGTAATATTTTTTGCCCAATGTCCTTTACAGTTCACAAGTAATGAATTAACAATTCCACCAATTTTCAACTAATATGACATTTGTACATTAGAGTTCAGTTGTACATAGAGTCTTTTGGTAGTAACAATATATGATACATTACAAATACGTGAAAATTATACAATATGATACATTCTATAAGCATTATTAGCTTTTGCAAATGTCAGTTTCTCCACCCCGCAATAAGTAAGAACAAATTTCCAACAACTAACATTGAACTTGAAACTGAATGCTGAACAGTCACATTGAGATCAATTAAAATACCATGCATTAATGAACAGATTGCTGATCCTCAACAATTAAAGTTCTAATTGATGCAAAAACCAATTCTAAGCTCAGACCATGCACTAAACATCTAAAAGTCTTGCACTAGTAAAACTCCTGTCAAGACATATTCATTGCAAATTTCTCATAATTAGCATTGCTCAATGCAATAATATGATAGTGGCTCATTACCCAGATCATGGTCAGAAAGTCCATCGGAGCCAGTACACAATCAGAAATGCAAGCATGTTACTTACATGCAATTGTACCGTTTACACCACACCCTCTTTTTGGCACACATGCTGACCCTCAACAATTAAAGTTCTACCCAGATGAACCAGCAATCTGGCACACATGCATTTTAGTGACATTACAAGCTGTCATGACTTTGAAATTTGAGAAAATTAAACCCCCAATCCGTTTGCATTAATCAGTTAACCATGGCACAATGGCTGCTTTCCTCAATCGCATGGCGGCTGGCGTTGCAGGGACTCGAGTTTCCGTTGTAGTCGCTGGTTTTGCTGCCTAAGTATTTTATTATTGTGCTTATACCGGGCAAGTGCAGATTCCATTAGACTGAACTTGTTAAGAAGCACTCTGGGACTGGGTAAAGAGTAGTTGTGTCCATCACATACTTTCACCGGTTTTTCAGAAATCTGATGCTTAGATGGCCTAATTGGCAAGTTACTTTCCGGTATAATGTCTTTTGATCCAATGCTAATGAGACCATTGGTTGGATTGATTAAATGACTATATCTCAGCCTTTTAAAAGAAGGCTTTCGTACTGGGGCACAGTTATGTTCAACTGACGCTAATAAAGTGGTAGATTCGGGTGTCTTTGGCGCTGTCAGCTCACGACCATTGCTTTCTTCTGCAGGAGACTTCCGATGTTGAACATGGCGAGCCGGATGACCAGGCAGATCAAAAACCGACGGTACAGCTCCTGAGCCAAAACAGAAGAAATATTCAGTTCAGAAGTGGACGTTTACAAGTAAATATTAGGTGTGCAATGCAACTCCAAAGAAAGTAAACACTTGGAAAGCAAACACATCCTTGCAATATCTTGTTCATAAATTCTGAGTAGGCTTCTTGAAGGGGCGCTATATAAATTTTCGGAATGAATGAATGAATAAATGCGACCAGATGCTGGACAACATCTGTCAAGCCAGAGCCAAGCACCAATCACGTGAACACTGTGTCTTACAGCGTATTTGTTTGTTTGTTTGTATGTGCACTTGTTGTAGCGCCCCTTCAACTCAGAGGCGCTCCCAAATGCAGAATGGACACTGCATCTGAGTCTCACGCCGAAGCGCTGAGCAATCGCGAGTGAAGGACTTGCCCAAGGTCCTTACGCGGCGAGGTGGATTCGAACCTTCCGGCTTCAAGGCAACGACGCCACCACTACACCACCGCGCCCCACAAGTCAAGCGATGTTAAATGTTACAACAAGGGTTGGAATTTGGTTAAATTACAATTTAGATTCCGTCAACTTGCTTAAATAACGAATCCGCTGGAAAGTACTCAGGGATGTCATTGTATCATGCAAGTCAGTGATCTTCAACCGGGTTCCATGGAACCCAAGGGTTCCGCGGGCGTCAGCCAGGGGTTCTGCGGCAGTTTGGTAGAAATTTTAAGGCACCGGCTGAAATCCCAAAAGTTTTAGCAATGAGTGGATACTTTCCCTGCCTACAGACATTCTTGCTTAAAATAACATTAGCCTATTACGTGAATTTACGTCAATGTTTACTGTTGTTTTCTACAGGCTAATTACTTCGTTCATTAGGTCTACTTGTTTTTCGGATGGCACATCTGGGCTATGCATCAAATGAGAATCTGCATACATGCATTGCCTATATTGCCCAGGGCTGTAATCAAAGATATATACGCGGGTATACGACGTATACTTACCTCCGGGAAAAAACGGCATTGTATACTCACCGCAAAAAACCAGGGTATACGCGGGTATACAGCGTATACTCACCTCACAAAGGGCGTGTGGGTATACGCACAAAAAGGCAAAGGATATTTAGGTGTGTTTTTCACGAATTCCGGAGCGAATGACTAAAAAAAGGTCGTCAGATTTTTCGGACGGGAAAATGGGGAATTGTTTTGCCGGATGACAGTCGTCAGAAATTTTTTGCCCGAAAAAGTCGGTTTTTCTCCCGGTCAGCGTGTACTCACCTCAAAATTTACCAGTAGGCCTACAGCCCTGATATTGCCCTATAAGCTTATGGATCGCCTACGTTTCCAACTGTCCAATCGGACAAACAAAGCACTTTTATCATTGGTTTTAAACTATCTGGACACTCGAGATCTGTTCTGGACCAAAAGAATCTGCTGAGTTCTAGGACAATATTTTGTTTGATCTATTCCCCTTTTGACCAGTTCACTTTGAAGATCCAGTGGATAATTTCTCATCCAGAAATAGCAGATATTCACATTTTGGCAAATGTAAAGGCTGAGCGTCAAGCATAACTAGCCTATCTGTAGAAACGTTAACCGACAGGCCTAGGTCCTAACAGCCTATGCTCGCTATTTATTTCTCGGAAAGCATAAGATGTTTGAAAAAAGAATTAGATGTGTGATTATTGTGACAGAAGCACTTTTCAGATGCAGGAACAACTAACAAACGAAGATGAAACTCCCCAAATAAGCTGAAACCGCTCGGCCCCACTATATCCTCGTTTCACTCACCATGCTCATGGCGGCTGAGCCTCGCAAACGATTCTTTTATGCTGAAGATGAATCATTATGCATCTGTCTACATGTCTCTCTATAGGCCTACGACGCATGCAAGACTTAAACCATGCAGGCAGGCATTTCACAGTAAACTTGAAAAAGGATACTTTAACACAACTTAAGCTAATCCATAATAGAACGAATTTTTCATTTTTCAATATTCTATCCGTCTGTTAGTTGGGTGGATAGTTGTTGGCGAAATATCTAGAGCAGAAATGCAGTTGTTCTCTGACCGGGCTTTTTGTGCACTGGACCCACAATGACTTCTAGAATTCTATAGCAAGTGTAATTGCAATGTGATACTATATATAGACTGCGCCAGAAGCGAAAGTAACGTACACGTAGCCTACATCTAAATGTTACATAATTTTACAGATTACAACTATAGGCTATGTATATTTTGAAATACTGGCCGGGTGAAACGCTCAGGGTTCCGCGAGCAAATAGAGCTTTGAGAAAGGTTCCGCCACTAGAAAAAGGTTGAAAACCACTGATGTAAGTGGTTTTAAACAATGTCGTCAATGCAGTCCTACGATTACATACCTACACCAATTAATTCATTATTCATTACAGCAATAAGGCAGAAGTTAATATAAGCAATATGGTTCCAAGGCTACATGACCACTTTACTTAATAGAATCATGCAAACTTTTAAGAACAAAATATGATAAAAATTCACCATCTTTAATTCGAACTCTCGATCCGCTGCGATCAAAACAATCGGGTGTGAAGTGGTTTGAACAGACGCGCGAGTGTACAGTTGCTTTGAATTCTTTTCGATGCATAGCACGTTCCCACTTTCTCACGAGATCTGGTTTTGACCACGGGAAGCTGTCGCATAAAAGAAACAAAAGATCTTTAGTTTTTCAGTTGATAAATTACCAAAGTCAGTCAACAACAAATTTTATCATAATTCATCAAAACGAAATGGCCAGTCAAGCAAAAGTTTTTATATTCAGCACTGGGTAAGATCAAAGCAGTGAACATTGAAAGTGGTCAGTGCTCTCAGTTATCAATCATGCAAAAAACAGTTTTTCAATCATTTTTAAACGGAACAAGGAAATATCCTAAGAGCTAAATGGGTGGGACCCGAATCTGACATTTTTATGTAAATTGTGTGGTGGTTAAACTTTAAAAGACACATCATAGCTCTGCACAACAAAGATTCGCACTGAAACATAAACATTGTTACTCTTTGGTCACTCAGGAGCCATCCATCGTAATCATAATCTCCAAATTTATAAAGTACCACTAGAAAGCCAAGCGCGGGGCACCATCTTATTCACGAGCGCTCTGTTGAATCAAAGGGGTTGTCCGTAATAGTCCAAAGTTGGTCCAGGTTGATTTACCATAGGATCAAAGGAGGCGGAACAGCAACTCAGGCGGGCGGCGTCTGGGTCGGTGGATGATCAGATGAGACAGGGTAAGAGTTCTTGCAAAGACGTGACCAGTTTTGAATGAAATATATCCAAATATTATGTATGCAAAAAAATCTTATTATTCTACCCCTTTGCAATTGGTATATTTTGCTTTCTTACTTACTGAGTGCATTGAATTATCGGATGCTGTTGACAAAATTAATATCTCAATGATCGCACCGCTGCATTTCAGTGATTTCTTGGGTGGCTATCGTAATCGCAATAGACATCTTACAGGTAATATATATATATGATGTCTATGGTAATTGTAATTTTCAAACTCCTAAAGATCGGGGATTTTTTAGCCCAATGGAATGATTTGAGGATGGGAGTGCAATTCTCTTTTCTTCAACCTTGAATCCAAAAAATTCAAACGTCTGCAACTAATCCAAAACACACTAGCCCGTGCTGTCACCAGGACACCCAAGCACCATAGCATGTTTCGGAATAGCAGACCCTCTGAATAGTGTAAACTGGGCACCCCAGAAAAACCAAGTTATGCCTGATTTGATTATGTTAAGATTGTCGACTCCTTTAATAAATAGACATTTTAGAGCAAGGCCTAAAATCACTTACGAATGAAATGTTATTCCTTGCTATTTAGAGCGTTCACCGTAAAATTCATTACATCCATACGCAGCGCAATATGTTCAGAGGTACCGTTTGTTTTCCGCTTTTTGCTGCAGCAAATCATTCATATCCTCCATTTTTTTCACCTCACAAGATGCCTCAGCACAAACCACGTGATCACACCAGCCTGACGAGACAGTAGAATTCGCAATTACCACATTTTTTAAATGGCATTAAAACACTAACGTGTAAAATGTTATTCCTAGCTGTCTAGAGAGCTCGCCGTAATAATTTTTACATTCGTACGCAGCACAATTCTTTCCTCTGTATCTTTTGGTGCACAAATTTTCTCATCTTCCATTTGTTGTCCTGTAAACTTCCACTCCTGGCTTGGCCGTCCAGGAGCGTTCCAGCACTTAGGCCATTAGTGTTAAGCTACCGAACCTGCTGTGTAGCCGACCTGCGCGTCGTGCGAAGCGGGCCGTATTTCGCATAACTTACAAGCATCTGTAATCATTCTGCGGTCTGTCAGATTGAATGTTGAAGATTATTATTAACGACGATGAAGATAGGATTTAACCAGACTGCTGGGATCACGTGGTTTCTCCTGAAGCCTCGGGACTTTGACAGAAGGTTAGCGTCAACGACCTCATATAAATTACACACACTCTGTGACAGAGAGCGTGCGGGCCGCGGTTCGATTCCCGAAGGTGGCTATTTCAGAGATTCAAAAATTTCGGGCTAGCACGGTCCGTCCACGGGGACCTAAATGGCGTGGCGAAACTAATCATCTTCGATATGGCAGTGTCGCTAAACATGTAACAACGGATATTACTAGACATTTTTGAAGATGGTACGGTACGGGTATAGAAGTATGCACCTGGTCAGAATGTCAAAATTTTCTTACTTACCTATATATGTGACAGTATGTATTCAAACGCGCCTATTCCCAATGTTCTAGAATGCTCCTGCAATTTTTTATTATTTATCAAAAATCTTCACAAAACCATTGCAATTTCGTATTTAAATTCAAATTCACTGCAATGAAAGTTCACTCTCGCTATGTGTATACACATTTCAATGACGTCATTGAAAGATGTGTGCACATATTATGGCGAGAGCGAAGTTAAAGACACGTTTCCTATGTATTTCTGTACATTTTGATAAATAATAAAAAATCGCAGGAGCATTCTAGAACATTGGGAATAGGCGCGTTTGAATACATACTGTCACATATATAGGTAAGTAAGAAAATTTTGACATTCTGACCAAGTGCATATGACTTACGCGTGAAATGTTATTCTCCGCTTCTTTGCCCCTTCATCGGAGCGTTGTTTACATCCGTACGCGACGCAGTATTTTCCACGGTAGCGTTTCGTTTTAACGTTTTCTTCCAACAAACCTTCTTCATTGCGATCTGACATTTTGTGCTACACAGTACAAATTCCGCTAAATGTAAGATTCGCCGCAGACTATTATATTTTATTTAAACTTTCGCTCTTGTCGCGACATCGGCGATTGTCTACCATCATGGCGCCAAGTAGAAACAAGCTGGATGCATCAGCAATGATCACGTGATCACACCGGCCTGGGTCGAGTTACCCAGGGATGCCACTCGTAATCGTAATCGTAATCGTAATCGTAAACTCGAGATTTCTAAAGCCTAACTCGAAAGCCAAGCGCAGGGCACCAGCTTATTCACGAGCGCTGCGTTGCGTTAGAAGGGTTGTCCATGAGAATAGTCCGTGGTGGTCCGGGTCGAGTTAGCTTTTTCATAGCTTTCTCATAGCTTTTTCACCTAGATTATCTAGGTTTCTAAGATTTTTGTCGAGATCTAGGTTTTCCCGACCACGGATTTTCTGAGATTTTCCGAAATAATAATAATAGTAATAATAATATCTTTTCTTTAATTAAACGCCTGCAAGACGCACTGCGCTTTACATTTACAGGTTATGCAGTAATCTTTATTAAACTTGACTACCAACTGAACAGAAAGCTTTGTAATTAGGCCTACACGCCAATGGCAGCCTACAAAGCAAATCCGCCCAACGGGGCTCGAACTCACTACCTCTCGCACACTTGGCCAGCGTGTTAACCACTACTCTACCCCCCCAAATATAAACATTTTTCATGAAAATGTACAAAACAGTAGTAAAAAGAAGGGAGAAGTAAGGAAAATTTCTGATTTTAGAACGAATGACTAAAAAAGGTCATCAGCAAATTTGAGAGGAAAAATTAAAAAAATTTGGAGCCTGAAAGACTAAAAAAAGGATCGTCAGGCATTTCAAGCCCGAAAATTCAATGCATTTTCACAAATTTGCCAGTCTAGCCTTTTCTAGTCTTTTTCGGCCGGATCTGACTTTTTTAAATTCAGAGTGGCTTCCCTTGAGTTACCACCATAGACATCATATATTTATATAATATATTATATATGATATCTATGCAAATCAAAATGGAGACTTGTCAATAACTTTGTTTTGTTTCTCCTACCTCCGGCAGCTTGATTAAATATTTAATATAAGGTGTCGATCCCGGTCATTAATATATGGCAAACGTTGTTCGTCGATTACAATTGACTCTGGCTCTTATTAAGCCAGATGTTACAGTTAACCCATTGATTGAGGAGGCAAGCCTACTGACAGTTGAACTATCTGTGGCTATCAATAGATTGTCACGGCTCATATTACGAAAGTTCAGAAAGAATTATTCATGCAAAGGAATCTTGCAACCAATCAGCAGTCGATTACGGGCTTTGCGCGTTGCTTAAATTATTTCAGGGGTTAGAATTTGAGGGAAATGATTGCTGTGACACTAAAAGTTTGATGGTCAATGGAAACATGTCATATGAAAAACAGAAATTGGATGAATGATTTAAATATCTTACAGTAAAACTTAAAACTGGATGAGCGAAAAAAATGTCAAATTATCGCGGCAATGTACGTTCAACTTAGCCTAGAACTCGGATGAGCGATGAAGAGCGGTATTAATTCTAAATTATGTAGTCAAAAAAAGGGTTTTGGACCAGCAATACATGCATGTTCGATGTACGATTAGAAGTTGGATGAGGGAAAAAATATGTTACAGTAGAAGTGGATTAGTAAAGAAAACATCGCTGAAATGTCTTCAATTATTTTCGACATAGAGGACATGTGACCCCCATTCACACTTTTTATGTATATGTATATTCGTTTTATTCAATAAACAACAGACAGAACGCTGTAGGTTTACATTAACAGTATGGCTGCTTAAAGCTTACATGGTCAAAATAGTTAGTACATGTTTTTGAATAACATTCTTGGAATAAAGATTATCACAATATTCATTAGGTAAATTCGTCCTCATCGTTTGATTGGTTGCAGGACTCCCTTCAGTCCCTTGGATCAATTTCCATGTGCACTTTTGTATTATGCATCCCGAGGCCAACACGAATCCCCGTTAATGCTGAAAATGCACAAAGGCCCAATTTTCCGAAAGCAGCTTTATTGGAAGCGGCCAAACTACCGAAAAAGTAGAAATTCAAAGTGAAATTAAACACATGACAAAATGGTCCTGTTAGCTTTGTTGATAGTACTGGATAATGTCACGAAATTCTGGGGTTACACTTAGCAAATCAATTTTGGGATTTGGTCGATGTTCGTTCTTAGATTTGGGAGTCGGGGGCAGCCGTATTGTTTACCACACGAAATGCCCTCCCCTCCTCTGTGTGTATTTCCATTCATCCTAGGTCTGTTCCTACATCTCTCTCAAAACCTTTTTTCTAGGTGTTTCTTGCACTGTAGCTCATTGCTGTGAGCAGCACTACATAAAATGCAAAAAGTTTCCCTGCATGGTAATTAATTGCACTCAAGATTAGAGATTTTTCCACGACAGAAGATTTCTTGTGCAAATGCAATGAAGTTAATATACTTTATAATATAAGTACATACATACATTCAAAATGCATACACACAAATGTATGGCAATGTGCATGCACTTATAATGTGTCAACAGTCTACATACTTGGACCATACTCACATTTGTGCCTACATACCGGGATACATAAACTCTTACTCAGGGTTGAAGGTGGTTTGGAAAAGTTGTCGGGTCTGACTTTGGCGGACGAGCACTCCTTTGACCCGTGAATTTTTCTGACGATTTTTTTTAGTAATTTGCCCAAAATTATCAAAATTCCTACCATTTCTTTACCTAATTTTAGCACCTGGCAACCTTTTTGCGACCCGGCAACAGCAAGTTTTTAAGAAGATCGATGCCGGGTCGCAGACCCGGACCGACCCGGCTCACTTTCAGCCCTGCTCTTACTTACCAGTTTATGTGCTATTGTGCTTGCTTAGTTACATACAAAAGTTGTGTTTTAGTAGAAGCTTAAATAAGCCAAATGCGTCGTCTGACAGCTTGATTAATGTATGCAATTTCACTGATTAAGCAATTTATATATTGTTATTTTTCTGTAACAGGAAATAAAGAATCTCTTACTTAGTCAGAATTTTCTGTTCATGAAAACAAAGACGTTCAAGTGGACGCGACAGCATGCCGAACATTTCTACAGGTTACATGCAGGTAGTTGTCACTGGCATTTGATACAGATAAGTAGTTAAGTAGACATTTAACAATGCAAGTCAGACGTGACCATTCGACGAAGTAGACAGTTGATCTAAAATGTTGTATGTCATTGAACCAGCAGAAGCCCAGAATTAGCGGACTATGCTATGAGCTTTTCTGACACTTGCTTCAAGATCATACGACTGAATAATGGCAGGTTCTATGTGGATTCTGCCTATGTGCCTGATAACACTACATTCACGATATTTGCAGCAAATTTTGCGTTATGGGCATCTAAGGCTGAGTGAGGTATACACATCTGTAGCCCAGCGATTGACGTGGACTATACAAACATTTTCAGAATGGCAGATCTCCAAAAGGGGATTTATAAAATGTTCAGGTTCAAACAACAGCAGTTTCACTGTTCAGGTCTGGAGCCCACTGGTAGATTTGTTCTTGAAGCTCTAGTCTAGGCACTTTATAAAAATTATAATATAAAAATTACAATGGCAATTGCGATTAGTCTACTGTCTCGATTCTTGTCTCAGTGTCGTTGTAAAATGTTTCTGCAGATAGATTCTTCTACGGACGCCTCGTCAGCTTCATGTCCAGGTTAGTCATTATGCCATTTTGAAGAATGTCTCTTTAGGAGTGTTGGCACCCAAATGAACTCGGGTGCCTAAGAAAGTTAGGACCATATCTTTACAGTTAAATATGCATTCATGTACTGGAGATTGTTGTTGTCTCCTGTGGAAGGTCCTAGCCCACCATTTCAGAGACCGTAGTATAGCAAGTAACCCAGTATAACTTTTTGGACTACAGTGGATTTTAACGATTAATTAATTGTTTATTAATTATAGAATTGAATTTATTAATTTTTGGCTTCATTTAATTTCTATGGGTTGTGTGCAAAGGACATTTGTCCCCAAACCTTGTGGGTTTGTCTCTGTAAAATGATAAGATAAGAGAAGAATACTCATTAATAGACAATTGCTAAATATTCACCTTTTTTGTTCAGACATGTAGTAATAAACATACATCATCTATAGAGCCGTTCGAAAGTCAAGTATTTTAAATAACACACAATTCTGGATCCAATATAAATATGTTCTCATGATGTCCAACCATTTATACTGCACTTCAGTTTACATGACAGGACATTTAAATATCCTTGTTAAACACGATTATTTTAAGATGAAGCATCCTTAAAAATGTTAAAAAAATGATCATCAGTGCTTAGAATGCAGAACTTTTAATGCAACCTGACGATATTTTTTTAAAATCTAATCTGATTTAATCCAATTTAACTTCTACTAAAGTTATCATCAGACGTTGGAGCAGTCAAGGTAAGATATAAGCTTAACAGTGTTAAGTCTGAATTATTATTATTTATTAATCACTGCTGTATAATAACCAATCTCCTATTGATTGTTGCACTGAGCTCAGTGAGCAGCTGTGAGTAAAGGACTTGCTCATTGTCACTATACACTGTATTTGTTTCAGGGAATTAGATTCGAACAGTTGGATTCCGTGTCCTATGATGTTGCATTTATTAGTTAATTACTTTAAGTTATTGCTGTGAAAAGTACTATTTGTTTTTCTGTTAGAAATTATTATTATTACTATTATTATTATACTAATAGTCATTGATGTGAAATTCTGCGATTATTTCAGTGGACCGATAACTGGTCTGATTCTATGTCGTCAGAATGCAATTGATCACTGGAGGCAACTAATGGGTCCCACGAAAGTCTATAGGTGAGTTTAACTAATCTAATCTTATCTAATCAGATATTATCTGTAGGTGATTTTATCTGAGCTGATCTTGGAAATATAATGTCAACTAATTTATAGATGAGTTAAATTATCTGATCTTATCTGTCTTGACAATAAAAAAAATGTAAAATAAACTACTTTAAATATTAACCTATGGTTATTGTTTATTTATTTTGAGTTAAGGCAGAGGGAAGTTATCCTGGTGCAACTATTTACATGTTTCTCAAGATACCACCATTGTATCTGCTTTAAAAAAAAACTGTTACCATATTATAGGCGTGACTATGTTTTGGCAAATAGGCCTCATCCAGCAGGATCACTCGCTTTGTTATGCTAATCAAACGTGTTTATTTTTCCTATTCAGGGCAATTTATGAGGCTCCAGATTCAGTTCGTGGTTCAGTTGGTTTGACAGATACTCGTAACTCAACTCATGGATCCGGTAATTACAGAAATTTCAGTTTCGCATGAAGAGGAAATTAACTATATGTGCAATTATCAATTCCAATCTCTATTTAAGCAATGCAAGTTCTAAGACTAAGCAGAGGGCCCCAGCTTATTCATGAGCACTACATCATGTCTTTTCCACAGATGCTGTCTTTTGCCAAAAAGAGAAGTTGCTGATGCTCATGTCTGCCTCCCATGATGAAGATAGTGCTCTTCTTCTGCATAAACTTGAATACACATTATCCATTTACACGATACTTTATATTTATGGAAGCAACCATTGATGCTACCACCTCTGCAATATTACATTTTATGTGGCAGCCATGAACAGGAATATGGTTCCTTCTGACTCCTTCCTTTGATGTCTGTTGATCTGACCTTATGTGTCTGCATATTGGCAAAGCTCCTTGTCATGTACGTTTTAGAGACGATGATTAATTTAGACTGATATGAATGCAGTACTTATGATTACAAGTCGTAGTATGAACGGATGATCACAAGTTATTACAGGAGTCGAATTTCTAATAGCAAGAAATTTATATCGCTTTGTAAGTAGTGAGCTTCTATGAAGCTGTTTTCAATGTAAGTTTTAATGGAAGTACTAATATAGTTAAATCACAGACCTGTAAAAATGCAATTGTTTTATTATATTTACTATTATTGTCATATAAGCATAGAGAATAAAAATATTGTTTTGATAACCCGTTGCTTTTGTTGTAGATTCGGATGAGTCTGCAGCTGCTGAAATTGCAATGATCTTTCCGGGTTTTGATGTTGCACGCTGGTACGAAACGGTAGAACCGAAATTTCGGTTGGGTCATGTTCAGTTCAGTAACAAGAATGGAACTCACGAAGTCGCAGTAGAACTCTCTAATTCATAGCTTTGATATTGAAATTATGCGAGTGGTGTTTATTTATCATGAGAAACAATGTCTTTCGTTAGGAATAGATACGTATTCAGTGGAACTCACGAAATCGTAGCTTTTAACTTGAAATTATGCTAGTGGTTTATGTTTTTAAGAATTTTATCATGATAATCATTTGATGTCTTTTGCTAGGAATAGATACATATAAATACATTTGTGGGGCGCGGTGGTGCAGTGGGCATGTTCATTGCCTTGCAGCCGGAGGTTGCAGGTTCGAATCCACCTGAAGTTGCCACGTAGGGTCCTTGGGCAAGTCCTTCACTTGCAATTGCTCAGTGCTTTGGCGTGAAACTTTGATGCAGTGTCCAGTGTCCACGCTGTAGTCAGGAGCACCTCTAAGTAGAGAGCTTGACGGAGCGCTATAACATGTGCACATACAAATATGGGAGATAGGTTCAGCGTGCCGTACAATGAGCAAATTTTTTGCAGTCCTGTGTTGTTGCATAACTATCAATGGGTGTTACGTAGTGTACCGACTTGTGTTGCATAAAATAATGTGCTTGGGTGCTACCTAAATATATGCAAATGTGTTATATAAATGTGCGAATGTGTGTTGTGTAACTTACGATGTGTGCTAAATTAAATGCATTTTGTTTTACATAAATGCACCAATATCACCCTGATGCTCTTGGGTTTTGTATTGTACAACATGGCAATGTACAAGCATGTGTCTGTTCTAAATTGAATGATAAAACCAGCTAGTTTAGTATAAGGCTACAGGCAGCACTTCTGTGACATATTACTATATGAAGCATATAGAAAAGAGCATGACAATCTAGTGCTATGGTGTCAAAGCTGGCTCGTGCACCATTTCTTGCCCCCCGATGATGTTTTTATGGCCTGCAAGCCTTGCTTAAATTTACACACAATGGAAGTTCAGATTTGTTATTTTTAAGGCGTAATGAGTTTTATGTGATGTTCATGATTGATAATGATGATTAAAATTAAGATTTTTAAAAGCCTTCTTAACTTTGACTGTATTCTAAAAATGCATAATTTGAGATGTAGTTTTGTCAAGATTTTCTTCATAAATGTAGTGCCACTTCAAGAGGTACCTGTTAGAAATACCTAGTCGGACAGCAAGAGATGGCCAACATGCTCACATGCATACAGGATCTAAGAACAGGGAGGTGGCTCACAGTTCATGACCTCTGCTTCTAAGCATTGTATGCAAATACGCCTAGATACATACTGGCTGGCTAATGGCTTTACTTTGGTGAGTTGAGAAGGTCCACCAAGGGGTAGATAGGCAAATGCTCAGGAGCTAGGCAGCTGGGTAGTTCCACTAAGTTTATGATTAATTTTATGCCTTTCTAAATAGTCTACAACAGTTTTTAAAACTATAGCAACTGATAAAAAGCATGGTCACACATATAAATATAATATCCCACGGCTGTACAACTCTATCCCACACTTTTGTTATTACATTTTGTTGATTCTTTTATAGAGATCATTGGCCCAATACAGTCTATAACTATAGGCCAGGGCCGGGCTGCTCTGCCGTACAGACTCGAATATAGTGCTGGCAAATTTAACTATAAGCATACATCTTAAATGGTGCTCGTGAATGACAATTTCCATGCGTTCCGTAACATAAGGTAGGGTGTTGCGAGTTGTTTCAGCAGATAGGTGAATTAATTCTGCCGGGTGCAGATGTATATGTGATACTAGTCAACTGGATATAGCACACCATAAATAGTAAGAGAAGTCCGGCGTAGAAGGCCTACAAATAAACAAGGAAAGTTTTAACTTGCATTTGCGATATTTTATTTCAGTCGAGAGTGAGAGTGCAAAAAAAAAGAAAGGAAACGGTAGCAGTTCTAGCAGGAAAAAAGCGCAAGGAAATGCCAAATAAAAACTCTTGAAGATTATTCGCCACACAAAATAATTCTGCTTAATTAGCCTGATCAAATAACGCACATAACAGTCGGTTCTATACGTTGCGTTTGATGCGTATGTTGCGTAAACACCTTTGCTAAGCTTAATGTAGCCGTCCTTGACCGTATGTTCGTACTTCGGATATAATAATCGAAGCAGACGTTTTACATTTAATTCTTAATTTTAATCGAATTATTGTTTCTGGAAAAATGATCGGATTCTGTCTTTAGATTTTAGGTTTATTATCGAATCGACGAATTCTGCGGAGGGATAATTTTGACGCAGGTCTGTGCTACATCGGATATAATTTTATACGTCTTGCCGGGAGTAGTGTTTACACTTATTAACCACTCCACCCACTTAACCCTCGCAATGACGTTATTTTCATGGCGAAGATGGCGAGCTAAGCTGATGGCGAGGGCGTAATTGCAGAACACGGGACCGCTTGTCTTAAGCGATTTTAATATAGTATAGTATATAGTATCGAATGACGTCACTTACCCTAACACTAAACCTAACCGACACTCACGACGCTTAACCTGACCCTAACCGACTCTCACGACGCTTACCCTGACCTTAACCGCTAAACTAGCGGTCCCGTGTTCTGCAATTACGCCGAGGCGAGATTTAATCTATGCCTGAAATGTGATGATTCGCTTTGGGATACTTTATTAACCGGGTTACTGACTTTTTGTCAGAAATATTAAGAAATATTGTCCTTACCGTTTTTGAATATCAACGACGTAGATGCTAATTTGAATAAAGGTTGTGCTTGCCTCATATAATTTAAATGACTCGCAGGCTTTGAGAAGGTCACTTTCACTTTGCTTCATATCATCATCTTATGAGCATTAATAATTACTATCGTAATAATGATGCATTATAATTACTACCACTAGGTTGCTTTGCATTGTCAGCGGTCAGAACAAATGCTAATAGTTAAATTCTCATAATATCCTCAGATGAAATGTCACTTGTTTTATTGGCAAGTGTAAACGTTACATTATTTAGAGTGAAATCTCACGTTGACGAAGCAACTGTCAAGAGTCATTTGTCGTCATGTCTTCAACCGACGAACTTTTAGTCGCCGCTAGCGACAGTTTCTGGGAGATTGACTGCTATAAGTCAACCGTGAAACGCACGGAGGATGGTCTGCACATGTGCAGCGAGTTGATGAAGCTTATCGCCGAGCGATCAGAAATCGAGACGAAATACTCAAATAAACTGAAGATGTGGTGTAAAAAGTGGAACGATGTCATTGACAAAGGTTGGTGTCACTGAAGTTAATGCATCATGAATTTACTCTTCCTTCCTCATCTGTCATTCTTTGTGTACCTCAACTTGCCTTCTCTCTTATATATCTCCCTCAAGACTGAAAACTGAATTTTTGGTAGACATGTAGTTAAGCGTTTTTAATTATTCCCCAGTGCATGGGTTTCTGCATTGGTGAAATTTATACCAGTTGATTTGAAAATAGGAATTCTTGCTAAGCAGAAGTTGGATTGTTGAAAATAATTTTGCTTGAATAGAAGCTGGATTGATGAGAAATTATTGTTGTTAATTAATTAGTATGTTGCATCGATGCAGAAATATTCCTGCTAAAATGAAAGTTGGAATGTTTACAATATTTCTTGCTGAAATGGAAGTGAAACTGATGAAAAGAATTGTTGACGTTGGATTGATAAAAAATAATGATGCTACAATGGACGAATTATTTACGACACATTTGCCACACTTTGCAGGCTATCAAGTTTGCATTTGGTCAACTAGTGAAGAATATTCTATTCCTTTCTTTTCTATCATATCCTGGTTTTGCCCTTGCACCTCCTCACAACAACAGCCACCACCCTAGCACCATGCTGTCTCTTCTAGACCTCCCTGATTCTAGCCTGGCACTGAAACAGACCAACACTACCGTGCTAAGCAAAAAGACAGTAACTCAGACTGAAACGGTAAGGAGATACTGTCTTTTTGCTTAGCACGGCAGAACAGTCTGGCTGTCTTGTGTTGATTTTGATACAGTATTGGTGAATGAGCTGGTCTCCATGACTTGCTTTTGCTTGATGCTGAGAAATTTAGGAGAATTACATTGCATTACATTGTCTTGTATTTACTTTGTCATGCGTAAATTTGTAAAATCTTGCAAGTATTCATGGATCGGCTTTTCATGTAAATTGGATTATGATATAATCAGTTTCGTTGGTTTAGTAATTAGTCGTGGTCATTGGTTCATCATACGCTGTTTAATTTTTCATGGTTCATCAATACTTGCTTCATCAATTATAGACTGTTTCTCTCTCGTGTCTCAATTAACTAAGCTTCCTGTTGATCTGATTATGACTTGGTGTTGGTTCACTATCGATTGACACCTTTGGCAATAAGCACTCTCCTAATGCAAGTTACTAATTAATATGATGATGATGATGATGATGATGATGATGATGATGATGATGATGATGATGATGATGATGATGATGATGATGATGATGATGATGATGATGATGATGATGATGATGATGATGATGATGATGATGATGATGATGATGATGATGATGATGATGATGATGATGATGATGATGATGAAGGTGGTGGTGGTGGTGGTGGTGGTGGTGGTGGTGGTGGTGGTGGTGGTGATGGTGATGGTGATGGTGATGGTGATGGTGGTGATGATGATAGTGATGATGATAGTGATGATGATAGTGATGATGGTGATGATGATGATGGTGATGATGAAGATGATGTCTACGACAACAATTTAGCAATACAATACAACTGCAGTTTGATATTAATTACCCTTCTTGCAAAGCTAAAAAATTGCCCACGCCTTGGTGGCACAGCTGCAGTTATATTGCAGAGCAGTTTGTTAGTGAATGACTTGCTCAATAGCCAGACACAGTAACTGCCTCGGGCGAGGATCAAACCCGTACTCTCCACGTTACAGGCTAACCAATCAGCCACCGTGCCTCTCACAACAGTAGCAGCATCTAGAAAATTTGTTTGTCATATTTGTCATTGAATTTCCTATGCATTGGGGCGTTTGTTCGACTGAACAAACTCTGCTCTCGGTCCTTTTTCTCGTGCAGAATCATGTCTTCTCGGTGTAGGACCTTCGACCTGGAATGACCTCCCCTTGATGCTCCACTCCCTATCTTGAACAACTTCTCAGGCATTCTCTCTTGTCTTAAGACAGTTTTATTTGGCTGCGCTGAGGTTTGGAGCACCTCTGAGTAGTCTCCTTGAAGAGACGCCATACAAATTCGTTTAATGAAGGAATGGCTGAATGAATTTTCCATCAATGTCTCTTTACCTTTTCCACGTAGGAACGGAATACGGAACGAACAAGGCGATCCTGCTTGGGTCGTTGCAGGAAGCGGACGCAATGGGAGAGGTGCACAACACGATCAAGGACCACCTGATGGAAGTGCATGCGGAGCTGAAGAAGTGGAAGAACGACAACTACAAGAAGCAGATGGTGGTGGCTGGTTGCAAGGAGGCAAAACAGTTTGACGATGAATTCAAAAAGGTATTTACAATTCCAGAACTTCATATAAAGCTTGGTTCTGTTTATGGGTGCATTGAATTATTATTATTATTATAATTATTACATAAATTTCTTACGTGCGCAGGGTCACATCAAAGTGTGAATCTTGTTGTTGAACAAGGGTTTACAGATTTCAAACCCTCAAAATAAATGATTTCTTCAATTTGTTGCCTGATTTTGAGCTTTTTGTGGCCATGACTAAAAGAAAAAACCAGAAATATTTTCTAGGTATGCCTCTGGTTATGTTCATTCATTTGGAGCAACAAGTCACTTGTTCTAGCGTCCCTTCCAGATTTCTATTCAGAAGCACTCCGGATACAGTGTGGACACTGAAGCGCATGAGCAATAGCAAGAGAAGAACTTGTTCAGGGTCATGCCTCTATACCACCACGCCCCAATTGATGTGAAATGTGGTATTGCTCAAGACTTGTCTGCTGCAGTATCTAGTCTGTGATATCTTGGATCTCAAGACATCAGAAGCATCTCTTTGACTTCACAGCACACTGATCCTGATGTTCTATATCAATTGATCATCTTGGATGTTGATGATGACCTGTGTTTTGGAGCGCCATCAGTAGATGCCTCTTGTGTTAGATGCTGGTGAAGTTACTAATTACGATTACAATTACAGTCAAATGGATCTGTCCAGATAATAATCAAGACATTGTTGACTCTGGCTTCTATGCTTGCAAACCAATGTTTTTATTGTTGTATAATGGTCTGTTGCTTTCTCTGCACATGATAAGATATTTTGTTGAACATTACTCTGTGACCTGTTTCCTACACTGGGCTTCACCAGTGGAGTTGGATTACTTACTGTTTGCTTCACTTAAAGAGATCATTGTTTGAAGGAATCATTGTTTGAAGGGATCTTTGTTTGAAGGGATCATTGTTTGAAGGGACTATTACGGTAATTGGAGGGACCATTGATTGACAGAACCGTTGATTAGTGAGCATGCTACCAATCCTGAATAGTCAGAGGCAATTAATTATTTTGCAATACACCAGGGCAGGAGCATAGCCAGGAAACATTTCGGGGGTATCAAATGAACACGGTAGAAAACTACACAAAATTATTTTAAAATTGAAAAATTATTCTTATTTCTGGGTGAGTTTGAAATTGTTGATCCTGTAAATCTGTCCATGCACCAGGTTGTATGAATAGTATTTCTCTTCATGTTCAATAGTTGATCATGCAGGAACAAAAGTTTATGATGGAAAACTGAAACTCTTGGTTTAAACAAATTTACCAACTCGCTTCTCTGAATTCACTCTTATCTACTATTTGCAGATCTTGTTTTGACAGGATCAGTGCATTATTTCACGCCCTAATGATATATACTAATGATTACTAATGATTATTAATGGTTTAGATAAGGTGGATTAGACCATTCAAATGCTGTTCTGTATGGCAGAAGGGCCCAAACTTCTCTAGGTTGGGACCCACTTGTTAATTTCGTGACTGTCTCGAGAGCCACTGAATAAAATTGAACACTGCTAAAATTTGCTTTGTAAATGGGCTGATATACGGACACCGATATACGGACACCGTTTAAAAATTTGCAGATATTGAAACATTAAAATGAAACTTAAGCACAGCTGTGACAGCCAATCATGCATAGCCTACCATAATATTCAAATGTTACCTCGCTGTTTATAAGTAGAATTTTTAAAATTTGCGAATATATGGGGAAACAACATTTCCTGAAAAACTATGGCGACCCACTTGACAGTGCTTTGTTACCCACTTTTTGGCTCGTGGCCCACAGTTTGGGAAATGCTGCTGTATGGCATATCCTCAGATTATAAAACGGTTGTAACATGAAAATCTTGAATACTCTAGCGCAGCAGTTCCTCTATCCGGCTGACCCATTAGAGGGCAAGTATTACCGTTAAATGAGGTGTGTCATTATTTCGAACGAATTTCACCGTTCTTATGGCATTTATTCATTCATTCATTCATTCATACATTCATTCATTCATTCTTTTAAATAATTCATTTAACGCCACTTCAAGAAGCACACTCGGTGGTGCTCCCAGTCTAAGCACAGTGATACAAATAGGTATTGAGTGTCTTGATCAGTCATCTCTATGTATTGGCAATGCTTTAATAGCTACATCGGTAAAAGCACCGGCCGTGCGTCTATACACGACTCTGTGAAAGAGAGCGTACGGGCCGTGGTTCGCTGCTCGAAGTTGGCTATTTCAGAGATTCAAAAAATCTCGGGCTAGGACGGTCCGTCCACGGGGACCTAAATGGCGTGGTGACACTAATCATCTTTGAAATGGCAGTGTCGTTAAACATGTAACAACAACATTTATTACATCTGACCAATCAAACTTTGTTTCAGAAATCGCTCTTGAAAGTCTTGTTTCTCTTGGTGCGGCAGAGCAGGGATCGTCCATAGAATGAATGAATGAATGAATGAATGGATGATTTAATGAATGAATGAATGAATAAATGATTAAATGAATACGCTTTCAGCTGCCCTGCTCCTCGTTTTGAAGTTGCCTCCCATAGGCTATCTGACTTACCAAGTCAATTCCGCAATTTAAATTTATTTCAAAACTCACATGAATTTGCTCTACCCTTTGTTATGTCTAAATGTTGTCCCCAGCAAACATAAATCTCTTCTTCAGATCCAGATATACTGACTTTGCCTCTATGATAAGTCAACACGATTAATTAGTCAACACAGATGATAACATTACTGCACTGCATGACGTGCTTCATTTTCTTGTCTTATGATGATTTATGGTCTCTTCGTTCATTCTGCTGAACAAAGGTTGTAAAAACAAACCCTGATTTTTAAAGAGAATCCATTTGGAATGTTTTATCTATCGAATCGAACCGAACCATACTATCTTTGTGAGTGCATTGCAGTGCACCACATGTTTGTACATTGCACAGATACAGTCAAACGGTCCATTATTATGTATGCAGGTATTTCATTGTCTTAGAATGATGATGGTGGTAGTGGTGATGATGATGATGATGATGATGATGGTGGTGGTGGTGATGATGATGACGACGACGATGATGATATTTGTTATGTGTCTTGTCATGTGCTACATGTGTTATATCGTATTATGTGTCATGTGTGATATTTTATGCTTGAAATCTTTTATTATGTATTATCTCAATGTTGTGTTATCTTGTGTTATAAATGTGTTATCGTAATATCGTATGTTGTGTTCTGGTGTTTCTCGCACTGGTCCAGTGGACTGAATTCTTGTGCATTGCAGGCGCAGAAGCCATGGGCAAAGAAGCTTGGTAAAGTGCAGAAGGCAAAGAAGGATTACTACAACGCGTGCAAGCTAGAGAAGGCTGCAGCGCATCAGGCAACGAGTCAAGTGGGAATGTCTGGCACCACAGAGGATCAGGTGAGACATCTTCAAAGATTGAGATTGGTAATTAGAGTGAGAATGATTGATTAGAGTGAGAATGAATGATTAGAGTGAGAATGAATGATTAGAGAGAGAAGGGTTGATTAAAGGGAGAGTGGTTGAATAGAGGGAGAATAATTGATTAGAGGGAGAATCAATGAATAGAGGGATGATGGATGATTAGAGGGAGAATGGTGGAGAAATAAACCAGTTTTATAATGAGCACGTTTAGGGGCTTCCGGGTTCAAACCAATCCCAAGTAACCCCAAAATAAATAGTTTCACAATTTTAAGACTAATTTGGTGCAATTGTTCGTGAGGTTATTTTAAGGTGCTATCTAATTGTCCATATAATACATATACATTATACAATGCTGTGGTCATTCTCACCTGAGCTCCACCAAATGAAAACCCCCAAATTTTCTGGCCATTCCCCAGAGTTTGATGAATGTTTGCCATGGCGATAAGTTAAATTGACATGTTGATTGGATGGTGGCATTTCAGGTAAAGAAGCTTCAGGAAAAGGTGGAGAAATGCCAGAGGGATGTGGAGCAGACGCGAGACAAGTATGAGGAGGCGCTGAAGGACTTAGAATCGTACAAGATCATCTACATGGGCGACATGACGGAAGTCTTTGAACGTACGCAGAACTTTGAGGAGAAGCGACTCGGATATTTCAAAGACATTCTCATCGGCGTTCACAGCTGTCTCGACCTTACCAAGATACCCAAGTATGTACCAAGATACCCAAGTATGTACCAAGATACCCAAGTATGTACTATGATAACCAAGTATGTACTAAGACACCCAAGTATGTACTAAGATACCCAAGTATGTACCAAGATACCCAAGTATGTATTAAGATAACCAAGTATGTACCAAGATACCCAAGTATGTACCAAGATACCCAAGTATGTACCAAGATACCCAAGTATGTATTAAGATAACCAAGTATGTACTAAGATACCCAAGTATGTACTAAGATACCCAAGTATGTACCAAGATACCCAAGTATGTATTAAGATAACCAAGTATGTACTAAGATACCCAAGTATGTACTAAGATACCCAAGTATGTACCAAGATACCCAAGTATGTACCAAGATACCCAAGTATGTACTAAGATACCCAAGTATGTACTAAGATACCCAAGTATGTACCAAGATACCCAAGTATGTACCAAGATACCCAAGTATGTATTAAGATAACCAAGTATGTACTAAGATACCCAAGTATGTACTAAGATACCCAAGTATGTACCAAGATACCCAAGTATGTATTAAGATACCCAAGTATGTATTAAGATAACCAAGTATGTACTAAGATACCCAAGTATGTACCAAGATACCCAAGTATGTATTAAGATACCCAAGTATGTACTAAGATAACCAAGTATGTATTAAGATATCCAAGTATGTATTAAGATAACCAAGTATGTACTAAGATACCCAAGTATGTACTAAGATACCCAAATATGTACTAAGATAACCAAGTATGTACTAAGATACCCAAGTATGTATTAAGATACCCAAGTATGTATTAAGATACCCAAGTATGTACTAAGATACCCAAGTATGTACTAAGATACCCAAGTATGTACTAAGATAACCAAGTATGTACTAAGATACCCAAGTTTGTGCTGAAGTGCCCGAGTGGGTACTAGTATACCCAAGTTTGTTCTAAAATACCCGAAGTATGTGTTAAAATACCCCAAGGTTGATAATGAAACACCCAAAGGTAGGTGCTAAAATACCCAAAAGTATGTGCTAATATATCTGAGCATGTGCTTAAATGCCCAGTATGTACTAAGATACCCAGGTATGTCCTCAATTACTCTAGTGTTGGCCTCTAATGAGTTTCTTGAGTGGTACTATTTAAATTTTGAATTATGATTACAATCTAAGCAACTCAAGTATGTGACAGAATGCACAAGTTTGTGTGAAAATGTTCATTTTATGCCAAGAATGGCTCAGCTATTAGCCAAAAAGCCAAGAACATCAAAGTACCGGTATGACAAGTATGAAAGAAATGCCCAGTTTTGTGTTCAGGTACTTAATGACTGTACTTGCTAAGTTACCAAAGTATGTGCCAATTTCTCAAATCAAGTGCCAAAATGCCGAAAGTTTGTGGCTAAGTAACAGAATAGTTTCAAAAATGACTAGTCTTGTATCTTCTAAAATGCTAAACTACCATACTGCTTAGATATCAAAGTAATTCCAAGCACATGCTAAGCAGGTGTTAACCATAATATCCCTTGCTGATGGGCATATATATTTCAACGACTAATGAGCAAGTACATTTGGATTGACTGATAGCATCTTGGTCTATAAGAAGAATTTCTGCTCCGATACCTGTGGTTGCCTGCTGCCAATGCAGCCTTGATGTACATGTATATCTGAATGTATAATTATATTATATGTAATTACGTATGTATGTATGTATGTATGTATGTATGTGTGTGTGTGTGTATGTATGTATGTATGTTTTCGCTCTACACTTCTTTCTGTCAGTCTCTCCTCTGCTCTGTCTCTTCTCAAAACCTGCTTCTTCTCGTGGGGCCTTGCGCACTGGGAGCGCCTCTGAAAGTTCACCCTACTAGAGGCGCTTTATAAATGTTTAAATACAATATGTATGTATGTATGTATGTGTGTATGTATGTGTGTGTGTGTATTATGTATGTACGTATGAATGAGCGCTTGTAACATAGTGCCCCTTCTTGTGTGCATGTATGTATGCATTTATGTGTGTTTGTATATGCAAGTTTCCTGGTACTTAATGTTATGCCATTTAAGTACCTCACTATTTGTCTGATCTGAACATGTGTGTTTTGAGTTTGAGCATGGTGGTTGCAGTTAGTACATAATTATACAAATGATGGGTCGTAAATCAACACGTGTGGTTTATATTTTAAACTTGTTTCACTGATGATGATTTGTGACCTTTTAGGTTGTTCTGCCGCTGTACAGGGTGGGTGGGGGTCACAAAAGCAAATCTTGAAATCGATAGTGCAAGTAGAGTAATTGATGGCAAAAGTTTACATTGGTTATTTCACAACAGCCATTCGTTTTAGAACAGTTTCAAGTGTCATCTGTAGGATATATGCACCTTAAGTGCTGCCAGTTCTATCTGTTTCCTAATCTATTATCATTGATCATATCATAGTGAAGAATTTTTCCTTTGGTAAATAGGCCCCAATAGCGGTATCACTCCCTTCGGGTAGCCTATTACTCCCTACATTTCACAGTAATGATTGTACACTAAGCTATACTATCGCAATTTGTTAACTACAATTAATCACTTTGTGTGCTATTATGAATGCACAATTGTCTGTTTTATATTTTTGGGATCAATAAACAAGTTGAAGTTAAAGTTCTTCCTTCTGCTGTTACAACAATGCCATTAATAGTATTATTGTAGTAGTAGTACTTGTGGTTGTAGTATAGTGGTGGTAGTAGTGGTGGTGTTAGTAGTGGGGTGTTAGTAGTGGTAGCACCGTAGCAGCAGCAGATGTTGGTGTTAGTGGTAGTAATATTATCAGAAATAATATGAACAGAAACAAATTAAAAAAATAATAACGAGAATAAAATTCTCTGGAATAATTGTGAATAATAAGGAATAATAATAGGGTTATTTCTATAACACTAACGGCAGCAACATCAAAAAGAACAATGATGAAAAACTATAACAAAGCAATAATGATAATAATTTAATGGGCCACTGGTTCTCAGCCCAAGTGCTTTTCATGACACTTGCATATTGATTTACATGAATTAAAACTAAGTCTGTCTGACTGCATTATTTTAGTAATAAGTAATTTTAGCGTTTTTCAGGTTCATTTACCAGCATTTATCTTACGTCCGTGAAATCTCACATTACCATGACATTGACAAATTCAGAGGTCAATTTTCCATGATTTTGAATGATCTTAGGAATTGTTCTTTGATGAAGTTAAGAGAGTGGCGTCATTGTCTTTGATCGTAGGATCGCTGAGATCTACAAGCAGTTCCGGCAGACAATTGAATTGTCCGATGCATCACAGGACTTGAAGTGGTGGTCGCAGAACCATGGCATCGACATGCCGATGAATTGGCCGACATTTGAAGTGAGTTGATACTATGAAGTTGCGTTGGGCTAGAGCAGTGCTGTCCAACCTTTTTGACACAGCGGGTCAGCAAAGAACTTTTCTTGAAGCTGAGGGCCTCACTGGTGAACTCAAGAGCATCAATTATGATCCACTGATGTAAATTGTTTAAGCTTTATTAAAATTTACTATGGAATAATCATACCGTATGTGCCGTGGGAACTTGATTTTGTATTCACTTTGTCAAATAATAATGCAACAACTTAGACTATAGCCATTAGTTTGTCTGCAATTTATTATTTTCACTTTCACAAAATTTGAAAAAATTCACTAGCTTGGGGCGGGCCACTTAAAATCATGCGGGCCGCAGGTTGGACAGCACTGGGCTAGAGGGTATAATTGCATCTCTTACTGACATAGATTCGTAAATGACGTGTTTGCTGGCTTCAACAATTATTTAGTTTTTGGAATTGTTGTATTGTGACGAATAAAGACCCAGTATTAGGCATCCTATAATGTGGATTAGAAATCTAGGCCAGCCATTGAGACTACTCTGAAGTCTGGGTGGATGTTATTACTGTGCAGGCAAGATTGACAGATGTTGGAATTGATAAATTGGCTCGTGATTAGTTAATTGGCATATGTATATGTGTAGACCAGGATACTTAACCTAGCTCATTTTTATATTTCTCACTAAATCTCTACTCATATCGTCTGTCATATAAACTGTTTTACTTTTGCTTTGTTAAAAAAAGTGTGTGGAATTCAATTTCTAATTGTTCAATTGTCACCAGTAAAGGTTTTCACTTATGCACATGTGCATACACAATTACCGTACACATGCAAATGCAGATATGATCTACTTGATAGCCACTTGCCCACATGATCTGCTTGTCCCACGAGCAAGGACTGCTATGGCCACAACTCGAGAGCTCTTCAGCCTTTGCTGGTTTGTGATCAGCTCTCTCCACTGACATATTTTTCTTTATTCACTGATTCTCAAAGTGCGTCTTTCCACTGACTCAAAAACCACTTTCTTTTTTGGGTCATTCACGCTGGGAGCGAGATGGGTTAAATTGTAAATTTATGGATGCAATAAAATACAATGCATACCGGTATATTCACCCCTAGATAATCATGTTCATTTGTACATGGGTACATACTACAGGGTCGCTGAGAGGGGATGTGGGGCAAATGTCCAGGGGCCCAGTGACTTATATGGGTCCAGGCTAGGTAGTTATGTATAGTTATAGAAAGTTTATGATTTTTTTAAAAATATAAATATTACAGAGAAAATTGTCTGCATTCAGTTTAAACAAGAACTGAATAAATCTTATTTTATATATAAATGTAAAATTGTAGGTTGTACCTGCACTTTTATCACCTCTTCCTCTGACATACACACATGCAGATAGGAGCATGCACACTTGCATGAATAAAACTTGGTTTTGATAATAACAATTCTGCCCCATGCAGAGAAGAAACTTACAGATCTCTCTGCGCATTGATCCACATGCTCGAAAGCTGATGCAAATTTTGTAAACAATTTCTGAAATCAGGAGTTTTCATCCGAATCAAGTATGCTAACACGCAAGGACAAAAACCGGAGCAGCATACTCATTTCGAATCACCACAACAACGAGTCCGTTCGGGTAAAGTCTCTACCCAACACCGCTATCCCTCAAAAGGAACCAGCAGCAGAAAAGAGGAAGGCCCCCACCGCCGTGTCCTCCGTACGAGGGACTGTCTCCCAGCCAACCGTCGTCGTTCAGAGGTCAGTGTGTCTTCAGCTCAGCTCTTCGTTTATTCATTGAAGAAGATGAAGAGGATCAGTCTCTTAACTCCGCCACTGTTGGCACTCTGACAGTGCCAGTCCCAAGCTTCGATGAAGGGGAGGGTGATACCAATGATCTTTGTTAGCACACAGTGTTTTTTAAGTGAAACAACTGAGAGCAGTTCGTTTAGCTGACCCTGAGGCAGGAAGCTGTGAAATGTTAGCGACTTCATTTTCTCAGCCTCAGCATATGAGGATGGCCTGTTGCCAATCCTCTCCCTCACCATCTCATCTTCCCATCAACAGTTTGTACGGTCTGTGTACTAATTATTATATCTGAGTTGGCTTAAGCAATTAGATGGCTTAAAAAATGGTCATGCAACAGATGACCATTATAATATCTATCTAAGGATAGGGGCGAAGACATAGGTCTATTAAATTGCATCTATGTCATTTATATAGCGCCTCTTCTAGATTGCTGTTCAGAAGCATGGGTTGGTCAGAGCGAAATAGTAAACAATATTCACAACGAATTTTGGAAACGTCAGGTCGAGATCCGGTTGATCAGTGAAACCAGAAACCTAACTTGATTGTATTGTATTTGATCATTTTTAAAGCGCCTCTAGCATTGTGAACCATTCAGAAGCGCTCCCAGTGCGCAAAGCCTCGCGAGAAGAAGCAGGTTTTGAGAAGAGACAGAAGTGTAGAACGAACAGAATGAGAAATTGCATTCTAAAGAGAAGGACCAATTGAAGCAAATGATCGAGACTGAGCCATAGCAGTTCTAAAGTGAGGAACCAAGAAGTCAGGTCTGTTAGATGAACGAAGTGGATGGTGACTTTACATGACTCTTGGATTCTTGGCGCCTTAGGGAATAGAATTGAACAGTTTAGGGAAATAACCTTTTAACTTGAAATGAAATTTAATATAAAATTTTAATTTATTAATTGAAAAATGTGAAGTTTTTTGCTGAAGTATCAGCGCACGCCATTCACAGCATAAATGGATGAGCACTAGATTTGATGAATCTCACGATGATTTCTAAAAATGTTATCGTCGATTTGACTGCGTCAGACACGAGTCGTATGACTCCGAACTCAATCCATTTAAAGATGATCCAGATGGAGCAGGGGCAAAGGCGGAGAAGCATCCAGCAGTGGGAGAGCCATCCGGCGCAGCAGTGTCCGCAGATCATTCTGCTGGAAAAGCGATGCCAACGATTGCTGAGGACTCGAAAATGTACCAGATTTTGTTTTTTGCTGGAGCTTCGAGACTACTAACACCTGCGATTAACCTCAGCATGCGCTTTAGCTCACGGGATTTGCTTTGGGATTTGCTTCAAATGGGCTTTGCTTCAAATGGGCTTTACATTGTCTTTGTTTTTGCTTCGTAATGTTTGCGGCTCTTGTGAGTTGCTTTGGTGTGTGTGTGGGGCTTTGCTGCTTTGTTGTAAGGGTAGAACTGGGATGGTGTTTGAGAATAGAATGTGAGCTTTCTTTAGCCAGTTGTGTGTGAGGCGCCCTTGTAATGGCATGGCTGTGGTACAGCGTCATAGAAATTGTCATTATTATTATTATTTTCATTATCATTATCATTATTTATACTATTATTATTGATGTTATTATTATTATTAACATTGTCATTGTTATTATTATTATTGTTATTATTATTATTATTATTGTTGTTATTATTATTACTATTGTCATTATTATTATTATTATCATTATATTATCGAAGGCTTGGAATGGGATATCTGTGACTTTTTGGTTGTAATTTAGAGACTTGTTTAATCAAGGGTTGACATGGGATGTGAGTTGTATTCTAATGGGTTAAAATATGGATAAAGTTGAAGGGTTTGCATGGAATATGTTTAAAGGCTTAACTTGGAATGTCGGTTGCCTTAGGGTTAAAATATGGCAGAATTTGCAGGACTTTGCATGAAATGTGGGTCAATGACTAACTTAGAATTTGTGCTTTGACGGTGTTTAACAGCAAAATTCTGAAATGTGATCAGATGTATTCAGTTCAAACGGCAGCTGTTGTTTCCTTAGCAACTTATACAGGAACCCTCTTTAGCATATACTGCAGCATACGCTGGAACCCTATTTGGTATACTGCTGCATACACTGGAACCCTCTTTGGCATATATTGCAGCATACACTGGAACCCTCTTTGGCATACTGCAGCATACACTGTAACCCTCTTTGGCATACTGCAGCATACACTGGAACCCTCTTTGGCATACTGCAGCATACACTGGAACCCTCTTTAGCATACTGGTGTATACTCACTTTAGTTCAACTTTGGTGATTGACCACATAATATTCCACATAATATTCTAACACAGCCTGTTGAGAATATGGTTGTAATATAGTTGTTGAATCTAAGGCACATTTGAGCAGCTTACGGAGGATTTAAAATTAAATGGATTGTGATTTAAAGTCATGGGATATAAATTCGTGCTTTTCAGTGTAATTGAAAAACTGTAATTAATGTAATTAAAACTGTAATTGTAGTAGAAAAATGATGTGACACCTCATATTATATCAGACATTTTAATAGATACTTTGGGATTAGTGAACGTTTCTGAACATTGTTGAGTTTTGGAACATTGTTTGTCTTTGTGCTATTGCCTGGTATTGTGCTTCTGATGTCAATTAACTTCAGATGTATTAATGAGGCATTTAACAGCTGATTTATTTCTTTTGCTTATCAATTCTTCACCATTTTAGATATTGTAGATGTAGAGTCATTTTACAAACTGCTTATTCATATTGATTCATCATCATACGTATTGATGAATCTTTATAAACTGCGTATTCATTTGCATGGTAATTAGTAGTACTGTCGCAAATTGTATATTATGTTTCTCATGACAATTGGAATAGATTTTGTGGTGTGAGCATCCGAGTTGTTGGTAGTTTGATATCCATTACTTGAAAATCTTTAGAAATTGGTGTTTGGATTGTTTACTGAGGCAGGATGAGAAATTAGAGTTTCAGAAAAATGTTTAGTTGTTGATTCCATTCTCTGTGAGTCCTGTCATTTTGATTGTTTCTTTTTGAGTTTTGTCATTTTGATTGTTTCTTTTTGAGTTTTGTCATTTTGATTGTTTCTTTTTGAGTTTTGTCATTTTGATTGTTTCTTTTTGAGTTTTGTCATTTTGATTGTTTCTTTTTGAGTTTTGTCATTTTGATTGTTTCTTTTTGAGTTTTGTCATTTTGATTGTTTCTTTTTGAGTTTTGTCATTTTGATTGTTTCTTTTTGAGTTTTGTCATTTTGATTGTTTCTTTTTGAGTTTTGTCATTTTGATTGTTTCTTTTTGAGTTTTGTCATTTTGATTGTTTCTTTTTGAGTTTTGTCATTTTGATTGTTTCTTTTTGAGTTTTGTCATTTTGATTGTTTCTTTTTGAGTTTTGTCATTTTGATTGTTTCTTTTTGAGTTTTGTCATTTTGATTGTTTCTTTTTGAGTTTTGTCATTTTGATTGTTTCTTTTTGAGTTTTGTCATTTTGATTGTTTCTTTTTGAGTTTTGTCATTTTGATTGTTTCTTTTTGAGTTTTGTCATTTTGATTGTTTCTTTTTGAGTTTTGTCATTTTGATTGTTTCTTTTTGAGTTTTGTCATTTTGATTGTTTCTTTTTGAGTTTTGTCATTTTGATTGTTTCTTTTTGAGTTTTGTCATTTTGATTGTTTCTTTTTGAGTTTTGTCATTTTGATTGTTTCTTTTTGAGTTTTGTCATTTTGATTGTTTCTTTTTGAGTTTTGTCATTTTGATTGTTTCTTTTTGAGTTTTGTCATTTTGATTGTTTCTTTTTGAGTTTTGTCATTTTGATTGTTTCTTTTTGAGTTTTGTCATTTTGATTGTTTCTTTTTGAGTTTTGTCATTTTGATTGTTTCTTTTTGAGTTTTGTCATTTTGATTGTTTCTTTTTGAGTTCTGTCATTTTGATTGTTTCTTTTTGAGTTTTGTCATTTTGATTGTACCAATTTCTCATCATGCAGGTGTTTAGTTTAGTTTCTTGAAGTTGCTAACTTTCCGGTTGAAATTTCCGTTTAAAATCTAATTGGATTATTTCCTAAATTAAGCGCAATTCTCGTTTGTTTTGTTTCTTGCAGCAGCAATCCATTTGATGAAGATGACGATGATGAAGTGGAAGATTATAGGAATCAGTCGGGTGTTCCAGTTCAGGCGCTGTTTGATTACGATGGACAGGAAGAAGACGAACTGTCCTTCAAAAGCGGTATGTGACATTGGAAAAGGAAAAGTAGTGCTTTAAGCTAACCAGTGACACAGTCATGGGTGTGAAGTGTTAGCAACTACATTTTCTTGGCTATGGCAGATTAATTAATTCATTCATTCAAGAATTTCTGTAGAACCTCTTCAAAGAGACTACCCAGATGCCCTCCCGACTCTAGCATGGCAAAAGGCACAGGTTGAATTTAAAAAATGCTTCAGTAAGAGCCACAAGAAACTGACATAGCTCCTGTGGGAGTCCATTCCAGACCACCACTGGGCCCACCATGCAAAAAGCAAAACTTCACCAATGGGGTGGTATGGGTGGGGATGAGTGGGGTGGGGAACGGGCGGTTGGGGAGCCGGCAGTGAGGGTGGGGAAGTAACGAATTGGCCGGGAGGAGCGGGGTGAATCCTAAATTTCCCGGGCAACGCCAATTACCCCAGCTAATTATAAATATAAATTTTTTATTGATAGATTTACATATTTCTGATTGCTTTCGATTGAAGGCGACCAATTTGAGAAGTTGAGAGATCGCGACGACCAGGGATGGTGCACGGGTCGGAAAAGCGGACGCGTTGGACTCTATCCAGACAACTACGTTAAAGTAATCAACCCTTGACCCGACCTCGATCTGCCGCGAACCGATTGGCCATCAGAGAATGCATGTTTCGTTCCGACGGCTTCCTCTGTCCTTCCTTCATTCGTTCCGTTGCGGATCGCTCCACCGTGATCTAACATTTCTTAAATATACCTTCAAGATTTTTGCAATGCCTTTTCATTCTAGTTATACTCTTGTATATTTTAATGTACGAACGGTAGTAAACTGATGAACATGAAATAAATTTATATATTGATATGTAACTGTTGTATAAATACATACACTTATGCACATATATATATAGTAATGCATATATAAATATATATGGATATACTGGAGCCTTTTTTATGATACAAATTCTGATTGAATTGGTCATCATTAAGATGCATGTTGTTCAGCTATCGCAAATGTTCTGGTTTGAATCAGTTGGATGAATTCTATTGTATTCAAATATTTTTATTGGATAGGGTTATAATGGACTATAATAGATACAGAGTCTAAGACTCTTGTGTGCTGTGCTTATCAGACTTCTTAACTATCAGACTTCTTAACTATCAGACTTCTTAACGTCTATGTATCGGTACCTTGACCTAACCCTCCAGACCTTCACTTAACATATGGGTACTTTCGACTTTGTTCAACATATCAATAAGCTGGTCTCCAAAGCAGCTTTTATGCGGGGCTGAAATTTCCCAGATTTAGTGTACGATAGATGATGTTTAGTGTCCTGATTAGGGCTGGGGATTTTAATTATTCATTTTTCTGTTATTTTTCTACGTAAAATTTCTTGATGCTAAGCGGCTATCACCTTCCAGAATAAACAGCATGGTGAGCAATGTGAACTGTGCAACTCTTAAAGCAATCTGAGGTAAATAAACACACAAGATTAACTAAATGGCTATGATTACATATCTGGACAGTTTTCATGCTTTATGTTACTTGGGCCATTTTAATCGAATTTTATCAATTAATTGCAATTTAGTTTTGGAGAATAGTCGATTAAAATTATTTTAATTAATATCGGTCTAAAATTGATGCTTACCATAATTATGTGATCCATCAGATGGGTCACATATTATGTATAATTATTGTATATATCCTACGTATGATGTATTACTAGCTCAATAATGCTGCATAACAACAGGGCTCCAGTATATACATATATACATGTAGATATATAATATATATGTGTGTGTATTTATGCCGGTATGTATTTGTATTAGGACTGTACCAAACATTCGCTTTGTATTTGCTTCGGACCCAAATAGTGGGCCATATAGCTATTCGATATTCAGCCGAATAGTGGCTAGCGGATTGAATGCGAATAATGGTCACGTGACATTTGTTTATGCGGCTGCTGTAGCGAATGAACTGAAATAACTCATTAGAATAATATAATATGCTGTGGTTGCGTAGCAAGTTCAGTTGAATGAGTTCTATTTCTAGTTTACGCATACTGGCAGAAGGATGCAAAAATTACACGTAGATATAAACTGTTTACTTTTAGTTCATGTATTAAATATACAGAATTGACAATTTTGCTTATATTTAAAACTTTTAACGTTGCCTGTAGAATTATTTTGTACACGATTCGTATTCGTTCAAATAGCTGAGATCGAGTTATTCGACCAAATAGTAATAATCATTTATCTGGTACAGCCCTAATATGCATACGGTACTCCGAGGTTACACACGGATGTTTTTCATGATCGTAGAGACATGTGTTGTCTTTGACATGCTTTGTCTTTGACATGCTTTGTCTTTGACATGCTTTGTCTTTGTGATTTCCTCAGCTGTAAATAGTTCCAGCAAAGAATGCTGTAAATATTTCTTGCAAGGATTTGTTCGATATATTTGTTGATGTGAACGATGAGATCTGTGAATCTGCAGTCGCGTCTGACGTGTGTTGCAGGCAGTTGTTGAGTTTAATTTATGTGGGGCAGTGCTACGACTTGGTGGTCTGTTAATAACAGGTTTGGTCAGTTGATCATGTGGTGGTTGATTGTGGTGCGTTGGTGATGCGTGGGAGGTCAGGGTTCAGATCACGGCTTGGAGGTTTCTGCTCCATCTGCTCTCCTAAATCAACTCGGCTTTTATGTGCACTCTGTCGGTGGGAAGTTGAGACGGCGAGGGAGAGGAGTGGTCCTCATCCTCATATGCCGAGGCTGAGAAAATGAAGTCGTCATATACATGGCTGCTGCAGGGATAGCTTAAGGGGCTGCTCTTCTTCTTCTTCTTCTTCTTCTTCTTCTTCTTCTTCTTCTTCTTCTTCTTCTTCTTCTTCTTCTTCTTCATGGGTTGTGAGTTTGAACCCCAGGTAATGATCCTCAGTAATTTGTTTGTGCAGACATGCCTGTGTCATCAGATAGTGAAATTTGTTACCAGCAGTGTTATGTGGAATTTTAATGGCATGTCCCATGATGCTCTGGGATTATTCATCTATGCCCGGCTTATGGTCTGAGCAGAGGAAATGATTGCCTCATCTACATTCCTTTTAGAACGTCGTAGCTTTGCTTTGCAATAATAACAAAAGGCTTGCGTGTGATCGTTAGAAGTTAACTCGTCAATTTTATTGTCATTTGTCTGTGTTGGAATTTTTTCCCAGTTACGCATCGAATATTTGAAAACTTAGTTCGTCAACAATGGCGGCGCCACCGTAGGTCATGGCAGATGACCTGCTTATTTTACTCATGACCTGCCGACAATTCTGTGGAATTTCAATATACTCTTTACATTTAACTTCTTCGAGTAACTCCCATATCACTCTGTTGCTGAAATTGTTTTGTCTGGTGCCGCCAATGTTCGTCAATGTGATTAATCAGCTACTTGAAAACAATGCTTTCCATTGTTCCGCTTGATTCCTATTTGTTTTGACTGTTTTTTTAAATATTTAGTTGGATGTTTCTAGATATTAATTAGGAACTTCTATAGAGCCATTAATTAATTAATTAATAGCATCAACTGATGATTAGTAGTCGTATGTTTTGTTTTCTGTGTTTTATATTATATATTTTTATTATTATTATCATTATTATTATTTTATTATTATTGTTATTGTTTTGCCGTCCCCATGAATATATTATTATTAGATTATTTTCTTTTGCTTTTTTCACTTCAGGAAAAGATTATTATTATTGTTATTGTTATTGTCATTTTCTCTCTGAATTGATGACCTATCAAGAAATGAAAAATTTTCATTTAGGTGTAAACATGTACTTCCAGAGAATCAGGCTTCGTCCTTAAGATCATCAGGAATTAATATTTATTAATAATATTTATTATTATATTTTTATCACTACCGATTATTTTCTGATGCTGAAAATTGAATTATGAAGTGTTCTTGTGAGAAGTTTTACTCGTGTGATATACACAAATCTGCATTCCTACTCACCTAAGTAACAAAAGTGGTTAATAAATTTGTTGTCCTCTACGTTATATTGCTACTGCCAGTGATTTTGTCATTACATGTCTCAAACTTTATGATGTATGATTTTTGTGTTAAAAAGCCGCATTCCTTTGTAAACAAATAGCAATGTACCACCATTGATACGTTTACATTTGCAGCTGGTACCCTGCTAATTCTTTTTCTCTCTGCTGAGATGTGGCCATTTGGGAAATACGTTGTTTGTGTTTGTACCTTTGTTAAGTTCTGAGAGTTGATAACATTCAATGCTCATAAAATTAATAGTAATCCTCAAACCTGTACCTTTTTGCCATCATGGAGTTGGGAATGTCTCTTGGTTGTCCCTTGCAGATGTGCTATAGAAATGTACGATTTGCTGAATGAATAATATGAAGTTTACGATTACAATGTATGAGCACACTGCTCTTTGAAAACACGGTTGTCTGTGACTGGTAATTCTGAACATAAATTACTGATCGATGTCTATGTAGCACCTATTGAGAAGAGCTGTTGCATATGAGATGTGCTCCTGCCTTAGCCACAGAAAACCTGATTCATCGAAAAAATGGTTTTCAAGCACTTGTAGAATCGAGTTAGAAAGACCAAGGAGCTAACACCATAGGAGGGTTGTTTGGTTGGTGGGACGTTTGACCAACAGTGGCAAAACTTCTGTTTTTGTATTGCTGTGATCTTGGAATTTCATGTAGACGACTGACTCGTTAGCTTCCGTTGAGACTAGCAATTGGTGTGGTCGTAGAAATTCTTGTGGGAGAGTGAAGTGTGAAGTTTTGTGTGGATGAAAATTTGCTGTTAGCCACAAAATATGTCGTTATGTCTGATGCTGCAGAGCATACGTCGGGAAATACTGAATTTGTAATCTGAAATCTTGATTTGTTAGTGTGATGTGTTGAAAGGGAATGAAAATTATTCTTGTTTTAAGAAAGGATGTCGACTAATTTGCTGTCTTGCTAGTTGTTCATTGATTACAATAGGTGGACATATTCAAATAAATAACTTTATTTGTCCTGTTGCAAGATGTAATTGGCTCATTTGTTTAAAAGGACCATTTTCACTCACGCAGCCAGCTGTAGATAAAATGCTGCATTAATGATTTGGCTATTTCTTATTTAACATATGAGGATATCTTCTAGCTTGGCATGAATGGTTATGCAGTGATGCCTATGTACACTTCTTACGCTGTATTTACATATCTTTACGATGTGGCAAAACTCTTGTGTTCTTACACATTGTGATAAGAATGTTATGTATGTTGAATGAATGAAACTATAGTAGCCATGTAGTTAAGAGTGTTAAAAGTATTGGCCTTGTCATGCAGAGACTTCAATCCTCATCTCAGACAGTTACTGTATGATAGGATGTTGAGTAACTTCTTCACTCACAATTCCTATGTGAAGGACGCTTGGCCATTCGATAGTAGTGCTAAATAAATGCATAATAATAACACTAATAACATTGCAGCATTATTGCTATTATTCATAAATTTTCCTGTAATCCATATAATATTGAAGATGGTTAGGCTGTTATGATCGATGTATTAATAATGCTTTGCAGTTTGCAAACATCTGCTCTTCACGTTTCCTGCAAGCAACCTTACATATTGAGTGAGTTTTCTTGAAAGTTGGTTGTCACACAAAAAAGAATTATAATTTCAGTTGGTGATGGATAATATTTATAAGGCAGAAAAGGGGTTTAGGCTCTCTTGGACTTACCCAACTTAAGAAGTTAGGGGTGATCCACACAGGCTGTCCAATGTCCATGACAGCTGAATTACTTTGGACCCCCTTCTCCCCACTTGTGGAGTCCTAACTTTATGCATCTGCATATTGAAAAATTGGTTCCAAGTACCAACGACAACTCCGTAAACAACCACACCACCATAGTTAAATCTTTTTACCAAATTCTCGTCATCAAACATTTTACCAGCAGAACATCATGTCCTATGCTTACACGTCGCTTACACGTCGAAATGCTAAACAAGAAAATTGTACAACACAAATGCGGACAAACGATTAAAAGCATGATTACTTAAAACGATAATACATAATTCACATAGAAAACAAAACGCAATGACAAACCGAAAACGTGTGATATAAATGTTCGCAGTGTACACACATCGCACATGTACACACACGCATACGAATGTAGCCTACATGCGTACAATTGTACATACAGAAATGCGGTACAGACATGACATGTATAGATAACAGAAATGAGGTAAAGACCTGTGCATTCCTTCTCTACTTGAATCTCGCAAGGCAGTACAAATCGTTCCAGAATAATATGTCGTAAATATTTCTCAACAGCTTCACCGAACTCTTTGACATAGCTTTTTTTACAGAAACTTTTTATTGTACAAGCAATAAGCTTTTGCATCAATTTTTTTGCTGAAACGTTTATTGTGCAAAGTTTTTGCTGAAAATTATTCACAATTCCAAGTGATTTGCCGGTTACTGAGACTGTTTAAATAGGTTGAATGAGGAAACGTGCATGTGGGTGAAGCCAAGTCACTAGACAGAACAGTTTTCAAAGCCCATAACTAATTATGTCACCCTTTTCTAGTGGAACTAAGACGTAAATGGCAGATGGCAGACTTCTGCATAAGTTGCTTAGATAAACGACCATAATACATATAATTATGCACCATTAAAGTCCAGACTGACACACCAAGATTCTCAGCACACACACATGCTTGGACAATATTTTAAAAATAATTTTAAACATTGGTGTCACTGTCCCATTTTGGCTCTGCCTAACTTTTGTGCACATTACATAGTTTCTTAATCAAAATAAACCCTATCCAATCATGCAACATTCTCAAACTACAAAAAGGCCAGTTCTTGCCACACACCATGTGACCATCCTACAACAAATCATATAAACCATGAAATTCATTACGCCATGAATGTTTCTACCGCGTTGCCCCTGGGTCTGTCCTCAGTATTAAATATATTTAATTATTAACTTGCATCCACAAAGTATTTCAGTCTTACCACCGATTTTCCTTGGCGTGCTAACAGGACGTGATTTTGCAATGTCATTTACAAACATTATCGTAGAAAGGAAGCATTCTCAAAACGTCCGTTAAGCGTGATGCTATTTACAGAATGACATTTTGCGTACGATTGCAATGCAACGCGGAAACAACTTAAATAATAGACAGAGACAAATCATAGCGTCGTCGTTTTAACAAAGCAAAGGCTACATGCGACATCCTACATACAAGACAAATTGACCGAAAAGCAGAGCTTCAGCACAACATGTGTCACATTCGCACCACATACTGTATGCTCAGCTTATGCACACATGAAAAATCACACACCGCAACCTGTTATAATGCAGTCAATCCATTATAAATTCCATGCCACATGGTCTCCAGGTTAGAACTGCTACCACCCATGCACACAGCACTTCCAATTACAATGATTCTACCAGCAAGGGGAAATTTCCTGTTGAATAAGTACGCATTAGCACTAGACTACTGTGCTCTAGTTAGATGCAATGCACTCAACTTAACCACAAATAGACATCACAAGTGTAAACCCTTTGTGAAGAAGCACTTATAATATTGGCCACACTGTATGTAGACTTAGAGCCACACTTTCGCAGGTCTCACTAAGTAGAAGATATCACTAATGACAGACAGTAAAACAGGGCGTCGGTTACGAGTTACTATGTCTGTCACTAGGTAACCTGTTGCTAAGCAACCGGTTGTCAAGTAATCTGCAACTATAGTTGTAACATAACAAGCCTGGCGGAATGGGATAGAACAGGTTGCCTAGCTACTTGAAACCTTTCAACTATTAAACTGGAATGAGAAAGTTCGGCAAACAGGTATCTATCTCTCTCTCTCTCTCTCTCTCTCTCTCTCTCTCTCTCTCTCTCTCGTCAATTCAAACAACCCTATAAGAAAACAAAACCAGATTACCTAAAACGAAAAAAATCCACAACTGTGATTGTATCAGTAATCACAAGAATTTGGCTCATTTACAAAATCGTTATCATAGATTTGAGCGCAAGACTTCCTCATTTTCAACAAAAGTAGACCAAAACTTCCTTCAAACACATATTCTTACATAAAACCAAGCTCTGCAGATTCTGATCTAAACATTTAATTCGGCTTACCCCACATGAGCTCACTCTGCTATAAAGTGGTAGTCGCACAACATGACTGATTGGAATTAGTTAGTTTTGCCTCAGAAACGCTGGTTCCGAAATGCCGGTAAATCTTAAGAACCTTGGTGTAACAGAATACTCAACACAGACCAGCATTATGCTTCCTATGTTGATACTACAGTAGTGGAGCGAAGTTTATCTCCAGTTAAGAATTGCAACTGTTTGGAGAACCCATCCACGATAAAAAATAGGAAAACGGACTTGTGAAGATGCCAACATCAATATAATAAGGTCAGAATTGTGGATCTAAAGGTTCATTTCAGCTTTAGAACATTCACTTATTACAACATTGTTAGCACACAGAGATGACCCAAGAGGATCTTGGAGAAAAAGAGACAAGATCAGAAAAAGAAGACTCGCATGGTTTCGACATGTAACAATGATGACAGATAAAATAATAGGCTGCTGGCCACGACTCTGCAATTACAGCCAGGTAGAGGGAAGAAGAAGCAGAGGAAGACAGACAAAGACAGGGACGATGAATGTGATGGCTTTGGTTTGGCAAACGGCTTTTTAAATAAAGACACAGCATATGGACACATACATGAAAGAAGATGTGGATAAAACCAGGAACATAATGATTTAGAGACGTCTTGCTAATGCCTCATGTTGGCACATGCCTGATGGGGAGAAGAAAGAAGAAAAAAGTACACAGTACATGATATGGAACAAAACGAGGCCAAAGTGATTTATTTTACCCATTGTGAGATTCTACGCAGCAAAAAAAATCTTAAAAAACACAGTTTCAAATGGCAACGGTTGTTTCGACAGACCTACGACTAATGCCACATCCAACCAATCAACACCCAGACAATCAAATACGCAATCACGAACGAACACGACCAAAACAATCAACTAAAACAGAAACAGGTTGGAATAAGTCGGCCAACGCGAAAACAACAACAGAATTGAAAATAGAAAACATTGAAACAAAATGAAAACGAAAAAACGCGGCTAAACCAGTTTTGGTTTGGCAACCGGTTTTTTAAATAAACACAGTACATAGACGATAAACTGGAAAATCTACACTGGAACCCCAACTAACTTATGCCACTATCTGCACATTCTGATAAACCATTTCAGTGCTTTTTTGATGCACTTGAAATTCACAATGTCAACTTGCCCACTCCTTACCTACACACACACACAGTCTGGTCAAAATTAATAAATTTATTTAGCTACTATTATTTCTGCATTATCAAGCGTCACTTTTAAATAACAACGAATTTATTATTATTATCATTTTATAGTTATAACAATTTTTAAAACTATTTTTCTATATTATTATCACTATTATTAATATTAATATTATTATAAAACACATTTATTTCTTCATGAAAATTATGAACTCATTTACAGACTAATGAACTAGCTGAGGTACAATTACTCAACAATTATTATAATCATTATGTAATAATAATTATAATTATCATCATCATTATTATTACTATTAATTTGCAATACGAAACAACAGTGAGTAAAGGACTTGCTCAAGGGTCTCCACAGAGTAGCCATCTCAGAGTAGATTCAAATCCAGACACTTTGTGCTACAAATGAAGCGCTCTAATGAATAGTGTACAGCACCCCAAACACAGTACAGAACAATACGTCAATACGTCTTGCTCAAGGTACAACACAGCAACTATTGCATGGATCAACATGGCACCAGCGCATGCGCCAGATATTATAATGCATATATACATGTACACTGTGTCCGGAAAAATTCCAAGGCTTCATGGTAAATATGAAAATAATTAGTAAACATTAGGCCCTAATAGATTTTTAAAATTCCAAAAACAGTTTAATCCTGAAATATTATGGAACTATAATTTATGTTCAAAATGTCCGCCATTGGCTTCAACACAAGCTTCGAGACGTACACGCCACTGACTAACAGCAGCATCGACGACCATATTTTAGAACCTTGGAATTTTTCCGGACACAGTGTATATATATACCAGCAGTTCTTTATGCTAAGACATACATAGCTATATAATATGTATATATAGTAATTATTAATTATACATGAGGCTACATGTATGCATATATATCTATAGGTCTGTGCACTACTATGGCGACGTACACAATGAGGTGTATGTACAAATTAAGAAAAGTCCAAATGCTCGGAATAATAAATAAGTCTTGACAAATTCATATCTACATGTTCACACGCAACTTATATATGAAGTCAAATTGAAATTTCATACACGTACAATCATACATGCAAAGACAGAGCATGCGCATATACACATACATTTATTTATACCAAACGTGTAAACTACAGGCATGTCATTCCATTCCAGTATATATTAAGCATACACAATTATGTATACACATCAGATGCATATATATATATATATATATATATATATTTTTTTCGCTTCTAATGCTCAGTGGCATGGTTGATTAACTCACATACGTGTATCCCTTTGATGCCAGTCAACCTTCCCTACAAAGTCTGAAGACAGAAATCACGTGAACTTGCAAAACTGTGCCACTATAGGTACTCCCAAGATGTGAATCCCTGACCTTGAAAGGTGAACGACAGACAACTACACTGTCTCCCATGTTCATAGCAAGACAATCACTCATAGGACTCCAAGCACATTCGGACAACGACTAACAAGATCCCGACAGTATTCCCACAATATTGGATTCAAAATATCCAGCCCATGTCATTCCATATGGTAAGACATATTATCGTGATGACAAATACCAACTCATGTTGCCTCTCTTCAAGAAAACCACGCTTTCAACCTGATTAAACAAGAGTAAAGAACAGCAAAACAGAAGCTGAGAAGAGACTGTGTGAAGCACGTGCAACAACTGCATATGGGTTTGGTAGAAGTTTTACAGTGGGGTCCACACATACGATTCCCCGACATAAAAAACCCACTTGGAATATAAACTGCCATGCTATTATTTCATCACATTTTAACACACAGAAATGTAACTATGGGCTTTCACGTTTCACGAGCTTCACATTTCATGGGTTTTACATTTCCTAATGGGATGCTGTGGATCAAATATATATATATATATATATATATATATATAGATATATATAGAGATATATGCAGCTGTATGCTAGGAAATCTTGTCTGAAATGTACAAAGACAAAAACTCAAAGCAAGAGAATCTCCACAACAGCTTTCATGGATCACGCAAGAAATGCATCACCAGCAAACAAAAAACAATCAATAGCTTTACCCAATGCTTTCTTCACATTCATTCACATCAAAAGTTGATACCACATAAATGCACGTTATACCCCGTGATTGATCACGCAAGTCAATCAAGTCGATTGCAACTTTACCGAATCAAGTCAGATCACAATCGATTTGGATCGACCTGCAAGTCGAGTCGGATTACGTCAACAAGTCGTATGTCAACTGTTGTTTCTTCTACTTGACTATGAAGCATTTCACTAACAATTTTTATGGCCATGTCAGACAGTAACCTAGAAGATAGAAGGAGTCAACACTCAACACACTTAGAATGTTCGGACAATGAGTAATAGTTGTAATAATTGTAATCTTTTTGAACCAACCGTAAACTAAACACGGCATTTCCTCTACTAAAACAGTCATCTTATCTGGTGGCTGGTACTAATTTATGTACTGAACTTAGGAGGGACTTTTGATCAACAGAGTTGTCTAGGTGATCAAGTCAATGGTGACAGTGAAGCCTAATACTTACAAGTCAACCACACACCGATAATTATAATTTTAATACTTGGAATTTTACTGACCAGTCCAATTATACAGTTTGACAGTTTCAGGAACTTGGCAATTGAAATTCACAAGTAGTTTAGGTACTACTTGCATTTCATGATACATAGGCGGCCTTAATAAGCAGGATGCTGGTCCCTTCTGGATCTTTCTGTTGTATAATTAATAATAATAATTATAATGTTGTGTCATTGTCATGGGAAGAACAAAAGAACTGAAATGGAATTTAAGAATGTAACACAGTCTTCAGCAATTTTAGCCAGGAGACTACAATCAAAGTTGGGAAAAATTGACCTAGATGATCGGTACATGCCAAGTCAATCGAGTCAACGAAGTCAATCGAGTCAACGAAGTCAATCGAGTCAACGAAGTCAATCAAGTCAACAAAGTCGATTGATGGCCAAATCAAGTCGATCGTAACACTCTTCTCGATTGATCATGGGGTATAACGCACAAAGAAGCGAGTTTTCACCGAAATAACGACAGAAAAGAAGATCTTCTTCAGCTGTGGACCGTTCAACGAAATAAAGCGAAACATCGACGCAAAATAATCGGACAACGAAAATGCAACGAAAACCATTTTGACTAAATCGCATCACGAGACATTTACATTTATATACATACGCAGGACATGCAGATACAACTTGTGTGCGCCAGGAAAGTCGACCCAAACTGGTTCTGCTTTAAGCTTCATAACTAATTATCAGCATGAATGAAATTTGCTCGTGTCATTAAGCGAAAAATCGTTGTTCCGTTACTGCTCCTCCCTGAAATGGGCAAAGCTTTCCAACAATGCTATTTATTCTTCTCTCCGATTCTGAGCCTTGTTTTCTAGCACTCTGTAGATGAAGCACGTTATTCTGTTCAGCACAAAGTCTCTGTGTCACCGCGTTTCCATTATCCGTCCTTCCAATATGGCTGTCAGTTTGACTGCACAACCTTAGTTTGCAAGAACCATGTTGCTGTAAATATGGCATCCATTGACCAAACAGTCTACCCTGAATACCATCAATGCACTGACACAGGCAGACATCGTTTTTTTCAGCAACGAAATCAGCGCTCAACACATCGTTGCATAGCCCAAGAATTGAATATAAGACCAGTTCATTGAATTCATCGCAAAAACCAAAAGTCGAGTCCACATTTTACGGCTAGCAGCATTTTAATGTGCAGGAGGAGCACAGAATTTAAATAGCAACATGAAAACAAGGCTCCAGAAGAATAAATTCAAACCATCCAACATTGAGGGGGCGAGGACAGATCAGCACAAATTCCCTGCAACCAACTCTGACCCAAATTCCACCCCGGCCTACCACAGCGCAAAAATTCCCACGCTACGGGAATTCCAGACACCGGTGCGAATCTTACATCGACCTAACAGCAAACGGTATAATTATCACGATCGTTTTCGACGAATTCAAACACATGATTGAAACAATTCGCAGTCAATAGAAATATTATTACTAATTGGGCCTAAAGTTTCCACTCACAGCAGTCCTTGCTTATATATATATCGAAATACATGCCAACCATCATAGATAAATACACGTGTACGCATGTACATGCGTGGGATGTCAAAAATACCAACAGACGTATAAACATTATGTACAAGTACACAGACGTAACACAAACCGCGCACAAACAGAGTGGACGACGTACAGAGTGCATGCATGCAAATAAGTGTCAATGTGTTGTCCTCAGCTGGGCTTAAATGCATAGTCTTTGTTATTTCGATGGCTAGAGCGGAAACACGGTTGACGGCTACTGAAATCCGCCCGACTTCCTCGTTTCTCAAACCGCTCGAGTAGACTGTCTGAGTGTGAAAGCTCTGCGTGACTATTTGACCTAGAAGACTGAGTTGATCCGTTTCAACGATAATTGAATCGATTTACCAAAAATCTCCTTTTCCACCAAATTATTTAATTTCCGACGCTTCACCATAAGTCCTGCATCTCTATAACCGTCTTTTTCCGTATCCAGATGATTCTGATTGCATTGATTCTCCTAAGTCCTCCTCCATCTCCATAAACCGATTGATCTTGATGATAGGTTGGCTGCTCACGTGCTCGTCAAAGATCAGATTTTATCTTCGGGTGCTGGGACCCAACCAGCAACCCAAGATACGACCAACATTTTCAAAACAACAGCTGACCCATCTGCTCTGCTCCAGCTGCGGTAAGTAACACAACGCATGGGATGGATGGATGGATGGATGGATGGATGGATGGGGCAACAAGAGATGAACTGCAATGGACGCATAAGGGGTGGATGGATGGGCATGGAAACAAAACAATGAACTGTGATCGACATACAAGGAACGGTCAGGTCAAGAGGGAGACGAAAGCTTATACACATCTTGCTTCTCGAAGCGCCGATGCAGCAAATGGTGAATGACAAAGTCATGGACAGATGGCCGGAGAGCACTCAAGAACGTGCTGCTTATTTTCTTGATGACGGAGACATCTACGTACAAATACCCTTCCTCTAAGGATCAACAGACATGACCAGTTCATCGGTCCAAGCAAGAACATCTCAAAGCCAAAAGCAGACGAGATGCTACAAGGCTTCACACGATAAAAAAAAAGTGAAAATAACTTAAAATGGCATCAAGCGGGTGGAGAAGTCTTGCTGCTGCAACTGGCTTTGTTAGGGAAGTACAATTCCATTTGTAATGAAAGTACAATTCCATTTGGAGAAATGACAAAGGAACACAACAATTAAAAGCAGAGCTCAGCTTCTTCGTCGGTCCTTTGTATCGTACAGCACGGCTCCTGTCCCAACACAGTGCAATCAATTCTTTGGGTACCTGAGGGTTTTCTGCATGAGGCAAACAAAATATCTTTCGACGCACATAGCTTAACATCAACATTACTCCCAGCTGTAAAGCGGACCAATCCAACCAAAATCAGATGAAAGAATCGTCCATCTTTCTCACAAAACGATTGCAAATCCAAAGCAACACATCCCGCACGCACCACATTTTACATCCAACATTACCTTTACGTGTAATCTTCCAAAACTGAAACTGGAACAGGAAAACACTGGATCAACAACCGATGGATCAGCACAAAATTCCCAGCAACTCCGATTGAAATTCCCTCATCTATCCCAGCAGAGAACTTCCACGCTACGCACATCAACGACGGTTCAAGAAAACCGATTTCATCAAATCAAAGCCTCAAGATTTTCTTCCGTTGCAGTCAGACGTCAATCATGAGACGCCGAAACGTCTCCAGCCACGACGGCGAGATGCAAGAGTGAACAAGACTTAGCGCACCAAGCAGACGCAGCAGCAGCAGCAGCAGCACCAGAGAACACACAACAGCAAGACGTTGTTCGCGCGATAGTAGGAAAGGCACTGTCTCTCGACACAAAGGAGTAGAAGACGAGGCGCCGCCACCGTCGCCTCCGTCGTCATAGGAACCGTTCGGAGATGAGCAGCATCAGCTTCTTCTTTCCCTTGTAGACGAGCTTCATGTTGTCAATGAGGTGAGCAAACGAGATCCGTCCGTCGGGCGCAAGCAGGAACGCCTCTCGAGCCTTGCAGAGGAATTCGATGAAGTCGGCGTAGTGGCGCGGACTGATGTGCGCCAGACGCGAGTGCATCGTGTTGACGTAGGCGGAGAGCGCGGCGTTGAGCAGTTGGATCAGCGGCGGTTTATCGTAGGAGAGGATGACGAGCGACGACCGATGCTTGCCCTCGATCGCGTTGATCCCGGGCGCGTTGAGCGTGCACCGGCGCAGGATGTCCGAGAGGATCGTGGCGCAATGGATGTTCTCAATGACGACCTGGATCATGCTCGTCAACTCGTTCTTCCCGATCGAGTGGCTGAGCGCGCACGCCCAGTGGATGTCGCTGATCGCCGGATGCGTGTCCTGGTTGTGCGCCACGTGTAGGTTCTTCATCGCCAGAAGTGACATCTTGTGGGCGCGGATCGAGTTCGTCCGACGCTCCATGTAGCGCGCCACGGCGAACAGCTGCGCCCACGTCATCGAGATGGGCGCAGCGTCGACGATGTGAACGTAAACGTCTTCGAACGCACGCATGTTCTTCTCGCAGAGAGTCAGAGCGCCGAGAGCGCAGTTGGGGGCGTCCTTGCGAACGCACTGAACGGCCAAAGTGCACGCCCGGGAAGCGAGCTCCTCTTGTCGGACAAAGTCGAGACCAAGGTGAACGAGGGTGGCTGGCGATACGATTGTTGACGCAACGGTACCTGATGGAAGCAGAGAAACATGCAACTATATTACGTTTGCACACAAATGTCTATTGCTAGGCCAATCTGATGCCCTCTAAAACACTGCTATTATTTAAAGGCCAATCTAATTAGTAATTATGTCAAAAAAGAACGTACAATACAATACGACCAGTACAATACATATGACTGTACAATACAATAGTACAATACAGTACAACTTTACAATACAACTGTACAATACAAAACAACTGCATGAAATGGTTTCCTTCTTGACTTGCACCTGTTCCCTCTAGATGTCACTCAATGATACATTCTATAAGAACTTGAAAACTGTTCTTTCTGTCCATATTGGAGTCAGGAGTACCTCCTAGTAGTTTCCTTCACGATGTGCAATATAAATATTTGAATTGTTTGTATGTGCACTTGTTATAGCGCCCCTTCAAGCTCTCTCTCTACTCAGAGGCGCTCCCGACTGCAGAGCGGACACTGAATCGGAGTTTCACACCGAAGCGCTGAGCAATTGCGAGTGAAGGACTTGCCCAAGGTCCTTACGCAGCGACTTGAGGTGGATTCGAACCTCGAACCTTCCGGTTTCAAGGCAACGACACCACCACTACACCACCGCACCCCACAAATGAATGAATGAGATACATGAATCAATACAATACAGATGCATTGTATTGATTCTATTGATTCCTCTTTGCACACATTGACAGAACATCGCTGAGCAGTGGCGTAGCCAGGTATTTTTTCATGGGGGGGCAGTGGGGTGGCAGCTTAAAATGATGGGGTGGCTACCGTTGGCAATTAAAGCGTGCATCGGCATCGGTATATTGCCATAGACTATGTATTTTTAGATTTTGGATGTATTACAGTATTGGACATAATACGCATTCAAGCCTCACTAGCTTGTCTGTCCCACAGTGCACTTTAGTGGCCTGTCCCACTTTCCCATCACCCACCCTATAAGAAGTTGTACAGGAAGTTGTATAAAAAATAAAATAAGTCAGAAATTATATAACATTCTTTAATTCTTTATCACTCGTAAAAGTAAAAAGTAAAACAAACGCAGGGATTGGGGGGGCAGCTGGGGGGCAGCCCTCTCATTTGGGGGGGCGGCTGCCCCCCCTTGCCCCCCCGTAGTTACGCCACTGTCGCTGAGATATTGAGATATTGCTCAAGGCCCCCTTACACAGGGATCTACCAACTCAGTGTAGGGTAAAAACTTTTATACGCTGAATGCTCAATCCACATATCTATGATATCCCATGAAGCATTGCTGTCTCATGCAGACATTCTGCCTTACCTCACATTACCCATTGCTTAGCTATGCTTAACACTATGTAAGCAACACTTTCGAGTGGTGTTTGATGACTCAATATAAAATGGTTTATTTCATCACATGGCATATGCAACAGAACATTTGCCTTGTACAGAACATCTGCGTTGTACAGAACATTTGCCTTGTACAGAACATCTCCTTGTACAGAACATCTGCCCTGTACAGAACATCTGCACTGTACAGAACATCTGCCTCGTACAGAACATCTGCCTTGTACAGAACATCTGCCTTGTACAGAACATCTGCCCTGTACAGAACATTTGTCCTGTACAAACCTCACAGAACAGTTAAAAGCACCCACCCGTGGCTTCAGACGGTGTGAAGAAAGTGTACCATGATGCCATCAGTTCGATGAGCGCCTCATAGCCAAGCTCCGTAGCACACTTCACCAGCCACCGGACCATCTCACTCCGATGCCATCCAGGTCGATTTAAAGTCAACCTCATTACCTAGAAAATTACATGAAAGCATTGCGTTGTAGACAATGGAAAAAAACGTGACAATATTGTTGTGTAGACAATGGAGCAAAAACATAACAGCATTTCCTAAATCTAACCAGATAAGTACCGGTATCTACACAGTTGTAAACGGTCATTTCCTCGACATGTAACCACACATTTTAACTCCACTACAGGTTGCTTTTCAACTACACCTGTGCCTGTCCCACGCCATGATAAAGGAGGAGGGCTACACGGTGGGCTTGCGACCCACCCGGGTAAAACAAATCGAGCAACAGAAGCAATGCAGCAAACTCATTCTACACAAAAGGAGGAGCTGCATTGTCCGATGATGTGCAGAATTGCACGATAAGGACAACTCACCATCTGGACAAACTTCCTGCACAAAATAGCAATTTTTCCTTTCTTCTTAAATCCCGATGGATCCTTGATCATCAACAATAATAACACACAATGCCGAGTCAACAGATACGCCTTCCTATACATGCATACATAGAATACAAACCATTGTGTGAGGGTCAGCCCCAGGCCCCAAGCACCAACCCACCCACCTGTAGACCCAGCTCAAGGGCGGCGTCGAGGAGGGGCCGGTGTCGTGGGGCGCCCGTCTCTGGAATGGCGCGCTTGTAGGCGTCCTGAGCGAGTTTAAAGAGCTGACGAGAGCTGTAGATGTTTCTCTGAGCACACTCCAACACCGTCCGCAGCATCGACGGCTCATCTGTCGAGATCGGAACACAAACTGATGTACAGTTCATGCGCTCATTTCAAGGCAAAATTTCACTAGAGGTTCGATAAAACAGAATCAGTGACTTCAAACATTTGTTTAGATTGGGTTTAACACGTTGACCGCCAAGTACGAGTTAACTCGTACTTCAGCCAGTCATTTAACATGGCGTGTAGGCGGTCAATGTGTTAACAGTTATATGAGCAACACTTTTTGGTGGTGCTTGATGGCTCAATATAAAATGCTTTATTTCATCACAATGCATGTGCAACAGAACATCAGATTCTGCCTTGTACATCTGGAGTCACCAGCTGTTAATTCACAATGTTTCTTGCAGCACGATGGTAAATAAAAATAATAATAGCAATTTAATAATGAAAACAACAAATAAAATAACATTACTAATTATCAATAGCAATAATAAATAATAACAGCAGATATAAATTCTTAACAACTTCTACAATTCTTCAGAGCTATTCAGAATAAAAATAAAAACAAATATGTACCTTGGGGAAAAAATAATAAAAAAAGACACAATAATAATACTAACATCATAGATCTACAGCTTCTAGAAAGACGATGCAGAAAAATGAGGATAATAACAATGATAAGAAGCAAAATAACAATGATGATAATAACAATGATAATAATGACATAGATACAAACGCACATGAAGACAAGATATAACACCACCAGCCAAAGACTTTAAGAGACAATGCTAGCTCTATTCTTAGACTGACCTCTTGAGGCATAGAGCATTGTAGCCGCAAGGTCACACTGTCGCGCCTCGACATGCGCAAAGTTAAACCATCGCGGATATCGACTAACGACTGGACCAACGGAGACGACGTTTCCAGCGCCACCCGACACCTGGTGACTCGCATGACCCATCGATGGCTCATCGTGCTCATCGATCGCTTCCATGACTGGTAACCTACGATTGGAATAAAAGACAATGCAATACAAGACAACAATAGCATACAGGTGATGAGGTATGGTACAAGTCATAACACGAGTCAAGTAACCGACTGGTGATAGCAATAAAGGTAGCACCTCCGAACAGTTATCTGGAACGGGTGCAATGTGAATTCTTCAGATAGATAGATACATGGGTAATATTGAGCATAGACAATGTAATCTACAGGTAAATAGCAACACAGGTAATGTAATCTAGTGCAATGTAATAGCCCAGGGGCCACTCCATTCTGCTCATGAAGAATCTCAAAACTCTATTTAGCTGTAGTTATGCAGGGAGCGCTTCTGAGTAGCCCACCATGAAGAGGCGCTCAACGAAATCTCCTGAATATTGGCTGATGGGGCAGCATGCCAATCTCTACACTATCACAAATGTCCACAGACCAGACCGAAAACGGACCCAAAACAGACCGAAGACAGACCAAAAACAGACCGAAGACAGACTGAAAACAGACCAAAAATGGACCAAAAACAGACCGAAGACAAACCTCATGGCCCTCAGGCCGACTCTAAACGCGAGGTCGACGTCGTAAGGCAGCAGACTAACAAAGAGGTATTTGGCGAACGTGTGCATAGGGGCGCTGTTTGGATGGACGCCGTGACCCAGACCACTTCCAGAGCCACCTTCAGAAATGAACACACACAAAACATCTGCTTAATAAACTCTTGTCTTTTCGATTACGATGCAAAAGGTGATATAGAAAATAGAAATTATGTCATCAGGATCATATAATAAACATCATGACTATGCGTTTTGGACTTACTCTTTGAAAGTAACGAATACCTGTGCTATTAATAAAGTAATATACAGGCTATGCTACACCGATATTGTAATCTACAGGCGATATCACCGGTAGCACAATAGTAACATAGAAATAACACCAGTAATAGGCTACCTTGTTACCAATACAACTATCCATTGTTACAAAATTTATTAGTCATTTGTTATTGTTATTTGCAAACAGTTCCTATCATTGTTTGCTATTATTACTAATTCTGTTAGTCTTTTTAGTAAGACCAACTTTTAGTAATAAAAGTCTTTAAGTAATGAGTTTGCTGACAGTGCAAGAACATGAGAGAAGCAATAGGTTTTAAGGATCGACAGAAATGTAAACAAAAATCCAGAAAGGAGAGTAGCACAGAGTGTTGCGAAGGGCATTTAAAAAAGAGGGTCAAATGATGGCAAAGGATCAGGCTTGATTAACAATGATGCATTTTGTGTAAATTATGGAACCAAGAGCATTCTGCTTTGTAGAGCGGAGGGGACAGTGTATGCAAGGGCGGATACCGAAATTTTCGAAAAGGGGGCCAAAAGTTTTGGTCTTGTGAGACAGGAGAAAATTTTTTTAGTCATCAACCAAATTTTCCAGAAAAAATACCATTTCATCCGCCGAAAAAAAATACTTTTTTTTTTTAGTCATCGACCAATTTTCCGGGAAAAAATACCATGTAAGAAGACTGCTGGTCTAGCAATCGTACTCTGCTTGTCCCGCTTACTTTCGAGCAGCATGTGAACTTGCTCTCTGAAGACTTCGATCGGTCGATCGTCGAGTTCGAACTTTTCGAGTTGACTGATGAGTTTCTCTTCCTGTTTGACGGCTTTCTCCTGCGCGTAAACACCCGGCTGCATGAGTCGCTGCTGACCAAGGCCTGAACAATCCAGCACAACACAGTTCAAGGTAACAAAGGAATTAGAAATCCTATTTTATATATATATATATATATATATATATATATATTTAATTTATTCATGACAATTAAGTTGACATACCACAACTTACTACATAAGGAAGGAAGTGAAAGCAAACTTTGTTTCTGCAAAATTCTATGCTAGAGAAAAAATTTCTGATTCCTAGAGCACTGCGAACAGTCTGAAAGAGCGCTTGTGAGATGAAATCATCGTATTCTATCATCATTATTATTAACCTCTATTCTATCTACAGTACAACGTAATCGCATCATGAAGAGCCCCCCTCGAAAAATAGTCTTAAGAGATCGGACAGAAGAAGTCGTATCTCCACATAATCCATCAGCATGTGTCATAGGAAATGAGACAGAAGTGGAAGTCTTGAAAGAAATTCTTACTGCAGCCTGTCTTTGGATCACAGATGGTTTAAGACGGTACAAAACTTTGATACAACAAGAATGAACAATGGAACATGGAAAACTATAACATGGAAAACTATATGATCGGTGGGAATGGAGATGGATGAAAGATGAATTTTACCAATGAGAGCGACTTCTAAGGCAAGGCAACAGTATTCTTCTTTCGAAACACCGTCGGACAGAAGCGAATGTCGACTGCACGGAACTGAAGCATCGGAAACGTTACCCGCATCACACGTGGAACACTCGTCGTCTACGCAAAACAAACGCAATACATGAAATGCATTTTCATCAGCATTAATAAGTAACCAAGAGCTTTTTGGCCTCAATTGGTTTTTCAAAATAACAAATTCCTTGCAGATTGAAAGTTCTACCTTGCTTGGTCAGCTGTAAAAATATTTTAACAACTTTAACGCCATAGAGATATGCCTACATAGTACAATACATACGCACGCACATTGAACGTACACACATACATACATATACTGTCCCCTCCACTCTACACAGCAGAATGCTCTTGGTTCCATAATTTACACAAAATGCACTTTTGCAGAATCAATCCTTTTCCAAGGTGGACCTACTGGTCTGGAATTGGCACCCACAGGAGCGCTGCCTTCATTCTGCAATTCTCATTCTTCATTCAACCAAAACACTGTATGTTAGAGTCACGAGCACCTCTGAGTACTTAGCCAGTCCCGTTGAATGATTGAATGAATAAATAATTATGAAAAACTTAAATCTCAACCCTACACACACAATACCAACACATATATCCATTCACAAATATGCACACTGGTCTACAACCACACACACACACATACATACACACACACACATACATACAAGCAAACAAACACACAGGCAGACAGACCGTGGGTCGGTCTCTCTACCTGACACAGCAGCCGAGTTTTCTTTTGTCGTTGATCTGCTCGCATCGAGAAGTGTCGTGAAAAGACAGCCAATCGGATCGAGTGGATGACCAATCCATCCTTCCGTGTTCAGAGGCGAATTGAGACGCTGGTGGTAGGAACTGGAGAAGCCTGTCATACACAACAAAACAACACAATGCAATACAATACAATAAAACACAACAATGTAATACAATCCAATGCATGCAACTTTATCTTGATATTGAACTGCTTTTAAAGTTCAGGAAAGCGCACAACCATATAAAAGAAGATTACGATTACATATATGATCAATGACCAAACACAGACAACAAGAATGTAGAAAGCATAGAGTTATTTTCATAGCTGACCGAGATATGGACCTGAGGAATGAGCCGGCTGTGGCACCATGTTCTTGCGGCTGTAGTACGAGAGACAATTCTGTCTCTGGAGATGCTTCAAGCCAAAGACAATTGCCACAGCCAACCGTCGTGCCTCTTCCATGTAGCCGTGCGACCGGAGCGCCTCCACACGGGCACACGCCATCGGGATGTTCTCTGCAAAATAACCACACGAATATACAGGGTGGCTCAAAAAAAAAGTACAACCGGACACAACGCAATATCTTCGCAACCGATTGAAATTTTTCTGCGAAAATTTCCAGATTTGTAGAGGAATAAATTTCCAACAATCCCTGAAAGTTTCATTTAAAACTTTTCATGTTTGCACAAGTTACAGCTGTTTAAACTTTCAATTCCGTTTTTCCAAATTTTGGCGGAAAAATGAATGTCACTTGTACAGGGTGGGCCAAAAAAAATACCCCCCCTAGGTTTTTTGCCAATATCTTGACCAAAATTAAGAATTTCCAAATGAAATTTTACAGGCTAATACACAATTCATATTTACACATGATGGCCAAATTTCATCAAAATATTTCAAACAAACCAAAAGTTATGCCACTTTTAGGAAGGCCACCCACCGTTTTTTGACGATTCAAAAACGTAACGCAACAAAAAGTAGGTTTTTGCCAATATCTTGGCCAAAAGTAGGAATTTCGAAATGAAATTTTACAGGTTTATAGACAATTCATATTTACATATGATGGCCAGATTTCATAAAAATATTTCAAACAGAACAAAAGTTATATCACTTTTAGTGAGACCACCCTACGTTTTTTGATGATTCAAAAAAAGTCAAAAAACGGTGGGTGACCTCACTAAAAGTAATATAACTTTTGTTCTGTTTGAAATATTTTTATGAAATCTAGCTATCATATGTAAATATGAATTGTCTATTAACCTGTAAAATTTCATCTCGAAATTCTCACTTTTGGCCAAGATATTGGCATAAGCCTACTTTTTGATGTGTTACGTTTTTGAATCGTCAAAAAACGCTGGGTGGCTTCACTAAAAGTGGTATAACGTTTGTTCTGTTTGAAATATTTTATTGAAATCTGGCCATCATGTGTAAATATGAATTGTCTCCAAGCCTGTAAAATTTCATTTCGAAATTCGTACTTTTGGTCAAGTTATTGTCAAAAAACCTAGGGGGTCTTTTTTTATGGCCCACCCTGTAGATTTCCATGTCAAATGATATCACTTATCAGTGCTACGACCTCTTACCGAGCCAGATCCTGCGTCCGCTGGAGTTGACGAGCGTGCAGAGCCCGGTCGTCGTCGATCCCATGCAGAGGCAGCGGAAGTTCTTTCGCAGTTCAAAGGTCGGCTGGTGACATCGGAGAATCGCCTCCAGGTGGCAGTCGGTCCACGACAGACAGGCCGCCTCCAACGCTCGGTGGAAGATCGTGTGTGGTATCGGATGGGCCTGGATTGCGACTGGGAGGAAGCACCACACACATGCATCAGACGATGGCAAAAACATCAACAGATCTCCATTTATTATCATCAGCGTAATCATCGCAATCATCATCATCATCCTTGTTAATATTAAGTGGTTGTTAGAAGTAGAAATTTTGTAGATTTATGAAGCAAGACTATGAAGCAAGATTGAAGACTTCTTTGCCCAAGGTTTGATCACAACAGACAACAGATCAGCCTGATTTGATCAATAAAAATGTTGATTAGATTAACAGCGATCATTACCGGCATCGGAAGATCGTGTGTCTCCGTCTTCCAGTGGACATGCTGGAAGTTCCGACCACGCTTTTAGTCGTTGCCACCAGGTTGACTTCTCCGCATCCATGCATTGAGGATTTAGAACGACACAAACCCAGAGCGCACCTGGTCAAATGGAAACGACCAAAACTTAATAACTTTAAACAAGTCATTAAATCGAAGAAAGCGTATCGATAGGTTTTTTAATTCTAAATACATAAGATTACAGAAATCAGGTAAATAATATTGTAATTACTCAAATGCTCATTCATTATTATTAGTAATATTTTTTTAATGACACTTAACATCATAGTACAGGCCAGTGCAGAGAGCGTCTCGGAGTAGATTTCCTGAAGAGGCACTGTATAAATTTTCGGAATGAATGAATGTATGGACGACGAGCAGAAGACAAACCAATCTCATCCCAGAGAGGGCGACACTTGTCTGTCGTTGGAATGCCTGTCGTGCGCCACCCGGGAAGTCGAGGATCCGTGAGGAACTGTTCGGTGATTAGAGTCAACATTCGCACGCTGTTCGAGTCACGCGCGCACAGCATCTCACGAACCTATGACACACAAGTGATTGATGTGAACGTACGTTATCCCATGCACTAAAAATGCACAATTAAATAATCCATAATTTGCTACCAAAAATGCAGCTCTATGAATTTATCTAATGTATCCAAACATATGAAGTAAGTAAGTAAGCCTTTGCTACCAGAAATGTATCTGTAAAATTACATAATTTCAAAGCGCATTCTAGAAAAAAAATGCATTTATGTACCAGAAATATTGATCAGTAAACTTACAGTGTGTAAAAAAATGCACAATTAAACATGACTTAGCTACCAAAACTCCATCAATGAAATACCTAAATTATCAAACTATCTAAAGTTATGAAAAATGCATAAACAAAAATAACTTATCTACCAAAAGTGCATCATGGTAAAATTACAACATACATCAAAAAGTGAAGCCATAGATATATACAATAACAAATAAAATAAATATTATCTGTGCTACCCTAAAAAAAGACCAAAAATTTGCCTTACCTTAAAAAAATCTGCCGTACCCTTCAAAAAATTGCCTTATCTTAAAACTATTGCAAAAAATGCCTTACGTCGCAAGAAATTGCAAATGAAATTGCTTACCTCATAGTCCCCTTGAAGAGGTGCAATAGGAATGAATGGATGAGTGAATATCGACTACCAAAATTTTGCCTTAGCTCACAAGGGATCTACAAGACAATTGAGAAAAGATGAGTCGCAGCATTAGAGATGAGAGACCTTATCGAAGATGGACGTGAGTTGCTCCGAGTGACTTCCGTGAGTGAGGAAGTTCTTGACGAGCTTCAGGATCTGCTCCTCATCAAGATGCCAGCTGTACTCATCATCAACCGAACCACCGGCTGTTGGATCAGGCGCACCTGTCAAAAGCACACACGCACTGTCACACACATGTCTAGAACTATCCTCTGAAATTCAGTTTCATCATTATGATTAATAAAACAACTATCGTTACTATTATCATAGTACCACCTCTATTATCATCACTATCATTAAAAACACAAATAAAATTAGTTTGTATTATCATTACTATCATTATAAACATAATCATAACAAGCCAAGCCGTGGGGGTGGAATCATACTCTACCATCGGGCAAGTTTACGAGTAAAGACGATCGCTCTTTCCTCCAATCCTACCACATTTGAGGTGCTCGCTGCCTCCGTCTCGTCTGCTCATGGTCCTTACACGGTACTCGCTGTCTACCGTCCAGGTTCTACACGTCCTCCATCCTTATTCTTCGAAGAATTTGCGTCCGTCCTAGAACAGTTCGCTCTCTACAATTCGCAAATTGTGATTCTCGGTGACCTCAATTTGCATCTGGAGGTCCCCTCTTCTTCCACGTCTACCACCTTCCGCTCAACTCTTGAACAGTTCGGGCTGGCGCAACATGTGTCAGCCTCTACTCATCAACATGGTGGTTGGCTGGACCTGGTCATCACTCGTGATGACTGCGTCCCGACCGTAACCGTCGGCCCTCCGGTCATCTCCGATCATGGCCTCGTGTTGGCAAGTCTTCCTTTCCTACACGAGGCGCCAACGTACGCCTTGAGGCAGATTCGTGGTTGGAAACATCTGGACAGGCAGGCCTTTGCGGCGTCGCTAGCAGCAGTTTCAGCCTTCTCGGATCCGAACAGTCTACATGGTCAATCTACTGCTGACCTCTTCGAAATCTACAACCGATCAATGATTGACATCGTTGATCGCTTACTTCCGGCTCGCCCAGCAAAGACTCGATCGCATCCTCTCTCTCCCTGGTTCGACGGAGAGTGTCATTCTCTACGCCGTCAAGCTCGACGACTTGAGCGTGTCTACCAACGAACGCGCTCACCAGAGGACAGGTCCGCCTGGATACTCTTCGTTCGCTCCAACCACCGACGTTACAGGGAGAAGGAGAGCGAATACTGGGAGAACTTAATCTCCTCCAGTGCTGGAGACTCTCGACGGCTCTGGGCCACCTTCAAGGACCTCCTTGGGCGGCCTCGTGCCTCCAGCCTGCAGAAAGCTCCGTTCACAGCTGTCGCCTTCGCTGACTACTACGAGTCAAAGATCTCCTCCATACGTCACGATACTGCTCAATCTCCTCCTCCTATCTTCACCTCTACGGACTGCCGCTTCACTGCTCTCTCCGAGATTACGGACAGTGATCTTCGCCGTCTGATCATCTCCTCGCCGCCAAAGTCTTCAGAGCTGGATCCTCTTCCTCCGTTCCTTATCCAGGAATCGATCGACATCCTTCTGCCGTTCCTCACTCTTCTCTGCAACACTTCGCTTCGTGAAGGGATCTTGCCGTCTTCCCAGAAGCGCTCGATCATCACTCCTATCCTCAAGCAGCCGACACTGGATCCGGCTGTTCCGTCTAGCTATAGGCCGATAGCTAACGTTACTTTTATTTCTAAGATTATTGAAAAACTGGTTGCTAGTCAGCTGTTAAACTATCTGGACGCTAATAATTTACTCCCTGCCCGCCAGTCTGGGTTCCGTAAGGGCTACTCTACTGAGTCCCTCCTCCTCCACCTCCTCTCGGATGTATATGGCGCCATTGATAGGTCCCAAGTCACTCTGCTGGCCTTATATGATGTTAGCGCCGCTTTTGACTCTGTGGACCATGATCTTCTCCTAAGTCGTATTTCCTTATCTTTTGGGATTAGGAATTTGCCACTTGAATGGATCACTTCCTACCTATCGGAGCGCACCACCTCAACTATTTTCCACTCAACTCGGTCTCCTTGGTGTCCTGCTCCTTTTGGCCTCCCCCAGGGTTCCGTCCTGGGGCCTCTTCTTTACCTCCTCTTCACGGCTGACATAGAGGCCCTACTTGCCTCTTGTTCCCTTAAGAGTCACTCTTACGCTGATGACGTCCAGTCCTACACTCACTGTTCAGCGTCTCAAGCTGCCTCTGCCGTCCGACTTATGTCACATACCACTGACTGCCTTACTGCCTGGATGTCATCCAACCGACTCCGCTTAAACCCTTCTAAAACCCAATATATCTGGTTTGGAACTCATCAACAGTTGAGTAAGATTGATATTGACATAGAGGCCCTACTTGCCTCTTGTTCCCTTAAGAGTCACTCTTACGCTGATGACGTCCAGTCCTACACTCACTGTTCAGCGTCTCAAGCTGCCTCTGCCGTCCGACTTATGTCACATACCACTGACTGCCTTACTGCCTGGATGTCATCCAACCGACTCCGCTTAAACCCTTCTAAAACCCAATATATCTGGTTTGGAACTCATCAACAGTTGAGTAAGATTGATCTGGGGTCTTTAGCCTCTGAATTCCCCACCTTTGTTTTTTCCACATCTGTGCGCAATCTGGGTATCGTCCTGGACTCGGAGCTGTCTTTTGTTGATCATCTCAAGGCCTTGACTCGCTCTTGTTACTACCATTTGCGTCAGCTGCGAGTCGTGTCTCGCTCTCTGTCTTCCTCTTCCGCTTCCACCTTGGTCCATGCCTTTATTGCCAATCGATTGGATTACTGTTCTTCTCTCTACTTTGGCCTTCCTCAGGTTCGTTTAAGTGGTTTGGAGGGGGTCCTGCGGGCGGCTGCACGCTTGGTGGGTGGCGTCCCTAAGTTTGGTCACATTTCTGACTATATTCGTGATGTCTTACACTGGCTTCCGGTTCAGTCACGCATTTATTTCAGGGTTACTTCTTTTGCTTGGCGCTGCGTCTTGGGCACAGCACCTTCCTATCTCTGTGAGTTCTTCACCTTAACCTCAACTGCTGTGGGTCGCCGATCTCTGCGCTCGGCCTCTAGAGGTGACTTTATGGTTCCTTATGCCCGCACTGCCACTAGGCAGAACAGGGCATTTTCGGTCACTGGACCTTCCGCTTGGAATGACCTTCCCTCTAACCTGCGTTCCCACCCTCGGAACATGTCTGGCTCTTTCTATAGATTACTCAAGACTTTTCTTTTTGACCGGGCTTGGGTCGGGAGCGCCTCTGAGTAGACTCCTTGAAGGGGCGCTATATAAATTACATAGATAGATAGAATTGATTATGATTACTTTTATTATTATTATTATTATTATTATTATTATCATTACGATCATTAAATCGTAATATAATAATGCATTTATTAAATGCGACCGATGACATCATTCACACATGTATTCATTCAAGAAACTAGCCAGAGGTGCCATCAACTTCAGCACGTGCCAAAAAGAAGAGTTTTCAAGTGCTTATAGAATGTGTCAGAGGGAACAAGCGTAGCTGAAGAGGAAGGCCATTCCATAGAAATGCCAGGCCAGGCACAGAAGATGGAATTGGACGACTTCAGTGTAGATGCTGTAGGAGGACAAAACCCATCTCTCCACATTACAAGGCAAGCACTCGAACCATTTGGACGGCTAATAAGTCCAAAGTGAATCTGTTCGGCATAGATCGTTCAACCATCGAATTAAAATCTCTCTATTTGACATTGAAAGTCATGGATACCTTGCAGTCGGTTGATGGTTGACTGACTTTCGAGAATCTCATCAGCCAACCTCTGCGCCGTTGGAAGGACGTCATTGTGTTCGGATATGAGATATTGCGAGAACTTCTGCAGCTGCTCACGAGTCATCTGCAACAACGTCTCTGCAAACAAAACACAACCAAGGTCATCATGGGTCAAGGTCATCATGGTCACGGTCATGGTCATCATGGGTCAAGGTCATCATGGGTCAAGGTCATCACGGGTCAAGGTCATCATCGGTCAAGGTCATCATGGGTCAAGATCATCATTGGCCAAGGCCATCATGGGTCAAGGTCATCATGGGTCAAGGGCAGATGCAATGGTCAATAACATGCATGTAAACACAATAATTCTAAAATGCAGATAATCATGAAGAAGAGCATGAGGAAATGAATGAATGGATAAATGAATGAATGAATGAATGAATGGATGAATAGATGTCTTGAAGGGGCGCAATATAAATTCTCATTTCTGACTGATTGACTAATCGATTGAGAAAAGTGACTAAATTTATATAAACACACACAATGTCACAAATACTTCCATACACAAATAATGGCCTAGAAAAAGACGTCGAACTTTCACTCATTCATTCAAAAATTTCTATATAGAGCTTCTTCCAGGGACTCTCCCGACTCAAGTATGGCAAGAAGTATGTTTTGAGTTGACAAAAATGCCTCAAGTGGTATAAAGAGCCCCATGAAGCAGACGAGCTTCTGTGGATGACCATTGAAGACCATTGAAGACCACTGGGACCACCATGGAAAAGGATTGATTCTGCATGGTTGCAGTTCTTGTGAATGGAACCAAAGAGCACACACTTCTGTGCAGAGCAAAGGGTGGTGGCCTTTGATACTTGTGGAGCAATAGAGCTCTCACAGGTAGTGTGGGTGTAACACCAAGTTGACATTGCCGAACCTGAGCAGCAATCCTATGCTCAATGCATATAGCAGGAGATATGACCAAATTTAAGAATTTCTTCAATTAGGCATGCACCACTTATTTATAATCTGCAAGCCTATGCTGCTGTTAGTTGTATGTGAGGCACCCTTGAGTGGCATGGTCGCGTTACTGTACCGTAGAAATTGCCATTATTATTATATTATTAATATCATTATTATTATTGTTGTTGTTATTGTTATTATTATTATTGTTATTATTATTATTATTATCATTATCATTACTATGCTAACTGAGGGCATCATATATCAACACCCACCTGATATAGGCATTCGAATCTGGACGCTGTCTGCCTTGCGGATACGGTAGAGCGAAAGCGCGACGACATGCTGGCACCAGAATATATCGCGGCTGTCACAACCGCACTTGACTGACGTTATTTTACACCTGCACACACAGACACACACACACAGTGCGATAAATCACAATGAACTGATCCAGTTTTCATGTCCTGACCTCTTTTGTGTCTATGCGATAAAATGAGGTCGGCCATATTGATCGTCGAGAAATCAATTCTGCCTTCAATGCGCATTCAAACTCTAAATTAATGTACAATAACAGCAGATACTAAAGTAAGTATATTCTTCATTTATCCAACAGCATAACCGAAATTAAGCACTATAAAGTATTTATGTTAAAAACTTTCTCCTCATTATAGTTTGTCCGCACGTGGGTCATAATTATGAACTGGGGCGCACGGAATTGGGAGCATCCTTATAGGAGGGAGGAGCGGGTTTAGAACATGGCCCGGGTCCGCCATGTCACACAAGTTGTTCAGTAATGAGCAAACATAGAGGCTCACAGCCAGACACCCGCGTGACCTTTGGTAGTAAACAAAGATTATATTAGCCATTGTCCATTGATTGATCAGGTGTAAGTGTAAACCCCAGCCTTGCCTAAAACACCAGATACTCAGAAATCTAGCCCAGTGGTTCCCAAACTGGTGGTCCGCGGACCGGTGCCGGTCCGCGGAGGTATGATCGCCGGTCCGCGGAGAAGAGTTAAAAATAAATGAATAAACCGTAATTATTAGTTTGTTGGTTTGAAATTATGAAATTATTCGAATTGTTATCCAAAATTTATTCAAATTTATGTCTTAATATTTAAAATTTTGAAATAAATCAGCGCCCTTATTTTAACTTGCCAGATGTCAATTTCAAACAATTTAAATTTATTCTAAATTTACCAGGGCCCTGTAATGACGACTGCAGTCAGTTTCGGGCTTATTTATGTTGATCTATGGTGAGCAATAACCTAGTCCTAGTATGCAGGATAAAAAATTGTCTACCATAGTATAAAACTTTTAGTTTAAAACTTTAAATATAAACAAAATGTTATTGAATGAAAGAAATGAGCAAACGTAAGCAAATAAATCTGGGGGAAAAGCAGACGCAGATGGTTAAAAATCACCAAGGTTTGTGCTTACGCATTTAAAGCATCTTTCCTTGCATCTCTACGCATCGCAAAGGCCATTATTTTTTATTATTAAACTGCCATTTATTTATGGCGCACCTGAGCAAAAAAAGGAATCTTGCACAAATAGTGTTTAACAGTGCTCACAGTCTACTCATAATAAATCTTAAACAAAGGACATGTAAATGTAAGCTAATTGCAAATAACCTTATGTTTTAGTCTTTTTATAATTTACGTCGCTTTTATTTGCCATCGCCATTTATACTAGCGGTCCGCGAGTTTCGCCAAAAATTGTCGCCGGTCCGCGGCCTACTGAAGTTTGGGAACCACTGATCTAGCCAATAAAAACGGTCGCAATATTGCCGCATGTATATACAGTATATGCATGATGGCTGGTCGTAAAGTGTATAATACCCGTTGTGGCTTGAAATTCATCATGACTTCTTGTCAAATCGATCAGTAGTCGGATTGTCGGTGATTTGAGTGAAGAATAAATAGCAAGGCCATCTGTTAACCGTACATGTATCATGGAGATCGTTCATTGATAATTATTGGACCACATGGAGTTCTGCATTAGAATCTATTTTTAGTATAACTGTACGTGTTTGTATAAATAGTGGTGTAGTACTGTAGAGTAACCTCACATGTAACACATGGAGTAGGTTCAAGGCCCACTCAACGGACTTAAAGTGTGGCTGGACGGTCATGGACGACGTCCATGCACTTATTTTCAAATCTAAATGCCGTTCTGCCACAAGTTATAAGACCAGCACAGCCTGGAAAGGTAAGGGCTTCCAGGCACTTCTCTTGCTACACTTTAAGCACTGATAGTGACAAAACATAAATGTGTTTTAATGACTTTGGGAAAATCATAGAAAATTGCCTGGCATTTAACAAAACTCTATACTTCTAAGCAACAGCATGCCATCAGCAATGTGTTAATCAAGTCACAGATGTCTCTGCCATCACCAGACATTACTGTCGCCAACCAGTGTCGCTTTATTCGTTCGAAGTAATCCATAAAACTCCTTTCATCCAATGCAAAACGAATCAATTTCATTAGCCATGCAGTTTCTTCCACAAGACATAAATGATATTTCCGATAACACGGTCCATGCAATACTCTGACTCGGTCGAAGGAGGCAAGCCCTGACCGGGTCAGAAGAACACGGTCACATACAAAGTCTGCTTGTCCCCTTTTTACCCTACCTCAATACGAATAAGTTTTTTAAGGTCCTACGATTGCAAGGCATATTGCACCACATCAAGTAAGATTTGAATCCATAGACACTTGATTTTAAATATATTAAATGTATATGATATAAAATCAAAATGTCAACAATTAAAAACCATGCAATAGATCCTAAACCACGGTAACAATAGTGGTGTTATTGATCTATTGTGGGACACGGTGGTTCAGGGATATATTCGATGCCTTGGAGCTGGAAGACTGCAGACCGTTCGAATCCACCTCAAGCCGCTGCATAGGGATCCTGGTCAAGTCCTTCACTCGCAATTGCTTGGCGTGAAACTCCAATGCAGTGTCCATCCAGGCTGTAGTCCGGAGCACCTCTGAGTAGTAATGTTGAAGAGGCGCTATAACAAGTGCTCATAAATACATACAAATAATATATTATCAGCTTATCTGACTTTGTCAGGTTTCCCTTTCTCTGTAGAAAGACCAACTGTCACCAAAGTTCGAATACCCCTCACCCTCTCTAGATTGCTATCTTCAATTGTCTTATCTTAAGCCACTTTCTGATTACTCTATAAAGATCACTTTAAAATTGACTGGTTTATTTATACTCTAACTTAAATTATAAATCAAAAAAATTAATGAGGCAATTAATTTCGTAAGCAGTTGACCGCTACACTGAAGCCACTGATATTGCCTCTGAGTAGGTACTAGGTACCTAGAGGCACTATATAAATTCTGATTGATTGATTGATTGATTGATTGATTGCCGGTAAATCCAAAGCCCAAGTAATGGAGGGCAATTCTAATCGTCCTTGCTATGGCACAGCTCCTTAAACAGAACCATTACGATTAGCCCAATAGACCCATTAGGGGAGTACCGTACCTATTAGGCACGCAGGTGCCTGTTAGAACTGGCAACAAGCAGGCACCTAAAGGCCTGGGTACCTAGCAGCCGTGTGACGCGAAAAAATCGTGCACTGGAAAGGCGGTCATATAGGCAGAATGATGTTACAATGAAATGATGTTTATGTTATAATAAGCCCTCTGGTGAATAAAAACATTGATTGATGATGAACCACTGATAGATGATTTGGTGCAGATTGCTGTGGTAGGGCCTCATGAGCTCACAAATTGATATTAGACAACTCAGTAATTAGGTAATGCCCCTCCCCTAAGTCCCCTTACAAAGTTCAGACGCATAGTAATCAAGGCTGTACTCAAGGGTATACGCGGGTATACGGCGTATACCTACCTCCGGGAAGAAACGGCATCGTATACTCACCGCGGAAAACCAGGATATACGCGGATATACAGCGTGTACTCGCCTCACAAAGAGCGTGTGGGTATACGCATGGAAAAGGGAAAAGATATTGAGTGAAATCCGGAGCGAATGACTAAAAAAAAGTCGTCAGATTTTTCGTACGGGGAAAATGGAGAAATTATTTTTGGGCGGATGACAGCCGTCAGAAATTGTTGGCCTCAAAAAGTCAATTTTTCTCCCGGTCAGCATGTACTCACTCCAAAAGTTACCAGTACAGCACTGATAGTAATGTGCTGTTGTCTGTCACCCGTTAAGTCAATGGGTTGCAATCGATAGTTACTCAAGGTTCTGACATTAATTTACCGGTTTTATACTCACCGAGCTCCCAAGTACCCATGTAGCTTCAACGGTCTCCCAGCGTCGAGCACTTCTCTTCGCCCACTCTGCTCCTTTGACTGGCATGATCTCTTCATCGTGCGAGCTATAGGAGCGCCATGGCTAAAACAATTGAGCCTTTGCTCTTCTCAGTGGCCCTGCACTGTGGCACCAGCTTCCTGCTTCGACGCGCTCCCACTTATTAACTAAATTTGTTGTTTCACTTCTGGCGCCCAGCGTCAATCCACCCTTCTTTCGGGGAACAAGCCGAGCTTCTGGTTCCCCACTTGCAGACTGCTATCCGATAGCACCATTCATTCTTCGTCGCTGGTCCTATAACTGGAATGGCCCCCCAGCCCCCGTTGCACTACGCTAAGCAACCAGAGGTCACTCCACTCTGCTCCTTAAGAATCTCAATGCCACTGTCTCATTTAGCCATAGTTGAGCCTGGAGCGCTTCTGAGTAGTCTACGTTGAAGAGGTGTCACATAAAATTTCATAAATAATAATAATAATTTGTGATTCGTAATCAGTAACAGAAATTAGCACACCAGTTGTGGTACTGGTGGGCTGGAAGATACATGGCCTCCTAGTGAGTACTGAAGTAGCAGCTACACAACCACACTTCAGTTGGACCCAAGTGCATACATATAATGATTCAATGACTCATGCAGGGTCTGCAGAACCAGTTTACCTATTATTCAGTGATGAAGGGAAGGAGGGAAGGGTAGCGTAATCGGATATTGATCATAAAATATTCCGCTACCTAGGTCGTAAACATAGATGATATATCCACTGGGAGAGGCACTATATAAGTCTGCAAATAAAATTACAATTACCAAATTTAAATACGCATATGGGTGCCCACAGATTTTTTGCACGAGATGCAAAACACAATGGTTCAAAACACAATGGTTACGGTCAAATTTAGCAATAGCGTGATAAATGCAAAGCAGGAAATTAAGAATAGGGCCATTTTCCATAGACGTTTCTAATTTATGTAAATTCCTCAGTTTCACTTTGTCTATCATTTAATAATATCAATAGCGCGCTTTAGTGCAAAGACATAACCCACTCATCGTTAGAAGGTCAGTTTTAAGAGACTTGTAAACAGCGACAGTTTTTAATTTTGTTGGTCCTTTCATTCTAGCCAACAATTAATTGACAAGCAATTATGCAAATATTGCAATTCACCAAAAAGCAGCACTTAACCAAAATATAGGTGTAAATTTTCAATGGGGGAAGTGCTCCCCTCTTGCCCCTATGTGTGGGCGTCCATGACCTAAGAGAGGCACTCCACATAGTGTTCTTCCCACTTGCTATACTAAAGCCACAATTGTGCTTCATATAAGATAATAAATAAACAGTTACACTATTGTTCAACTCTTTCAGACATTCTTAGCTTTTAAGTGTAGGCTGCGAAAGTGACTCCTCTCATCAGACACTTGATGTCCTAAAGCATCCAAGCTACTTGAGAAAAAGAGACAAGAGAAAAGCTTGAAGAAATTCTTTCAATGATGGACAGAAGGAATGAATGAACGAGCTGATGACTGAATGAATAAAAAACCAAAAAAAAAATATACGTTTGTACATTAATTTACTTTTTCATTCAAACAGATGGAACATTGTCCGCAAGACCTTAACCTGAAGATGGAAGATGTTAAAAAAAATTGGTTGATTTGACATTGAATCAATTGTACGAAACATAGGTTATAAAAGTTTGCATAGACAATTATGATAATTGTGAATTTAATGAGAGCCACAGTCTACGCACCAAACATCAATAAGTGAAGGACTTGCTTAAAACTAACGACCCCAACTAGGAAGAGGCTGAAACAGCATTTTCTGCCTTGCAGAAACTAAGTGGCCTGCCCTGCGTAGAAGCACAAGGAGGAAGAGAAGCACTTCCCAAAGCACCAGCAGTGCTTGCCAGACGAATCACCAACTGTGCTGGATTATTAATGTCGACACCACCCAAATGACCAGATGCTAGAGGCACTTGCTGTGGACAAGCCACTGTGAGGACTGAAGCTGACACCTGCCAATGACAGTTCGCAAAGACACGGTTGTTGTCCAGTGGATGAGTGATCGCCTTGTAGAGCAGAGAATTCGGACCCCAATCATAGAGTCTGCGAGCAAGTCCTTCAATCAGCATCATCAATTCATTCACTCACTCATTCATTCACTCATTCATTCATTCACTCATTCATTCATTCACTCACTCATTCATTCATTCATTCATTCATTTATGCACCAATCATTCATTCATTCAAGGCAATTATTAATACCTGGACATAATTACCAGTGCACAATAGATGCATAATAATGACAGATGCTAATAATATAACATATAACAATATAATAATAATAGCAATAACAATAATAATGATAAAAATAACAATATCATTACCAATAATAATAATAATAATAATAATATTTAGAAATGTTCAGCTCCTAGCATAAATTTTAAACTCCTATGGAATCGTATGTACTTCGGGGAAAATAATAGTAATAGCAGAACATTAATAATAACAATACTAAAAGCACATAATAATAATAATAACGCCGTGGCATATAGGGACACTTTCGAGTAAGTTGGAGACAAGAACCTATACTAAACCAACCTAGTTTTAATCTCTTAGAACCCAATGGATATTTTCAAACTAGGATGGCAAATGTAATAAAAATAATAATAATGACAATAGTAACAACAATAATGATGACATCTGCATAAGTCAGCAGAGGCAGTCACTTAAAAACGAGGAAGCAAGGCACCAGTCTAGCAGACAGCTCTAGACAACATCAGACGGTAACAATAGAAATACAATAGCCAACCCCAGCGAGAGACGGCTAGCCGTTGAGCCCACGCTGATCTTCAAAAACCATTCTGAAATTTCTGTAACACCCACTCACCAACTCATCAACTCATACACCCACCCTTCTACCCATCCATCCACCCACCCTCACCCATTGTCCAACCAACTACCCAGCGTGTATACATCCAGAGATTCCGCTGCTAAGTCGGTCCGAACGGGGCTTCGTCCTCACGCTTTGTTTAACCGGTCAACGGTATCAAAGGCCAGCTTAAAGTCATTGGACTGACAGTAAACGGGCATCTCCAACGGAATTCGCTGCTAATGGCAGTTCGAGCGACAACGCACATGGCGCGGCCAGAGAGGTGTGTACGTTCATGGTTAAATAAAGACGACGGCGATGACAATAACCCCACTGGACGGGGTGGGGATGGGGTGGGGGAGGGGTTAGAGGGCTGGCATGCAGTGTATTCAAAGAACCTTGATTCAGAGGCGTCTCCTGGACGACGAGAACAGGGCTCCAATCACTATTGATCCTCGTAAAATAATCGAAATAATGGTCGTCAGGATAGAGAGCTGCATGTGCAGAGTCTGCGAATAAATTCATGAAAGCGATGGAAACCATTGGCTACTGTACGTGCACCGAGGGCGAGGGCTTGCTACGAAAATGGCTGCAGGCTTAAGAGAAGAAAGAAGGGTAAGACGAATGTGAATGCGTCTTTGGAGGAGGAAATACCAAAGTGATGAGCAAGAGAATTGAAACGTAAGATGTAGGACAAAGGACACAATGTACATGTAAGCAAATTGCGGGAACTTGGGCGAGATTGTCAACCTCTCTTTTCAGTGAGAACGTCATTGACAATTCAGCAAGCAATCATGGTTTTCAATTCCTTTCTCAGAATAATTGAGATATTCAGTCAATGACAGAAAACTTTTTTCTGTCGTAAACTTTTTCAAAATTACAACAGATATTCATTGATGCAGAATCTCAGTTAAAAACTCACGGGTGAATAGGGCTATTCATTCATTCAAGTATTTATCTTCTACGAAACTACTCAGAGGTGCTCCCGATTCCAGCACGGCCAAAAATAAGTTTTTTAAGTGCTTACAGAATATGTGTCAGACCTATGGAATAGGTGCAGCTCAAGAGGTAGGCCATTCCATACCGCCGGGCCAACTGCAGAAAAAGCATGGCGTTGCATGGAAGAGGTACGAGCAAATGGAACTGAGAGTACCCTTCCAACTGAGGGTAGGGATCGATGAGTCTGAATACCCAACACAGGAGGCTGACACATACCAAATAGGTTGGAGCAAGACCTGGCTGGTATTACCATATCCACTCTTTCCAAGTGTTCTTACACTGGTCAAGCGTGAACAAAGTGGAATTGCATAGATCCATTGAGCAGACACAAAATGTATCAAAACATTGTACAATCATCATCATCATCGTCATCCTCCTCCTCCACCTCCTCCTCCTCATCATCATCATCCTCATCATCATCATCATCGTACTGTATTGTACATGAGCATTTAAAACGTGCCTCTTGTATGGTGAACTGTTCACAAGCGCTCCCAGTGCACAAGGCCATGAGAGAAGAAATGTAGGCTTTGGAAGAAGAGAGAGCCAGAAAGAATTGTAAAGTTATCATCATCATCATCATGAATTTATTAAGCCCCAGTATTTAATTACCAAGCAATAATCGCTGAAGCAGTGCTGCTGAGCAATTGTTAAAATTTAATGCAAGACTTGTTGCTCAACATCCCTACACATGTGAGGAGACTCAAATGTGTCCTATCCACATCCAATACAATGGAAATTTCATCTCTCTCTCTCTCTCTCTCTCTCTCTCTCTCTCTCTTGGCATTCCAGCAAACTAACCACTACAATGACTACACCACTGTGAACCCTTCAAAATATATCTCACCCATCGATAAAAACATGCACATGTATGTCCTATCTCGGCCCACCCCCGGCAACTAACACATATTTACGCATCCTGCGAAACTCTCTCCGACTCCAAACAACAAAACCACTAGAAAGTCTCATGAAGTCTGACATACCGATCAAAGTTTACGGACACTTTGTAGACCTTTTCTTGTTCCGGGAAGAGGCCGTTTGCTGGTTCCTTCACTGTACCACTGAGATGGAAACCTGGAAAGCAAAGAAAATAGTTCGTAGAAACGTCATAAAAAACCCACTGTACATGAGAAGCATGGCAATAAAACAACGACGTCCATAAAATATTATAGAGGTCACTCGGAGATATATAGATCTGTCAAAGAGTAAAAAGACATGAAGCATTCTAAAAAAATGTTTTGTAGCGCGGCCATTGGCCAGGCTAGTCTTATTGCTTCCAAAGAACAAGTGTTAAAGGATGATAAATCATCATTAACACCAATGTCAAAAGTCAATGTTGCTGAGCCCCACACTATCACCAATGGTACACCACATTCTTCGCCCACACCACATTCAACACTGGGTCATTAACATTCACTTTTGCCACCTTTACTACCACCACTACCACCACCACCTACTCAACCACCAGCACATTTGCCATGAGCACCTTTACCAGTTATCACCATCAACTTTACCACCCCCATCAACGTTACCAACAACTCTACCACCACCTATACTACCAACACTGCCACAACCACATTTTCACCATCACCTTTGCCATCAATGCCACCACCAACACAAACTTTACGACCACCATCCGCTTTACCACTAATTTTACCACCACCAACCACCCATCCAACCACTTTACCACAACCAGCACCTTTACCACCTTAAACATCACCTTTAGCACCACCACCTTTAGCACCACCACCTTTAGCACTACCACCACCTTTAGCATCACCACCCTTAGCACCGCCACCACCACCACCACCACAACCAGTTATCTCTGACGTTATTATTAAAGACAGACGGACTGGAAATGGCATGTTGTCAGTTTGGCGTCAAAAATAGGTTCACTAACAGCGTTGAAAGGAAGAGGATGTGGCATAGGATGGTGGTGTAAATCAGCTCTCGAGTTAATGGTCTTATTTAACTAATTGGACTTCAACACCAAAACCTACGCAGAAGAAATTGCCATATATTAATAGTGACACATTAGCTAAACTGTGTAGATAATAGTACTGCACCGGCTGATGTCTATGTATACATTGGATGAATCTATTGGCTAAAACTAAAGCCACAGAGACATAAACTGTGACAGTAGCTTAGCGGCTTAGACAAATTACCGTGCAGCTACATGTATATATGTTTCAAATTACAAGCTGGAAGCTCTGCTCTGGCTTCCTGTCCATAAATTAGCGTATTGAATACAGGGTTGCTTCCTTGGTATGGTGATGCCAGCTAGGTCCTGCTCAACGTACCTACTTGACATTTGCCAGACTGTGTCCAGTACTCGAACCAGTTGATTCCTACCGTCAGTGGGAAGGGGTTCTCTCAGTGGCAGTGCCATGTGCTTGTACCTCTACCATGCAAAGCCACGCTTTTTCTGTAGTCGGCCGGGCAGTATGGAATGGCCTCCCTCATGAGCTGCGCCTGTTTCATAGGTCACTCTCTGACACATGTTATAGGGCACTTCAAAAACCATTCTTTTTGCCGTGCTGAAGCCAGGAGCACATCTGAGTAGTTCCTTGAGGAGGTGCTATATAAATACTTGAATGAGTTAACGAATCTAGAGCACATTGTTGCTTAAAACCCGAATACACACACATGCACACTCACATGCGCACACATGTACGACCATCCAACAGCACATCAATGGCACTTGAGTAAGTTGACTGGAGACCTGAACCAAAGTATCCTCCCTCATTACTGACAAAGCACCGTAACCCACGGGCCTCTTTCGAAGTCTAAGGGGTTTAAACACCCCAAAATAAATAATTTCTGATTCTTTAAAACTATTGTGTTTAGCTTGCGATTCCATTGGACCCTAACCATCCCCCCATTTTTACCTGACTAAGCCCGTGCCGTAACCAATCACCCACTGTAACACAATTAGCAATTCTTTGGTTCCATTAACATTTTATTTAGGATGATCAATGTATGTGTCATTTTCAAATATCTGGCTTTTGATCGGCTCTATGGATGTCAGATGTACGTTTATTACCGTGTCTGTACAGTGTACACCCAAATTCATATAGCAATTGGTTGATTAAAGAATATTCTTATCTTATATCTTTATCTTATTTACAATCTAATACACCTGCTTCAGTTTGAATGTCCTAAATAATTAAATAACATACATAATATATTAAGCGAAGCCATGATTTACACTCCCTCAAAATGCAGACAGTGGGACTTCAAGTCGTTCTGTACCAGGCTGTGCCAAGCGGTTCAGTCAATACATCATTTTAGACCATAATTAACACCATGCTCACTGTACAGACATCAAGGACTGAGGTAGATTGCCCCGTCTATAAAAAGAAACCTGCCGTGACGTCATCACAAAGGATACCCCAACAATAAAGATGCCAAGACTGGAAGATACAATAGATACAGTAACATGAATCTGACATCACAACGTCAAGTCATTCACAAGATCCCATTAGGTCATTGTTGACAATAATGTCTCCAGAAAAATGGCCAATTGACATCATGAAGTTAAAATAAAGAATGAACCGGAAATTTATCGAACAAGCGAGAAATGAATAAATGAAAATTGTTAACAATTATTTAATTAATTTATCATTAAAACCCCATTAAGAAGATACAGAAAGGCAAAAAACAGTCAACGGAGGAATGAATGAATGAATGAGTGAATGAATAAATGAATTAATAAACGAATGAGTGAGTGAATAAATGAATGAATAAATGAATGAGTGAATGAATAAATAAATGAATGAAAGAATGAATGATTGAATGAATGAAAGAATGAATAAATAAATGAATGGAAGAATAAATGATTGAATGAATGAAAGAATGAATGAATGAACGAATGAAAGAATGAATGAACGAGTGAATGAATAAACGAATGAGTGAATGAATAAATGAATGAATGAGTGAATGAATAAATGAATTAATAAACGAATGAGTGAATGAATGAATAAACGAATGAGTGAATGAATAAATGAATGAATAAATGAAAGAATGAATGATTGAATGAAAGAATGAATGAAGGAAAGAATGAATGGAAGAATGAATGATTGAATGAATGAATGAACGAATGAAAGGATGAATGAATGAGTGAATGAATAAACGAATGAGTGAATGAATAAATAAATGAATGAATAAATGAATGAAAGAATAAATGATTGAATGAAGGAAAGAATAAATGATTGAATGAAGGAAAGAATTAATGAATGAGTGAATGAATAAATGAATGAATGAGTGAATGAATGAATGAAACCAGTTTCAGAAGAGATCAGTTTTTAGCCAAGATCGGAAGACCAGGATAGAAAGCAAACACATATACGAGAAGAGAGTTCCAGAGTCCACAGTGACCCGCAACAGAGAGCCAGCCATGTCCTTGTCCATGGAATAGTCACACACTGACTGAGAAAGTCATAAGGACAATCAGGTGCTGGCAAATAAACCTACACCATACAAGACATACCTGTACACACACACAGCCATACATACACACACACACACACACACACACACACATACACACACACAGCCATACATACACACACACACACACAGCCATACATGCAGGTGAACATTTGCATGAGATAGCCAAACTGAATTTAAACACCCAAATGGCACCAACAAGATCCACATCATCAATTAGCAACAATTAATACCATAAATATTGAATCATTACTACCAGTACTACCACTGAATATACTATTCTAACTATTACTACTACAACTACTACCACTACTATTGTTAACTATTATTATTACGACAATTACAATTATTACTACTACCGTACTTATATTAGATAGAAGCACACATGACAGACCAGCCAAAGAAGAGAGAGATCGTGTACAACAATGACCAAAGATCAGATTAGATCAGTCTAATTTAGATTATCTGGAACAGTAAACAAATCAGAGCTATAGTACCAAATTAAATGTTCCAAGGTCATATGTGTGTTCAGTACAGCACTGTATCCATGTGAGGCATGGACAATCAAACAAACTGATCGGGATAAGATATTGGTCTTTGAAATGTACTGCTATAGAAGAATGTTACACCTGAATTGGACAATGAAGGTCACAAATAAAGAAGTCCATAGAAAGCTAAATATAAAGGAAGACTTAATGCAGAGAATTATGAGGAGGAAACTCAGTCTATTTGGACATTATTTGTATTTATTTATTTAGTAAAGTCCTATCCCGTTCCATGAGGAACATAGGGAGGCGCTCATCCCCTTTTCCATGGCCCTGAGCCAGCAATGGACGAATCCCAAGGTCCTGGATACGAGGCCAGTGTATCCCCAGGACTTGCTGTTTACTTCCCAGCTTATGCCGGTACCAAATTATACTGCTTGGTGACAGAGGCACGTGTGCGTGAACAACTTGCCCAAGGTCGTTACCCGGAGTCGAACCCGCAACCTCCCGCTCCGTAAGCGGGCGCGTTACCGGTCTGCCACCAGGTCGCACATTTATTTATTTAATTCAGAAATTTATATAGTGCCTCTTCAAGATAGGCTAAGTACTCTGAAGCGCTCCCGGCCCAACCACGGCTAAATAGAACAGTTTTTAGGTTCTTAAGGAACAGAGTGGAGTGATATTATTTTTCAATAAATTATTTTATATTAAATCCTGAATCTGAAAATAAAAACTTTAAAAAGTCCGAACAAAGTGATCATTACGACTAATCAGCAAGTGCATACCAATAAACGTGGCTCATGCCAATTGCTAGTGCAAAAAAAGCTAAAACTGTACTTTGTATCTCTCAGCATTTACGCCGACAGTATGTGGGTAAAAGCATCCTAGAAGTAGCTTGCTTCTGATGATGCTATAGAAATACAATACAATTAAATACAATACAATTATATACAATACCATTCTGCCAGTCACATCACAATGCCCCACCCATAGCTGCGAGTCCCGAATTTGCCACATACAATTTTTAAAACCCTACATGTTAAATGGGTGGCCAGGAGGTTGAATGATCAAAATCAACAATATGTATGCAAAGCAATCAACCACTACATAGTTCTATGGTTTGTACTTTCAGTACCAGACCTCACAGAACTTCTAGATCTCTTCTCGTCACAGCAGCATCGCATCGTCTATAGATTTATATAGCGCCTCACAGAATGACTAAATTCAGAGATGCTCTCAGCATGGAAACTGAGGAAATAGAAATTTATTTAAAGGATGAGAGAAAGGATGAGGAAAAACAAGTCATCAGAACTTTCTAGAGCTATTCAGTGATGGAGGGATGTCATTCGAAATGGATGGACCAATCACAGCAAATGTCTGATGTTGGGCAAGAGACTCTTAGTCCTGGGAACAAACAAGTTCAAGACGATCGGCAGAACACAATGCGTGCGACTGAGGTTGTGGCCAAAATGCTTGAGCACCATCTTGTCCTGTATAACAGAGGGTTTGGGTTTGAGTTTCTCCTCTGATGATGATTGCATGATGACTCTTGGCACATTGTTCAAACACTTCTGTCACAATAAATACATGTAGATGAATTGGTGATGATCAGCTATGACTGGGAAATCAGACATCCTTGTGCATTCATAGTAATAGCTGAAAACAAGTGCGCTGGTAAAAATTGGTGTTGTATTTTCTCCTCTAAATTCTTCTTTCCATAGTGTGACCGTATGTTGCGTACCAGAATAACATGAGCACACCGTACGTACGTTACCGAAAATAACGCATGTGCGCATATCATATACGCATGTTAAGAGTGTAATTGCAGTTGTACTGTTGCAGAATGAAAACAAATATACTTAAGGAAATATCCGTGTACAACTGTATGTACATCAATGCAAATGATCGTCTTTTGGACAAAATAAATGGTGTGGATTATCACAAGGCAGCTGTTGAATGTAAATATAATGAGTAAGCCATATAGACAGTTGCGCAGATAGCAACTCAGTTAGTCCGGTGACAAAGAGTCTGATAATGAACAAGTGAGTAATGCACACAAGTGAAAAAATTGATGTTAATGTACGGCAATGTACGGCATAATAACATATGCGGCAGTGGCAGCAGCATGACCTGTTGGCCATATCCCAAAATACCGTCATGTCTCATCCTATATGCGGGATATCTTACGCTGGCTCCCTTCTCCACAGCGGATTGCATACAGGGTCTGTGCGTTGGTTAGGCGGCGCATTGATGGACTAGCTCCACCGTATCTTCGAGAACTGTTCTTCCACCTTGGAAGTTCAGCGTTGATCCACCCTTCGATCAGTGAACCAAGCTGAGCTTCTACTGCTATTCAACAGCGTCGTTCATTCTCTTTTGCTGGGCCTACAACCTGGAATGGCCTCCATGTTACACTGCGCTTAATTCCCAGTGGTCACTCCACTCTGTCCTTAAGAACCTCAAAACTGTCTTATTTAGCCATGGTTGGGCCAGGAGCGCTTCTGAGTAACCTACCTTGAAGAGGTGCTATATAAAATTTTTGAATGAAATTTCCGAAATAAATACGCATACCACATAAATTGAAGCCTATATTATAGGAAAAAATAACATATGCACCATGTACATACGGTCGGACCATGCTTCCTTTGAACAGCAAAGGTATATTTTATTACAAGCATATCTTTCTGAGATTTCCGACATCAGAATATATATATTCTCAATTTATCAGAAGTGCAATTTCCATTTAAGTGTTGACAAGACTATAAATGAATTTCACAAACAGGAACAGATTCGAGGCTACGATAATTAATTACTGCAATTGCTCAGTGTAGATATTACTGAAAAGGTACATTTGAGTCGTATTTGAATTGAGGTCAAGATCGATAGGGCACAAAGACATGCAGCATGGCAAATAGCTGGATTTGCTGGAACATATTAATTAATGGGAGTCAAAGGTATGGCAATATTGGTGCTCAAGTTTACAGTTTAAATACTTGACAGGACATTTAAACAATTCAGTGACTCTTCTTTAGGCAATGGGTGTGGTCAGGAATTTTATACAACGCTACATAACAATCGCAAAAGTTTTTACAATGCTTACAATGATAGTACAGTCACCTGTTCCTGGCATGAATTGCATAGTATGGCGCTACAGAAGCTACAGATCAGAGCCCCCATGGGGTCCATGGTTTTTGTATGGCAAGATATGGGTTGCAGACTACACTCACCGATTTGAAGGACGTCATCAACAGCACCACTTTCCAGGAGTCGAACCCCGCGATCGAAAGGCACGCCAAAGCTCTCGCTGCCCTCCTCCTTACCCGCAGAGCCCCCACCGACGAACGACGAGTACATACGAATATAGCGCTCCTTTCGTGGGAACGACCAATACACGATACGGTTAAGTACGTGTTCCGGTATGCGCGGAAAAGACAGCTCGACACGCTGGAACGGTACGTTCCCGGCCACGACTTTTGCGGCCGTATCGAGTAGGGTAGCGGGGGTACGTGTTTCGGGCAGCGGTGGGGCCGATTCCGACCCGAAACACCCGACGTTTTGTCGGCCACAGCAGTGTCTCTTGTTGGCCGCCGCCATTGTTGCTGCATCCACTGCGCATGCGCCAGTCGAAAAGCGAGCCTGCTTGGTATTGTCTCGATCGATTCGCGAGAAATTATTTAATTAAATCCACAATGGCGAACAGAATAACTTATTAGCGATGATTATCGAATAATGGACGACGAGTTTCGTCGATTTTCGTCGCCTGCTCTCCGACGGGCGCATTTTAGTACATCCTTTCCGGCAGGCGCCGTCGTGTGGGAAGCCCTTCTACTCTACGCTATTATGCGCTTGGACTCATTGACCTCGTGAGGTTACGAGGTCATTCGTCATTAATAAATTAGAACATCGAGCGTAGCGTGCGCGCTAGCCTACCCTACGTAGGCCTTCGCTGTTTAGTTTGATGGAAGAACTGTGTTTACAGAAAACGCCCATAGTCCGTGATTAAATTCGTAGTGCACGGACATTTTAACGCTCTCGGCTATTCTTATAACCCGCGCGCCTGGCCTTAGTGGCCTACCAACTACAGGCGACCTCGACACTGTTAACTACTAGACTGGCTCGTGGGCCACAGTTGTTCTGTTCAGCCTATCATAGGCTACAACTGGCGGTCTGTATTAAATTATAACCTGATTTCGTAGAAGCGATGAGTGGCTAGAGGGCCCATTAATAAATTGCAAAGGAACGTGGAAGGGGAAGACAAAAACCGGATATCGTAATTGTAAACTCGAAATTTCTAAAGCGCTACTCGAAAACCGAGCGCGGGGCACCGGCTTATTCACGAGCGCTGCGTTGAGTCAGAAGGGTTAATATTATTGTCCGTGAGAACGTAGTCCGTGGTGGTCCGGGTGGAGTTACCATAGGACCAGATCGAGGGGCGGAACAGCTAGCCTACTAAGACGGATATAATTTATGCCTAACGCCTTTGGAATAATCTGCCTGCTGAGTTCCGATCCTTTTCAGTTCCTCCACCATCATCACTAATCGCTCACATCACCTGTTCACCTTCCTCAAGCTCCTCTATCCATCACACCTCGGGCTTTTCATTCGAAACTTAAGACACTCCTTTTCAAGCATCTGATCCTCCACCCTCCAATTCCCCGCCCAGACGACAAGCGCACCCGCCTTAGTAGGCCTATAGCTGTTCCGCGCGCCCCTCTGATCTATGGTAACTCGACCCGGACCACAACGGCCAATGTTCTTTATAAATGTAGACCTATGTTTAGTCAACTGGACCCAAGACTGGTTCCAATAATATCGCAACCAGTTGGCCTGTAGCGTTTCGTAGTCGTGACCAAGATCGTCACGCCTGTCTGATCTAAGGATGTAGGCCTACGTTTAAATGATTGGACGGCGAACCATTTTTACTGTAGGCCTACAAACCCGAGAATCCAATTTTTAACAAAAATTAATGCCACCCTATCTATTGAGGCCAGTGGCGTAGGCAAGAGGTTTCGGGGGTTATAGGCTATCCCCACCATTGGCTTAGGAGAATTTTTTAAATATTATTTTTCCACTTAAATAAGGTAAAACCAATTGTTTGTAGCCTAGTAGCAATTGTTTTCTACCTTTCTTTATTCCCTTTGTTACTTTATCATGTTGGTGTTAGGAAGGGCATCCGACCAGGCCATGTAGCCCCTCCATCATAAATTCCTGGCTATAGGCCTACGCCACTGATCGAGGTAACACATCGATCGCGATATGATCATGCACGGTAGTCGATTGGTTACAGCGGTCGGACGTACTGTATTGTATCGTAGACCTATTGCATTTATCGATTTGGATAGCGCTATTCGATCGAAGGCGCCGAGAGAATGGGTTCGATACTCGTCGGAAGCGGTTAGACCAATTAGGCCTATAGACCTATGCCTACATGCGTATATGAACCTTATATTATTTTTATTGAGCATGTCCTTCACTCGCAATAGAATAATTACAGTTGCACCGTTTGGGTAGACCGTAGGCGTACACGTGCGTGCGCTTCTGAACTTTGTAAGAAGAACAATATAAAATTCCCGTTGTATTGTATTGTATCCAGGGCTTAAAGCGTGGCTGGACGGTCATGGACGGCGTCCATGCGTTTATTTTAAAATCTGATCAACGCCGTCGTCCTGTCACTTAATTATTTCTGCAGCACATTATTATTGGAAAGTTAAGAAGCGTAGGCTACAGGCGCTTTCACAATTTAAGCGCTGATTGCACCGACAAATAGACCAGGACTGCACGCAGGAATGCACAATGCACATAGACCTATAGGCTGTGGGATGTGCGTTCTACCAATGTGGCTATAACTGGGCCAAACATCCTACGCCGCTACGCGTAGACTACGCGCTTTGCTTTAGACGCTATAACTACGCCTAGGCTATAAGTAATAACATCGTGCATTCTTACCTACTGCAGATCCGGCTACCAGGAAGATCGAGTCGTGCGCTCGAAACCACTGGCGAACTTAGACGTCTAAGCTTACACTGCAGGGTGCAATTATACTTAAACTGGTAGGCCTACGTGATTCGTTACAACTTTCTCTATGATTATATAGATAGCTAATTACATCTGCATTTTCTGCATCTCGGATTTCCTATTTATAATGGCCTACTAAGCTTAATTGGTTTAACTTCTAGGCTACTTATTATGGGTTTCGCACAAATCCTAATGCTATTTAATTTGGGTTCTTTCCCTTCTAACCAGTCTTAATTGCTTGAAGCCGTTTTGGGGCAAATTTTTTGCATCGGCAACACACGCCGAATCTGCTTAAGTTAGGAGGAAATCACGTGGCCTGCGTGCTGGACGATCGCATAAAAAGCAGGGTTTAAAGCGTGACTGCGTGGATCTCGAGGGTCATGACGAGGGTTTATGATAGGCCTAATGACCTATTTGGTAAACACTCAGGCACGTACAGAGCCTCACGCTTCTCTCCCAGAAGTTCCACTCAACCTTCCCTTCGGCAGATGGCGTTGGTAAACTGAGCAGTAGCATAATACTTGGTGCGCCTTGAATGGCTGACCACAGTAAAATTCATTGCAACGATTAAAAAACATTGTGAAAAAATGGCTGGAATAATCGGCCTGTTATTTTGCTTATATTAAAAAAAAAATTTACTTCCTAAAATAATAATTATTTAGTAGAATGGATAACACTCTGGTTTGAAGTAGGCCTACTTATGGTGCGTGGAAGGGCTCCATGGTTAACTCTTCCTTCATTCCCTAGGTGGCACTTAAAGTACATAGAGCGTGACCTTGTATGGCAGAGCCTTCTATGACAGTAATACAAGGCTCTGTTGCATGGCTGCAACTTTGTGATTTATGTATTCTGTGATCTGCGTTCTTGTGATTTGTTTTAATTGCATATTAAACCGTACGTGCACTTGCGGGCATTTCAATAAAGAATAAATAAATTATTATTATTACATTATTATATTGTTATTATTATTATTATTATTATTATTATTATTATTATTATTATTATTATTATTATTATTATTATTTGTTTTAATAAAAATCACGAAAAATTGTGCGATACTGTTATTATTAAATACCTTGGTCTTTTGTCTATGTCCAGAAAAGGTCCAAAACGTTTGGAAACCTCTGTTCTGAACACAGGATAAAAATTAGTTGTTGTAATTAAGGAACTCTCCAAATTTACAAAATGCAACTTAATTAAAGCCAAGCATTGGGCACCAGCTTATTCACGAGCACTACGTCATGCCATAGGGGTTGTCCAAAACCTCCAAGTTAAGAATCAAATTGCAGTCTAGCTGCCACAAGATCATGGAGAGAAGGATCGAAGCAATGGAGGACAAAAGAGAGACTGGAGTGGATGCAGGAGTGGATGGATCAGGGACTCAGGTTAGAAGAAGTGGATTATGGATTCTGTACTTGATTCATACTGATTGAATTTATTGATCATTTGTAAAAAATCCAATAAAAGACTCATTCAAGAAATCAAATTAAACCATACACTGGGCACCAGCTTATTCACAAGCACTATGTCATGCCATAGGGGTTACAAGTCCAAAGCCTCCAAGTTAGGAATCAAATTGCAGTCTAGCTGCCAGAAGATCATGGAGAGTAGGATCGAAGCAATGATGGACAAAAGAGAGACTGGAAGATGCAGGAGTGGATGGATCAGGGACTCACGGCAGAAGAAGAAGTGCATTATGGATTCTGTACTTGATTCATACGGATTGAATTTATTGATCATTTGTAAAAAATCCAATAAAAGACTCATTCAAGAAATCAAATTCGATCAGTGAGCCAGTCAACAGGTCTACATTAATCAATTATCATACATCCATATAATGCCATACTACTATTACAAATAAAGACAATGTTAAAAAATTATAATAACAACAATAATAATAATAACAATAATAATGATAAAAAACGTAGTCATTCCAAAATTTTATGTCAATAACTGTCTCTGGACAAATATTCTATCTCGTACGGGATCATACTTACTTACAAAGGGTTAAAACAATGAAATTAATTAATTAATAATGACCCACATAGAGATTATATTCACGATACTGAAATATTTTACGATAGTGGCAATATTTTACAAAAACAGAAAACGACATTTACACTTCTCTAATAAATGCACGGGCCTAAGAGTGAAGCTTCTCGGAAACAGTTTGTAGATAATACAACACTATGCATATGTGGCTTGTCAGCTACAAATAAAGGCTACTTACTTACTTACTCACTTACTTACTTACTTACTTACTTACTTACTTTTGATTCAAAAACAGAGAGAAACTCAAAATAAGATGTTGAGCACAACATTTTTGTTTCGTCCACTCAACAACTTCGTTTACTCGAGTCGAATGTTTTTGTACTGTTGTAAATTCTCACGCAACTTCTCAGCAATCTGAAACAAAAAGGTATTCAGGGTAAATAGTAAAGTTACCTTAGGGTTCATAGTAGGGGGTGACCCGTCAAAAGGGCGCCCGACAAAAGGGCGCCCGACAAATGGGCGCCCGACATAAGGGCGGTGCTCTTAAAGAAATATTATCGTGAAAGATATCGCGTATGAAATAAATAATTTGAAAACGGCAAGTGAGCCGCCACTACATAGGCTATAAATATATGATTTTAAGTTTTAACGAGATTTAGAAGGCAAGAAATTATTTGAGAAATACAAACAAGCAATTTATTGAGAAGTTGAAAAGTTGTTAAAACTAGGAATCTGATGAAAAGTTAAAACTACTGTAGTCTACGGCAAATAATTTGTTAGCCTAATGGTAAAGTCGAAAAGTTCTTAACACTCGGCTATAATGGGTTTTTTTAATTACAGGAGTCACAAAGCCGATCATTTAAAAAATAACCTTTCGCCGAGTCGTTAACTGACAGAAAACCAGCAACGTAATTCATTGGGCTACGTTACAATATGAAATAATTTTAACCATTACATGCCTCCATGACATGCTTCCGTCTTTGCGTTCTTTATCCTTTCGATATCTGTATCCGCCAACAAGTATAATGGCCTTTCCATTCTGCGAAGCGATCTCCTCCATGTAAACTATTTCCAAACGGTAGACCTGCTCTGCTTCCTTTGCTTTTATATGAAGCTGAGAAGTTCATATCACGTGGTAACGAACTTTCCAACCTCTCATGTTACCGCTTTCTGCACCTGATTTGTTTATTTTAGCACCTCTTCCAGGTCCTTGGAGCATATTTTGTTTCAACAAACATCATGTGTGAAATAGTTTAGTAGTAATTGCTCTTTGTCGCGTCGTCGTTGACCTGCTTATTTGCTCACAATATTATCACTTATAGGCCGACTCTTCATCGATGCTATTTCTTTTAAGAGCGCCGCCCTTATGTCGGGCGCCCAATTGTCGGCGCCCATTTGTCGGCGCCCTTTTGTCGGGCGCCCTTTTGACGGGGTGCCATAGTAGGGGCTGTTAGTGTGATGGACTGTGAAATGACGGGGTTGGGACTCTGGAGTTTGAACCCCAGCCAGGGCAGCATTGGCTTAGAGATTCGGTTACACATAAATCCCATTAGACAACATGGCTACACTAAACCTAATAAATGATGAGCGCATTCGACTGACGTACAGATGTACACATGATTCAACTGACGTACAGATGTACACATGATTCGACTGACATACAGAAGTACACATAATGCAACTGACGTACAGATGTACACATGATTCAACTGACGTACAGATGTACACATGATTCAACTGACGTACAGATGTACACATGATTCAACTGACGTATAGATGTACACATGATTCAACTGACGTATAGATGTACACATGATTCAACTGACGTACAGATGTACACATGATTCAACTGACGTATAGATGTACACATGATTCAACTGACGTATAGATGTACACATGATTCAACTGACGTACAGATATACACATGGCCATGCTACAGTGACACTAAATAAACGCTTCATAATAAACAGTAATAATACAAGTATGTATACAATGAAATTGGTTTTAAAAGGAAGAGTCCAACATAGGACAAATTCAAACAGAGGTAACAAGAGAATAGATCATACAACAAAGGTAGTAATGGAACAGATACAACAAAGGCAATAAATTACTAATAATCGGACAGATACATCAAATAATCCAAAGGTAATAATGGAAAAGAAACAACAAAGGTAATAAATTACTAATAATGGAACAGATACAACAAAGGTAATACCGGTAATCAGACATTCAGTGTGGTGGCTCAACAGTTAAACAAAGAACATGGCTGCCCAGGAAACATTTTAAAGACATCTTAAGACACAACGTTTCACGACGTTAAAATAAAACCATATTGAAATCCTACAACTGCGCTTTACAAATAGCCCAATACGATAACTGCTTAGAAAAATGGAACGTAATTGGTGCCCGCTACCTTGGTATGGAACTCCATCTGTTTTTCCAGATAGTGACACATGTAGCTCTTAAAGTCAGTTACGCGCTCCTGCTGAAAGTAGAGCATGTCTGCAAGAACGGTTGAAGTGATGACGTTGGCACGACTCTGAATCTCCTGTCGCTCTTTATCTGGTAGTTTTTCCGCCTTTTCTTTCACATTGTTCACAGCTCCCTAGAACATACAGAATAACAAATAACTATAATAATAGGTTGAAGATGGGCAACATGACACGAGACAGACTCAAACAGAGAGTGGCGCCGGACACCTATGGGCGTTTAGCCCAAGGATTTCGATGATGATGATGATGATGATAATAATAACTTATGCGAGACAGGATTTTTTCTGTTCCAGAGCCTCTCAGTCCCAATCTATCTTTACAAAACTGTTGCCTATCGTGGCACCTTGTCAGTGCTGCCTGATGTCAAGGATCAGCCGCCCGATGCATACGAAGTGATTCGTTACCTGAACAATACATGCACTGTCATAATAACAATAGCAATAATAATAATAATAATAATAATAACAATAATAATAATAATTAATGTCAGTTGGTCCACCTTGTGAATAGCAATTGACGATGGGAATGTTGTCAACATTCCTCTGTACTCCGTCAAACCTTCAACGAGAATGACTATGTCGTCCTTTGGCTGCAAACAACAGACAATCCACAAAACTGAAATCGATGAGCAGTAGATAATCATTACCGTACATTCATACATACATAAATACATGCATACCTACATACATACATACATACTTACAATGTCATGCATGCATATACATACCTGGTACATACATACATACATACATACATACATACATACATACATACAATGTCATACATACATACATACATACATACAATGTCATACATACATACATACATACATACAATGTCATACATACATACATACATACATACATACATACATACATACATACATACATACATACATACATACATACATACATACATACATACATACATACATACATACATACATACATACATACATACATACATACATACATACATACATACATACATACATACATACAACAGACAAGTCTGAAACAGGCAAGCTACCATAAATAAACAGAAACCAGGTCAGAGCTTTAATTCAATTGCACAGAAGCTGAAAAACTAACAGGAATCAAGTTTTAGATTGCACTGCACATCAAAGTTCTAACAATATTATTAATTTTATTATTAATTTTATTATCAACTATTTTTCACCAAACAAATAACGAAATGCAAACACAATTGGATATTAATACTGATTGAAACGAGAATAAAAACCCAAAGAACACGGATAAAAAATATAACAACATGGCATTGTTTTGTTTTCTCTTTGTTCCAGCTGTGCTATATCGTCTCACCTGATTGCCAAACATTACACCAATGTCTTCGTATGTCTTGCCCGTTTGCTCCATGGCCATTTGTAACTTATGTGAAGCTGTTACATAACAATAAACAAACACAAGACAGTTAAGGTTAGTAAATGCATATGGTAGGCTATTACAACAATCATGTGGCTCTACCGCCTGCCTATTTTAAAAATGAAATCATTGTGTAAGATCCATCATCTCTGTCGCCCGTCTGTCTGTGAAATCACCCACAATCCGTTGACATGAACCAGTACTACGGTAGTAGGGGCATACCTGCACACACAGAGTCCCCTGCTGAATATGGCCAACCTGGACAGTTGTAAAAATTTAGTGAATTTGAGGTCTGCTGGTTTCTGCTAGGTGGTAAGTGTTACTCAACAGATGAAAAATACTATATGTAAAGAAATAACATGACTACAGTCTACAACACATACACAATGCCAACAGTGACTAAAAATATGATCACAATAGATGCAAAATGACATAACTGAATGAAGACTAAAGATGGGCAAGATGCAATTGGCCACAGTGTCTTGCTTCAAGGTAAAGGCTGCTCCACAATGGAAGTGGACTTCCATTGTCTAAAGATTAAAGTGATACGCAAGAGAATCAGAGGCAAAGGATACAGCAAGTTCAAACAGACAGATCTCAAACCTCAGAATGAATAACTTATTAAAGAAACGAAATTAACGAGAGGATCAAGACTGCAAAGGAATTTTAAAAAGCAATGATTTGATTTAGGCTGTATACTGTTGTGTGGATCAGAAACATAGACCATCATCAGAAGCCTGGAGTCTTTCAAAACATGGGTCTAGTCACTCTGGTGAAGGATGGAAAGAATTAGCTGGACTGATCATAACACAAGCCAAGAGGCATTCCATTAAGGAACAACCTCTTATATAGCTCTACTAAATGAAAGTGACAGAGGAATTGGATTGGTGACATGCCGAGAGGGAATTCCCTGCTACAAGCTAGGGAAAGCAAACAAGAGGAAGACTTATATGGAAGCCGCTGGAGGTGGATGGACAATGGTAAACTGAAGGGAAAGACTATGGCTACGAGGGGATTGGTGCAAATGAAAATTAATAACTGAAAGAGAACTTGAAGATATAATTATTTGAGATTGGTTTGAAATTGTAATTACGAGGTCTTTTGTCCAATTCAAAGGACTTGGCCAGTGTCAGGAACGATGTTCCCAGCTTCTCATATTCTTTTCTGAAGGCTACAAATAACAATAACAATATCTATCAATACACAATATCGGACAGAGTGCAGATTCATAAAATTCAAAATAATACCATAGACTAACAAAATAATACCATAGACTATAAAAAAACTGTAATGTATGTACATGTATGTAACTATGTATGTAACTATGTAGGTATTCATGCATGCATGGCTGTATGTATGCGTTTGTGCATGCATAACTGTAAGGCACTTAGCACAACACCCAGAATTCAAATATCTCAAAAGTGCTGATATAAAATCAAACGTATAATATCGTGTAGCATGGCATAGGTCTTCAATTTATTGCAAAGCGTAAATCTAATTCTTAATAGAATAATTACGATAATTGATTCATTAATCATTAACTTACGATGGTTATAGCTTAAAAGAACAAAACCGCATAGCAAAGAATAATAAAAAATAGAGCGCCATAGTATCACAGTAACAAACTAGCAGAGAAGACAACACAACGACCTCTTGTAGCTACTAAATGGGAGTGAACAAGAGGAAGACTTATATTTGCGCCTCTGAACGGTTTACCCTACTAGAGGCGCTTTATAAATGTTTAAATACAATACAATACAAACAGAAGCGTAGTCACTATTATTTAGAAGCGTCTGGATTCACCAAAGAACAACAAGCAAATGATAGATAAATATATAAATGACGAAAAAATCCACAAGAAAATAGAATACAATGAAGAAATGAATGAAACTGTAAAATAAGACAGTTATATAACACAAATACTCAACCTTCGTGTTTCTTCACGTTGTGCTCACAAGTGTTTGTCATCTGACGCAAACCTTCTTCCATGTTCTTCACAAACTGAGAAAACTGGTTGATCTGTGCTTCTCTAAAATCGAACAGAAATTGAACTCAGAAAAATTATTGATTTTGTAAATTGCATTTGTGATTCTAATCCTGAAATGACGTTTCACGGAATTCTTCAGAGTACTACAAAGATGAAGCTGCAAAAGTAATCTGGCTCAATGCTCAAATTGTCTGTCATTTTTCATCTGCAAGTTTAAAGAAAACATCATGCAGAAACTGATGCATAGAAAGCTAGGATTGTTTGGACACATCTGTAGAATGAGCGACGAGAGACCTATTATTACCAGAAAGCAACAACCCCCACAGTCTGTGCTCGAAACCCTAACACATTCCACTTCTGGCAACTATGGAGATCCCCCCTATACTCTGACACACAAAGCATCTACTGTTGGATGCTTTATACTAAAGAATATACTATGCTCACTTTATCCACTTATTCACATGCTTATCACAGCTACTCAATGCAAAGAAAATTACTGACAACATAAAAAATTTCATTTTCTCTTTTCTCAAATAAAAGAATGAAAAGAGAGAGAGATGAGAAGGAACTGACGCTTGCAGTGAGTCGAGACTCGGCGCTTGAACCGTTAGAAACCAATTTCCACGAGTGAACTCATCCTTCTCGGCAACTCTTTTGCCCTTCGACCATTTCTGCAAATTCAAAGCATCATGCTAATTATTGGCATTTAAAACACCTGCATCCATGCATTCATATATGTCTCGGACAATCACTATGGAAAATTTCTTTGGGACATCCTGCCCCCTTCACCCCCTACGAGATAAAACTGGGTTGTGAGAACTAGATTTGACTTTGCTTTTGAACCAGAATTCACAGGGCTGTCGATGCTACTGTCTGCTATAACTTAAAATTGCATGGATAATTGGATATAATGTCATCAGATTTGCTGCCACTTCAATTGTACCGACTCATGCATTGTCTCTAAAATATGCTGGTCCAACAATTTGGAATAGTCTGCCGCTCCAGCTCAGAAATTTTAACAATTCCTTTTCGCTTAATTTTGTCACTAGTTAGTTAAGTTTGCCTCGTTTGTAGATTAGCCAATTAATAAAGCTTTTTTCTGTATAAACCTTTCTCTTGTCTGTGTGTTTAAAACTAAATTTTTAGTTATATCCCAATCACCTTCTTATTATTGTCAAATTTAATGTTTATTCTAAAGTCATACCCTTGTTAGTTTAGGCTCTTTTAGGACTCTGCCTTTGGACCAAACATCGCATTTGTAACCTGTTACAAGTGTAAACTCTTCTACTTTTGGTTTCAATAACAATTGTTTTCATGGTTACGGTTAAAATAAAAAGCTTCGAATCTTGAAAGCAAACACAGAAACCTTGTCGTCGGTGCAAGTGAGGAAATGCAGGAAGACATCTGCGTGTGAGACGATCGGATGTTTGCAGATTCTGAGGATCCAGAGTTGAAGGTTTCGAAGGCGACTGTTTATGAACTCCTCCTCAAACTTCCCTATCAACGCAATAGATCATCCACTCATTTTTTAACCAACCAAAACAATATGTTAAAACAAAAAACAAGCAGGGCAGTGGAGTAACTAGAGATGCAGCCATTAGTTCTCTTACCTTCAGTGAGCACATTGCCAATCTTACTCGCTCTTCCTACTTCCATCTACGATGTCTCAGGGCTATTTGGAAATCTGTTTTATCTTTGATCTTTACCTCAATTGTTCACGCCTTCGTCTGTCCTTGGAATGACTATTGTAATTCTGTCCTTGTTGGCCTCCCTAAGGTTCGGCTAGCTCCTCTGCAATCTGTACTCAATGCTGCTGCTAGGTTCATTGCCCGTCTTCATCGATTTTCCCACATTTCTACATTCATGACCGAACAACTTCACTGGCTTCCACTCTCGGCCCGTATACAATTTGAAGTCCTGATTTTGGTCCTTAAGTCTCAATTGGGTCTTGCTCTGAAGTATCTGTGTGATCATATACTTCGCCCCTTTCTGCCACTTCGCTGCGTTCTCTTAGGCCCTCTGATCGCCTTGACCTATTTGTCCCCCGAGTCAGGACTCCCATGGCTCAATCCAGATCATTTGTCTACATTGGTCCCTCCCTATGGAATAATGACTTTCCACATCAGTTCACTCTGCCATCCTCTCTGGTAGTCTTTCCTCGTCTTTCTCTCATCTAAAAACATGCCTGTTTTCTCAGGGTTGAACGCACTGGGAGCGTTTCTGAAAGGTTCTTGCAGCGAGAAGCGCTTTATAAATGATCAGATAGAATACAATACAATGTTACAATACAATACAATGTGCATCCATTCATAAACTGCAACAAAACTGCACAGCTCATAATTGCTATCTTTCCTTTTTAAATCGATCTTGATGAACATGAGTTCTTTAATCTAAACCGGAAAAGCAATCATAGATACAAGTGTTAGCATTGACAGCGTACATTCAAAGCACTCATTTATATAGAAGCAAGAGCTGCTGATCGACCATCTTGCCACCTACCAACGAGCTGAGGTCTTTCCGGTAGAGGAGGAATGGAAATGGTGGTAAATTTCTCCGTTAGACGTTGGTAGAGCCACGTGAACTGCTTGTACCTTCGACTGACTTGAATGTTACTAAACTAAACTCACAGAATACAAGTAAATTAATTAATTGATGTTCATCTGAATATCTCTTCCTACACGTAATATATACTAATCAGGACTTTTTGTATTGCATGTACCATACATGCATGCACTTAAATTCACATATTCTTCCATTTATATAAAACACGTTCATCTCAAAGGTCGCATTTTGTATTTATGTATTTTTATATTAAAGAATATTCTTATCTTATTTATGATTGTATGAGAATAAGGTGCCTTAAATCACCTAACAGACCTAAACAAGTGCGTTTTGAGACAGTTGTCAAATGTAAATGCTGTAAAGAGCAAAATACAAAATTGCAATGGCAGACTGTTCCTGCAGGTGGATGATGTAATCATGAGAAAAGCAAGAGGGGTTCGAGCAGGCCCAGAAATGTCCAGGGGCCCGGTGACTTTTAGGGCCGATCAATTTATGATTTATGCTTTTCTAAAAAAATAAAATATTTTTTCATTTACCACCGAACAAAATCATAGATGTACTTCTATAATTTCAATTGCTTGTTAAAAATTCTCTCATAAAGCCTAAGGATAGTTTAGGGCTTGTGACTGCTCTGCATAGGAGCCCTGAATATGAGTATCCGGCCTCGAGTTCAAGTTGAAGCACAACAGCCTGCATATCTCCATAGGCCGCAGAGCGCAATCACCACCAACCCAGCTGACTGGAGACTGGAAACACAGAGCTTACCGAGGAGCAGTGTCAGCAACATAGAAAATTATATGCAAATACCTGAACTATCAGAAAATTGTTTTGAAGATGCTATATAGATTCTTACAAAGAACGTCTAACCGTTGGAACGAGTTGGTATGTCATGAATGATTTCATTCCACCAAACTTGGATTCCTTCTTCGGAGAGGCGACGGAACACGTGTAACTGTCATCCGGTTTCTTCCAGATCGGCCCATCCTGTGAACTCTGCATCCAGTTTCCAGAACAATTAATCAAAATAAAGTTTTGTAACCAAGTTGATTATCTGTGAATAAGATGCAACTAAACTGTTCCAGCTCGGTTAACTATTGCTCCTTCTCTTTGCTCTACTATTCTGTCTCTCTTCTTCCTCCTCGTCTCTGAAATCCTGCTTCTTCTCTAGAGGTCTTGCACACTGGGTGCACTTCTAAACGGTCCACCCTACCAAAAGCGTTCTCAAATGCTCAAATTACAAGATATTAATAGATTCTGCATGCACAGTATTTAGCAATTGACAGCGGATAAACTTTTCAAGCAACATTAATTAAATCCTTTTTAGATTAATTAATAAATTCACTTGTTCGATAATCTAGTTAATTCTAATCAATCATTAATTCATTTGACAATTCATTCACTAATTAATCAGTGGCGGCGCCAGGATTTCAGTTTCGGGGGGTTTAAGCCTCGCAGCGAAAATTTCATATTTTCATCCGTCAAAATTTCTGACGACCTTTTTTTAAGTCATCGACCGAAATCTCAGGAAAATTTTCCATTTTCGCCGCCAAAATTTCTGACGACTTTTTTTAAGTCATCGACTGAAATGTTAGGAAAATTTAATTTTTCATTTTCACCGCCAAAATTTCTGACGACATTTTTTTTTAGTCCTCAGCCGAAAATTGTGGATTTTTCAATGCCAAAAATTCGGATGGCCCTTTTTTAGGGGGGGCTGAGCCTCTTGTAGGGGGGCTTAGCCCCCAGACCCTTCTAGCGCCGCCACTGTAATTAATTAATTAATTCACTCATCAATTCAGAGGACTTAGAACTATAACATCCCTCTAAGATACATACTTGTCATGTTAAACACCATTCTGAGGTTCTCCAAAAGCACTACTTCACATGTAGCCAGTAGAAGGGCATAAACTAAAATTTCTCATCTAATCTACATGTAAGCTGGAAACTTCTAAAATCATCATCTGTCTCTCCTCAAAACCAATGTCACCTTTTGGGGTATACTCGCACTGGAATCGCTACTGAATGGTCACTGCTGCGATTGGTGCTATATAAATTACAAATTACATTAATGAAGACTGAACAGCTTTAAAAGCTATTTTTACACTACAGTGAGATGGAGGTTGGAAAGAAAACTCACGATGATTGAAATCTTTTCTTTGCTATTTGGCACCGGATCAGACGAGAAGAGAAAGGCGTTCGCTCCACTTTTAGTGAAGAATATTGCACTGTGGAAAAGCAAAGCAAGTCATTGTCTCAATTGCATTAAACCAGGTCACTTGAAGACCATCACCTGTGGAGCTGTGGTGCCTTAAGCATTATGATATCGCACACATGGACGTCGCTAGAGTGGATAAACAATTGAGCACCTGGCTGACCAGAATTGCTCTCTTTGCCCATGCTTTAATGTTGTTGTTGTCATAAAATTATGTTGTAACACAGTGTAGATTCATAATTGCTTCCAGTGCCACACCATCAACAACATAACCACCATGATCATAAATACCACTATTGTAACCACCATGACTAGCAATATCATTTCCACAACAACAGTGACTTCCACAACCACCACCACCACTGCCTCCAGCCACCACCACTACCTCCAACCACCACCCTACCCCAATACCACCACAAAATTAATGTCCACCATCACTATCATCTGGCGGTAGGTAATAGGTGCAATATAACATTATGTTAACTTTAATATAGAAGCAATAGCAGCTCTCTTCTGGTCGCAAGAGTCACTAAAATTCTTCTTCTTCTCCAAATCATCATTCTATCCTCCTTTCCATCATTTCAATAAAAACCGTTGCATACCAACCAACATCAATCACCATCATCGCCTGATTCTCTTTCATCAATAATTGTATAACATACGCATATATATATATAATCGAGTTGAATTTCTCAAGTACTCACTCCTTATTCGTTCCATCATCTGATGATAACCTATGACCTTGTGGTGAGGTCACTCTGGGACCGGACATTACCTGGATCAAAAAAAATCTGGATCAGTAAAATGGTAAAAACGGAAAAGTAAAACACTTGCTTAAATACATCTTTTTAGAAAACCTCCATATATGTAAGCATAAAGGTCACCATATTCACTTACTGTAATAGTCTTGGAGGATTTTTCTAACCTAATACATTGGCTTCCATAGCACTGTCAGGCAGTGCACATGACATGAATCGGTATTCACTTCATTATTGGTATTATTATTATCATCATTATTTTTCTCATTTTTTTTATTTTTTACCCAAGGTATTCATAATCCCTTTAGTGTCAGATAAGCAATTTTTATTCATAAACGTCCAGTGAACATCCAAAATGATGGACCGTATAAGAAAAGGAAAGTGATCATACAATGGATCAGCATTTTCTAAGATACAAATCTCAATAAGGTCTAATTATGGCTTAATTAAGTCCTTCTATATCTCTCTAATCTGTGTAGAACTGACAGCATGCACGATTTATTGAGTACTTATTGCTGCAGTCAACAACTACTGAGTTCCAAGATACGCACTAAAATGGTACTTGGTTCCTGAAGATCCAATGAGTGCAGCTGGAATTTGCAGACTCAGTTAACTTTATTGTGGCTAGGCTACTTGAAAGCTCATTGCACTTATTGGGAACTTACAGCATCCACTGAGATTTGTGGTAACCTGGAAACCACTACTCAACATTTAATCAATGGAGCACTTAATGAGTTAAACTAAATCAACAATTGCATTGGGTACTCACAGACTCATCATCATCTTCATCATCCCATTTATCGTCTTCGTCTGCATAAAAATACAATTAATATGTCTAATTATCCAGCGATAAAAAAGAACAAAGCATCATTAATGCTTAATTCATCAACGTCATTACGGTTCCTTTAACTATCTTACTACAAATAACTATCTTACTACAAATATCGTGTGCCCAGATCGCCCTGTACTTGGCCTCCTCTTAGAGCTCCAGTTATTTACCTAATACAAACTTTTGCAACTGACCGACAGCACAAAAATGTAACAAAAGATATCTAATTAATAATAATGATCATAATATTATGATCATTATTATTAATTAGATATCTTTTGTTACATTTTTGTTATTATTATTTAATAATTAATTATTTAATTAAAATCAAAATAATAATAATTTGTAATAATAATAATGATAATAATAATAATAATGTGCACTTGTTCCAACGGTTATCTATATGCACTTAAAGATTCAACGCCATAGCATTTAGGGGACGTTCACACAACCAACTGGGGTCGAGGACGACCAACCACACTAACAATGAATGCATTATGCATTAATACATTAGATTTAGTATGCAATTGTGGGAAAACAATTAGCACACTATGCTAGTGTTTTGCTAGGCATTCACTGTTCATCAGGCACAGCCAGTTGGTGTTGCACAGTTTGAATTGGAAATAAATGATGGTTTCATAATAATAATAATTCTTAAAAATAATGATGATGATGATGATGATGATAATAATACTATAATGATAATAACAAAACTAATAATAAGTAGGCTATACAGAGCAAAAAAATAATAAATGATAATAAAAAGTTTTTTTGCACTATCTGGCCAGCTAGATGAATGCTACAAACCTAACACAAGCATGCAGTGCCAAAAAGGTTGGACGGTACAGCACGAGACTAAAACAAACAACGAAGACATAAATAATAGACTAAATCATAATTATACCAAAGACTTCGTCATTGGTGCTGTTATTGTTTGGCTTCTGAAGATGTGCAAACGTTGCACTGTTGCAGTAGTCGTCATCGTCGAAGAGGATTGTTGTGGTCTTTGATCGCGATGGGGGAGGCGGAGGAGGGGGATAATGTGTCGATGGAGTCTAGACAAATTATGTAAAGAAAGCAACAAGTCATCAACAACATTGTATTTTATTCTATCTATAAATTTCTAAAGCAACTCTCACAGTGCAAAAAGATCCAGATAAGTTTCAGACAGCAAAAGATGTGCTTTAGGTGACAGTTAATAACGAAAGATGTGTGTCAATTTATGGCTACGTGAGCGAGGTTCCCTCGGGCAAAAATTAATCATCCATATATTATGTCCTGGACAAGATGTCCATGCATTGCAACCACTTCATGTTTGCCCTTCCTCTCGCGTCATCGCCAACTTATAGGCCTAGGCCTACTGCTTGGTCACAATAGTCGAAGTCTGCAGGAGCAACATGTAGGGTCATCGCAAGGAGTCCACTCAGCAGGCTAGAACCAACAATCGTTGGATTACATTAAAAGTAGAACACCATGCACCGCAGTTGGTTGAGGCGACAATAACGCGTTTTAGGACTCGCTGAAGATTTTAGCCTGGCTGGTATTTCCACCCAAGGGTCATCGGACAGTCTAGCAGACTGACCAATCATGCGTAGCTATCTATAGAGCGCGTTCAACTGTAACCAAAGCCTGTGGTCTAATTGTGACATAATTTGCATTAATTTTGTCCAGCGTCCAGACAGCCAATTAAGTCGTGTGAATAGTTAGCTATAAAATGATATTCAAAGGCATCCAATCATGAGAAAAAGTGTCCCATTCTGCAGTAGCCTATGAAAATTGTAGAAAAATAAATGAGGGGTCAGCCGCTGATTTATGTGGAGTTGGCGTGTGCATTGAAAACTTTACTATGTGCCCTAAGACTATATATATAATATAGAGCCTGAATCCCTCAACCACCTACCCAAGTAATTCCCACTCAGGCATACTGTTGAGACACGTCTGACACACATCACACAAGACAGGCAGACGAGACAATTGTCAGGATAGAGAAAGAGACAAGATAAAGGTCAAAATAGACAATTGAACAAGACAATCTTCAACACAAACTGTGACAAACAGACAAGACACCAATCTGGCATACACCAACTGACAGGCACACAATACAATGGCCAAGACAGAGAGACAATACAATGGCCAAGACAGAGAGACAATACAATGGCCAAGACAGAGAGACAATACAATGGCCAAGACAGAGAGACAATACAATGGCCAAGACAGAGAGACAATACAATGGCCGAGACAGAGAGACAATAAAATGGCCAAGACAGAGAGACAATACAATGGCCAAGACAGAGAGACAATACAATGGCCAAGACAGAGAGACAATACAATGGCCAAGACAGAGAGACAATTCAATGGCCAAGACAGAGAGACAATACAATGGCCAAGACAGAGAGACAATACAATGGCCAAGACAGAGAGACAATACAATGGCCAAGACAGAGAGACAATACAATGGCCAAGACAGAGAGACAATACAATGGCCAAGACAGAGAGACAATACAATGGCCAAGACTGAGAGACAATACAATGGCCAAGACAGAGAGACAATACAATGGCCAAGACAGAGAGACAATACAATGGCCAAGACAGAGAGACAATACAATGGCCAAGACAGAGAGACAATACAATGGCCAAGACAGAGAGACAATACAATGGCCAAGACAGAGAGACAATACAATGGCCAAGACAGAGAGACAGACAGGAAGGCAACGGTCAATACAGAGACAACGGTGCAAACAATAAAAAATTAATAACATCTTCCAACCTCCAGTCTCTCTTTCGTCTACCACAAATTGAAAACTTAAATTAAATTAGCGGTGATCTGGCACGTCCAGAGAATCACTAGACTTGAATGTTCTGTTAAATGCATCAACCACCAACGTTTTGCTTCTAAATTAAGATAAATAAACTTAGCGGTGATCTGGCAAGTCTAGAGAGTCACTAGACTTTTGACCAAAGATAAGAATAAGATAAGAATGAATAAGATTCTAGAACATTATACCATTGTTGTACGATGATACAATCATGTCAATCAATCGATCAATCAAGAAAGTTTTTTTTATTGCAACCAATAACAGTGAGAAAAAGCAAGAATAATTAAGACAGTTGACAATACCACGATATCCGCCACAATGGGAGACCCAAAAGCAGCTGCTGTTGAACTGTGTACAAATGCATGAACTTCACAGATTTAGCCAATCTATCATTGCTGAAAAATTCCCAGCCATAAAGTCAGTCTGGACAGGCCTATTTCTCGACCTCGGTGCGAATTGCGATGGGAGGAAACGACGGTATTATTATTCATTAGCCTTAACGAAACTCGATAACGGTTTGTTAGCTCTAAACCATTTGTAATTTATCCAATGAAATACTAGTCTACTTTTTGACGCATGTGTCCAGATTTATCTGCAACAAACGCATTGCTGCAAACAACTGATAACAGAAAAATCAATCTGTTATGTAAATATTGGTGAGTCCTTATTCCTTAATATAAACGGAAATTCCCCAGAGAATGAGTTTTTAACTGGAAATACAGTTACATGCAGTAGTGATGGAAGTACTGAGTTCTATGGGTGTTCTATTTGGGATCTATTGTTTCTCATAGGGACATACTATTGTGGGGCGCGGTGGTGCAGTGGTATGTTCGTTGCCTTCCAGCCGGAGGGTTGCAGGTTCGAATCCAAGTCCTTCACTCGCAATTGCTCAGGCGCTTGGGTGTGAAACTCCGATTCAGTGTCCGCGCTGTAGTCGGGAGCGACTCTGAGTAGCGAGCTTCAAGGGGCGCACTATAACAAGTACGCATACAAAGTTGTATGGAGACATATTGTGCTCCATGGGGACAGACTCTTTGTATGGAGGACATACTTTGTTGTATGGGGTACAACACTGTGCTCTATGAACATGAGAATATTGGTTACATACGGAGTTCCCTGAGAAACAAACTATAATTATCTGCTTCTGTGATGCATGACGATGACGGTCGAGCCTGTTAGCTATAAACCATCATTAAAAGTCTGTTCTACGGGGATATATTGTTCTATGGGCTATAATGTTCTACTGAATATGTCGTGTTCTATTGGGATATGTTGTGTTCTATTGGGATATGCTGTGTTCTATATGTTGTGAACTTGTGATCTATTGGGATATGCTACAGGTGCTCTATTGGGACATGTGAGCTTTGCCTCCCCTTTCCACTTGCATATGCCGCCGCGCACTGCGCTCTGCTGTCCATGCAGAGCCGTTCGTTCTCTGTGGTTGGTCCAACAACCTGGAATGGACCTCGCATCCCTTGACTATGCAACACCTCCCAAGCTGTTCTCAATTTTACAAACTGTTGAAGACTTTTTTCGTTTGATCTCGGCCGGGAGCGCTTCTGAGTAGGTACCTTGAAGGGGCGCTATATAAATTATGATTGATTGATGTTGTGTTCTATTTGGGCTTGTTGTGTTAAAGGTTGCTCCTCTCTTCAGTCAGCGGCGTACTCAGCATCTACTGGAAAGTTTGTTGTTCTTAGCCGGCGTTCTCTCACTGCAGTTGCTGAGTCATCCATCTGGAACTCCCTGCCTCCTCCTATTCGCAACTCTCTTAGCGAGACTGTCTTTCATTCTACTCACTAAAATCTTACCTCTTCCAGTCTGCCTATAGTTCTTAAGAGTCCTCCGACTTCAATGTGTATTTCTGAGCTTTGTAAAGACTAAAGAGGGTATTGTTATTATTTCAATTGTATTATGTCGTATTGCACCAAAGTTGCACCTAGACTTCATTTGGCAGGGTTGTTGTAGGCATAATTATATGCACAACCTTGGCATAAACTCCGCCACTGCATGGTTGCACTCTGCCAGTGCCAGTCCCAAGTCTGGATAAAGAAGGAGGGCGACGCTAACACTCTTTGATATAATTACGGCAGTGTCGTTAAACATGTAGCAACGCAACCTTTGCAATTACAGCTGCTTGTCATGATCAGTTATCATACCGGTAAAAGACGGTGACAACGAACAGAGTCCTGCAGCTGGCTCCGGAGCTGGTTCCCTCGACTTCATTCGTCCCCCGCCAGTCGTGACCAGTGCCAGGGAGTCTACCGGTTGGGATAGCCTAGGCTAACTATTTCCCAATGTGGCCAAAAGTTGGGAGTTAGCCCGAGTTGCTGTATATTTATTTATAGTTCCGAGTCACTTCCGAGTCTCTTGAAAAGTGAAAACAAGGCGGCCCCAATTCGGTCTGTTCTCCCATACTAGGTGTGGATAGTAAAGACCGCAGAACCATGCATCTCTCCCTTTGTCCATCAATTGAGTTTTGCTTGGTCTATTCGACGGAGACCGTCCGGCTCTTTACCTCTCCCACAGTACCTACTACCTTACTTTTCACCCCGTGTGAGTGGTAGGCCTATACTTTGCCTGCAAACACCTTCACAAAAAGAACTCGTTGGACCGTGAACACCACACACGATCTGATATTTCTTAATCCAGACCCGCAGATCTCAAAGATAGCATTCGCCAACTGATTGCTCAGGCTTTAATCTCAATTGGACAATAGTCTGCAGTAAGAATAAACTCCTGTCACTTAGTATAGACAACAAGAATCCTAACGTTAATATTAAGACGCTTTGACTCACCTTCTTCACAGACGCCATACTCCTACCGAAGAACAACGATATCTATGCAGAGAGCAACCAGGAAGATAAACCTGTCAATAGATGGCAGCTGCACGTCATAAATTTAGATATATTTTATAATTTATTATCCTCGTAATATTTTGTTTATCAACTGATAACAATAGGCTACATGCATGCAGCCGTTATTAACGTGGACGAAACAAATTTACACACATGTAATAGAATAGGCCTTGCTGCTATTGTTGTCAAACTCGTTACCCGTCTAAACTCTGTTCCGTCTGTTGGGCGCCGTTGGCCAAATGAAATGGCCGTGGAATTCTGTTCCTGTTTCGGTCTACATTATAATACTGTGGACGTACCGTGGCCATGGCACGGTCACAAAAAACAACTTGTAGGCCTAGCCTACATGCAAGGATTCTACATGTATAGCTATGCCCTCGCTTATAGGCCTATTGACTAATTGTGAACTCAATTGCGCAGACTATTCTCGTACGGTAGCCTAATAGGCCTATAACTGCAGATTTTGAGTTAGCCTAATTGAGGCTAATTAGATCATAGGCTGGGTTGATTGATGACCACAAGATTGATGGGCCTTCAGAAACCCCGTTTGATTACGTAGGCCTATAGTCCATGAGCCGACAAATAGCTCAGCCTACTTTATATTGCTATGATACAGGCAGACCTCTTCAATGCGCAATGCACAGGCCCTGTGCTTATAAGTCTACGCCTGGTGGAAACTCTGTCCTAATCATTAAATCTAAGTTTGTAAATTTGCTGATTAGAAAATACTAGGCCTGTATTACTGTTATCTCAATCACGATAGAGCGCTCAGTGTTCATCTTCCTCGTTACAACCACTTTTAGGTCTAGGTCTGCAATCCCAACACCAACAATAGGCTAATATAGTTACAGGTCCATGTGCGGCGTGCGCGCTTGCAACGTTCGGCGAGTAGGCCTGATAATTTTAGATCTAGTTACCATGAACATAATTATTTCATTCTTTTTTCAGAAGTTTCACCGGAAATATTTCCTGACTTTTAGGGGATGTGTTTGATTATATAAGCGTTTTCTGTGTATTTTAAGACAATTTCCATTGGCACCTCCACCATACGACACTGATGACAGCACCCTAAGTTCAGTGGAAAGTGAAGACCTCCAAAGGCTTTTTCTGACAACGCGCTAGGTTACCGAGGCTTAATAATTGAATCATAAGCTTATGCACAATCTCGGCATATACACGTTCTGACCCCATGTAGGTCTACCTCGATCAGTGACCCTTATCTTTGCTCCATGAGCCTATGTAGGCCTAGGGGCCTGCAGGGCCTACGTCATGTCACGGTTGACTGATTGAGTCTCGCAACATTATAGGTCTACATTGTAGAGTTTTCACTTAGACCGTTTTCTCCACAATCATGTCTTTCACATTAAACTTAAGTCATTTACGTCAGCCTAGGCATATATATAGCCTAGGCATATATATATATATATATATATATATATATATATATATGCATGAATGCAGACTATAATAGGCTATTATTAGGCTATTTCCAAGAAACAGGTAGAACGCTGTAGGCTACATGTAGGTGACTTATAGGCCTAATATTATGATTATAGGCTACATTAATGCTAATCCACAAATCACATTCTGATCGATTCATCCTCCTTTCAATTAGTGCAAAGCCTATCTAGGTCTATAGGTCTAGGCGTATACGTCTCTCGCCGGTTCCCCTCTGTCGGCTACAATATTATAATTAGAATTAGTGTTTACCTAATATATATATATAGGCCCCTATATATATGTATATATATATATATATATCCTACCCTATACCTATTCTTAGACCTATAGCAACGTAGCCGTTTGTCTGACCGCTTTAGATCATTTGACCTGAAACCGATCTTGACCCCATTGTTATTATTTTAGACATCATCAGCAACCGTGGGCTCAGCGCCCGTAGGTTTGTTTGTATTGTTTGTATGTGCACTTGTTATAGCGCCCCTTCAAGCTCATCTCTACTCAGAGGCGCTCCCGACTGCAGAGCGGACACTGCAGCGGAGTTTCACGCCGAAGCGCTGAGCAATTGTGAGTGAAGGACTTGCCCAAGGTCCTTACGCGGCGAGGTAGATTCGAACCCCGAACCTTCCGGCTTCAAGGCAACGACGCCACCACTACACCACCGCGCCCCACAGGTTATTTTAGACGTATAGGCTATAATACGCCGTCTATCGATAATAATAATTATTATTATTATGCACAGTGGCGACGCTAGGGGGGGCTAAGCCCCCCCCCTAAAAAAGGGCCATCCCAATTTTTTTAAATTGAAATATCCAAGATTTTCGGTCGATGACTAAAAAAAAAAAAAAAGGTCGTCAGAAATTTTGGCGGCGAAAATGGAAAATTTTCGCCGCGGGGCTAAGCCCCCCCGAAACTGAAATCCTGGCGCCGGCACTGATTATGCAATTCGTTTCGTTGAGAAAATAACCGGTCGTCAAGAATTATTAACGCGACAGTTCACAACTTCACAAGCACGAAGAGAGCAGCGGGTTATAAAGCATATATATATATATATATATATATATATATATATATATATATATATATATATATATATATATATATATATATATATATAATCAGTCACTTTAATTAATAGCCTATATCATCCAGTGGCGTAGGCAAGGGGGGGTTTCGGGGGTCAAAACCCCCCCCATTGGCTCCGAAAAAAATATTTTTTAAGGTTATTTTTCCATTTAAGTAAGAAAAAATAGCAAAAACAGGGTTTCCGGCCATAAAACCCCCCCATGAAAAATTCCTGGCTACGCCACTGCCTATATGTATACAGCTGCGAAGAGGGCACTGTAGGGTAGCATTGGCGGCCTCAGCTGTTCGCTTTCGGGGAATCGAAGGGGATCGAGGAGTCGAGGTCGTCTGCTGACGCGCAGTGTTTAATGCTGACGTCTGTGGGGAAGTGGAATTCCTCCCAGAAATGAAGTTTCCCCAGGAAAAATCGCGAGGTGCTGTATACAAGTAAATACGTGCCAATCCCCAGAAAAAGTGTATGTGTAAGAACCCCCATGCACCCCCGAAAAGCTTTGCGTCCAGGCATAGCCTACAACCTACATGGACGTACGTGGTGGTAAATTTTGGTAAAACAGAGAGAAACATTTTTAAGTAGCCAAAATGGTAGATTTGTCGAGATCTTTTACCAAATGACATCCAGACGACCATGGCTTGCTTAATAGCTACGAACAGAAGGCAAAGGACTGTAAATAATCTTAATTAATTGTTACGGTCGACAAAGCCGACATCAATTAAGACTTAATTAGTAATACATGGACATTTTTGTGTATCATTTGTTTCACTAGCGTAAAGAAATTAGCTAAAAACCAAAGTAGTATAGCTAAAAAATAGATGCAAATTTCCAGAAGGAGAGTGTGAGCCCATGAGATCAAGGGAGTGCATGAGAACATTGTGGGGCGCGGTGGTGTAGGGGTATGTTCGGTGCCTTGGAGCCGGAAGGTTTCAGGTTCAGTGGCATAGCCAGGTACTTATGATGGGGGAGTTATTTTTTTGGACTGGCCGGATGCCCATTCTGACACCAACCCAACAGTATTATAAAAAGTAAATAAAAAGGGAATAAAGTAACAAAGGAAATAAAGTAAGAAAACAATTGTTACTACAAGCAATTGTTTTGTTTTTTCTTATTTAAGTGGATAAATAACCATAAAAAACTTTTTTTAGGCCAATGGAGGGGTTAAACCCCCGAAACCCCCCTTGTCTACGCCACTGTTCAGGTTCGAATTCACCTCATAAAACCGTGTAGGGACCTTGTGCAAGTCCTTCACCCACAATTGTTCAGCGCTTCGACGCAAAACCCATTCAGTGCCCGCATTGCAGTTGGGAGCGCATCCGAGTAGTTAAAACCTTGAAGGGGCACTGTGACAAGTGATTGTAGCCTGCAGACGCTGTCTTCGATCTTCTACATACATGGGAGTTTCCCTGCCAACTGTGCTCTACCACCAGACATTGGCTGCAAGCATTCCAGTTATATTAGCCCAGTGTTTCCCAAAGTGTGTTCGGCCGACCCCAGGGTGGTTCCGTGATGGAAAACAAATGGTCAATTGGACAAGTGTTGTTTGAACATTTTGTGACGTCATAGATCACATTCCGAGATGCAGACAAGGATGTTTCTGGGGGAAATTTCACTCAAAGCAATATCTAAACTGATTAAAACTGCCTATATATATGTATACATAGGCAGTTTATATAGAGATATATATATATATTATAATTATTATATGTCTATGTTTCTGTTTCAATTATATATATATACAATATATATATATATATATATATATATATATATATATATATATATAACCCACATAGAATATACGTAAAACTTGATAGCAATTACTACTGTTGATACTAATATCAACAACAGTTATCAGGGTATAAATGAGTTTCAATATGATTATCAGATTCCCAAAAGTACTTTAGATATTGTTTCAAGTGAACTTTCACTTTAAATTGCACCAGTGTCAAGCTTTATCATTGCCGATTTTGACAGCAGGGCCTATCTGCCTATCAATCTTATTTTGACTAAGCACACTGTAAAAGCCCAGATACAATAATTCTCAGAGTAAAAAACCAGCCACTGTGAACAAAGTAATAACCAATTGTCATATGAAAAAACATAAACAAAAGCAAAATAAACGATAAAAAACACGAGACAGAAATATATAAATCATCATACAAACTAAAACAACTTTCTGAAGCATAGAAACAACTCAAAATACTGCTAGCATTGTCTGTAGGAGATCAGCTGTTTGTTTCAATCTGTCCATCTAAAAAAACAGTCTAGGAATCCATCTCAAGACACTGCAACCAACTGCTACCACTCGGTCACTGAGCAAAACGCATACGTGCAACACATAATACATTTGGCTAATTCCTTATCTTTATTGAAGTCTCATCTAAGAATTTTGACATTTGCTTCGCACAGAAAATTGCAACAACTCTGTGGTTATTAGCGTAAAACATGGTAACAATGACACTGGCACTATAGAAGTCATCCGATTAGATCAGGAAGATTAACTACACCTGATAGAAAGATTAATTACCCAATAGGTAGATTAAGAACCACATAAGAATATTAAATATTAATAATAATTTGACTACAGCCATTCCGTCACAAAGGCGCAGTGGCGGAGACCTAGGGGGGGACAGGGGGGGACGGTCCCCCCCAATAAAAGTGTTGGGGGGACGGCCCATGCATTTGTCCCCCCCAATGTTTGAGCGCCAAGCCTTTTTTGGCGACGGGAAAAAAACAAATTTTGCGAGATTTTGGCCGGATGACTAAAAAAAAAAGGTCATCAACTTTTTTGGCGGCGAAAATAGAAAAATTTCGTCAAGATTTGGGCGGATGACTAAAAAAAAAAAAAAAAAAAAAGGTCATCAACTTTTTTGGCGGCAAAAATAGAAATTTTTCCCGAGATTTCGCCGGTCGTCAGAAATTTTTCGGGAAATCTCGCGTCTTTCCGTCCCCCCCAATTCTCGGCCCAGGTCTCCGCCTATGCAAAGGCGCCAGAAATGAAGATTAATAATAATTACCATACGTGCATTTGTCATAAGTAGAGTGTTGCTAGAATATTTCTCGCCATACGCTCACAAACAGTTTATATCTTCCTATGGTGAATAAATCGTGAAAACCAAAGCGAAAAGCAGATCCATCATGAAATAATTAAAAGCCGGAACAAAATATCCAACATTTTGTCTTAATTGCATGCATGTGTAATTGTGTATGCAATAATGCACACACCTGTGTTTACATACATACGAGCGTACGTACTGCTGCGTTATGTGAGTGTATGCACGTACACATGTATGCATACAATGTCATGTGTATTGTATATGCCAATATATTTGTCTATTGCCAAATAATTTGACAGACCACAATTCAGTACAACATGATATATAATTTTATATATATACATATATATATATATATATATATATATATATGAGAGGGTATTTAAATGGCACCTTGTAAAAGCTCTATGAAGGCTCTGCTCAGCGAAGAATCAACTTTCAAGAATTTAAAGGCAAACAACAATATTTAAGAACAACAAGAACAGAAAGAGACTAGCGTTCTAACCATTGAAAGGCTACAACATCAGACAAAGACTCTGAAACCCCGTTACAACTCAGCATTTATTAGCCGTGCGCCATGTTCCATAAAACGTCGTAACGAAGTAGAAGACAGCCCAGAACTCTTGACTTTCTTTATGGCTGCTTACCAAGGAACTGCCTATCTTCTCTACCATGAAGAATTTCCATTGAGAGGCTGCTCTGAATTTAGTATCCATGTCTCAGCCTGTTTTATATCAGAACTCACATCATAACACAGTGCATCTTTAAAAAATCCAGCATACAAAGTAATTTCGCATCGAAACTGCAGATTACGCGTAAAGCTAGTTCTTCGGTGCTTTACAGAGTAAATTCACCGCTAAAAATGACCGCAACAATCAAAAAGGAAACTGAGAGCGGAAACCATATTGGTAACAACATTTCAAGCACAAACACAGACTTTGGTAAAGAATAAAACGTTGCACATCAAATGCCTACCAACACATCAAATACCTAAACATTTATCATATTAATGCACATAGTCTGGTTGGAGTAATGGAGCATATATACAGTGGAAGCTCGTTATATTGTTACTTTGGGAACCAGCAACAAGTATCTAGTTATAACGAGGTTTAATTAATAATAAACGAAACATGCTAGCAAGCATGTCCATAAACATTTCATGTGACCCTAAACAGATCCCATATGTGTCAATGTAGGGCCCATTATAGTTCCAAAATATTATGAACATGCAGGCATGGGAAACATTCATGCTTTAAAAGTGCAAGGAAGAAGCCAAATGAATAGCACTAGCTATGTCGCATGTGCTGTGTCAGTGTTACATTTTCTGTATTTTCAATAAAATTGAAGTTTAAATGAGACACATTATTGTTCATCGCTAAAGAATAAAGATTACCAGAGGCGTAGGATGACATGAAAACATGTTACTATTTTTAAATAATGAAAACATTGGTTTTCGGTCAAAATATTACTTCTTTGGTGTTTGTATCTGTGGCTATGGGATGTGCAGTCTTTCGATAAATTACCAGTTTAAGGCAAAATCCGGTGTAAACCGATTTCTTGACAACAATCCAATCACACAAATAATAAGAATAACACTACTACTAATACTAATAATGACAATTCATACGGCGAAGTAACACAGCCATGCCGTTAAAAGAGTGCCTTACAAAGCAGCTAACAGGCGGGATAAGCCCCACAGAACAAGTTTATTTTTAGCATAGATATTAAAAGAGTTCACTGAGCCTGTCAATCGAATAGCACAATCTACAAAGCAGGCTATCATGAAATTTTCTCTGCTCTTGCATTAAAAAGCTTTTCTTGCAAAGCAAATTATTAAAATCAATTTTTCCATAACACTCAAAGTACAGCAAGCATGACTAAAAGTGACTGTGAAGCCAATGATGCTCACCGTTAAAGTGTTCATATACCTAACACCTGGCTTCTTCATCAGCTATAATGCACCATTTAAAACATTTACACTTATACATTAATTCAAAGCATTTGCAAAGAAACGTTCAGTGTGCTGTAAAGTAACGTGTACGCAGAAAAATGCAAACATGAAATGTAAACAACCATACAGACCAGACATAAACCGCATACATAACCTTACACTGTTGGAAAGTATTGTAATGGCAACACGTAATGTAACGACCACACGCAATGTAATGTAAACAAACACACAGACATATTACACGTAAACTGCATATAATTTTAATTACACAGAATACACGCCTTAATTACAGTTGCTTCGAATGTACAAACGTATCAGCGTAACAGACGTCAATTTGTGTAAAAACCGCAAAGAATTCGACGTCTGCTTCAATTGGCTTTTCTTGTTTTTCAGTTGTAGTCACGGCGATGGTTTTGCAAAGAGTTCGGCCAACGACGGTCACTACGTCACGGATCGCGTTTTCTCGACGACGTCTTTGGACGAACGCCATTGCTGAATGAAAACACGCCCACAATTCACAACGTAATGTAATAATGTAATATTAATACGTAATGTAATAATGTAATTTATATATGAATAAATTATTCAGGCAATTTATGCAGCACATTAAATGGCTTCACAGAGTAATCTAATCTAATCTAACATAAATTTGTAAAGCGCTTCTCACAGCAGAGCTATTCAGAAGCGCTCTCAGCATGACAGGCCCACAAAAATGCAAAGATCTTCAAGCAGCGAAAAGATGCAGGTGGATTTCCTACCAGAATCTTGCCACGAATTCCAAACACTATGTAATAATGTGACAATAATGATAGTTTCTGCAGCATTCTACGAAGCAAATACTTCAGTGTTGTTCACTTGTGTCACTTACGTATCTGCTTTACAAATGTCTCAAAGGCTTTGTTCAAACATGTCTCAACTTTAGGTGTTCAAACATTGGTCGCTTCAAATCAAGCTTCAACATAAGACGGTTGAAAACATTTGCACTGGGACATCCACATTTTACATTGCCACACCAAAGCACCAGTTCTAATTTTAGCACTTCTGAGATGCTACTGAATATTTTGTTCCATCACTGATAATAATAATAATACTTTAATACCAAAATAAACCCATGATACAATCTTAAATAGTATGGTTATGCATAAGAAATAACCAGTAAAAAAATCAATGAAAAAAACAACAACGACTTTGGATCCTATTTATGCGAGAGTTAAATCTCTCTCACCTCCGTTCCGTTCTTTTCTTCAGCTTGCTTTTCATCTTGTTGCCAGGTGTTTTGCTGCACAAAAAAATTACAGTTGCAGTGTTATATTAATTAGTAATGTTATAATTAATGTTAAATAGCATTGTTATAATTAATGCTATGCTAGGTTTACTCGTATCTGGCAATTTGTATAGCACTGTTAAAGAACTGACACCGGTGCTCAATGTAGCAATCTATACATGATTTACCTCAAAGGATTCAAGGATAATGCATTGATTGATAGAGCTGCAGTTAGATTATTAAACACATTAACAATTTGACGACAAAGCAAATGGGAAATCAATGCATCTTGTTACTAAAGTGCTAATCAAATAAGGATCTTTCAATAAGACACTACCACAACTCTCATAAAAACCCAGCACCAGTGGTGGCGCCAAGCTTACAATTTCAGCCGGTTGTAGGCAAAGAGTAAAATAGAGAGGTCAAATTTCTGCTGCAAACTGTGGCGACGCTGCCACTGCCAGCAATGTATAGTCAGAAAAAACAGTATCAGAATCTTACGATACACTACATGAATTGACTGATTGACATTATGGGAGTCTTGTCAAGTTGTCCGGGATATAAAATGGTTGATTGATGTAATGTGAATGGGTTGAACTGTCATATGGCAGCTGCGTCTACATGTATGTCAGATTGTCAGGGTTGGCGATGTACCTGTCGTCAATGTCGATGTCTCCCTCGTCTTCAAGAGCCGCATCAAGGACCGCCTGAATCTTCGGCGCAATGCTCGGTCCTTCGTAGTCACGCGTCGTTCTCGTCGGCATGTCCAGCTCAACATCGAGAATGTTCTCTCCCTAAAGAAGAAATCATCAAGCAGTCAAGAGATTGTAGCAAGCAATGAAATTCTGCTCCACATCCAGAATGTTATCTCCCTAAAGACGATATAAAGTAGTCAAGAGATTGTAATAAGTGATGAAATTCTGCTGCAACACTCTCGTAACACGCTTTCGTTTTAAAGAAAATAGCGACACAACAAAACGAGAGAAAGGAATCACAAAATTATTTCATTCTGTTTTCGTTAAACTTCAAACTTGTGATGTCACAACAGACACGTATACTGGACAGAGATCACAGTAGATAAGCTGAAGCACAGCCAAGGAGATAACGCCATACCAGCGCAGAAACTTTGACCATGATGTTGTAATATATAAGGAGTTTTCACTACTGTGTATAAAACGTCTTTAATGTTGTCATTAGGATTTTTATGTTACTATATCCTAAGCCATTTTGAAAGGGCTTAAAACTCTCCATACAGTCCAAACTAGTAAACGAAAATTTAAAAACTACAAGTGGTAACAAAATACATGGGAAACCTTAGAGAAATTACAAGAATGCATAGAAACAATCACCTCAATTTAAAAAATAATTCATGAAACCTAACTAGTAATAATAGAACCTGAAATCCCTTTAAAAAAGACAATTGCCAGAACAGAAACAAAGACATGATCGAGAACAATTGTAACATTGACATACAGACCGAGAACAACTGTAATGACATCATCAGCAGACCTTGAATCTGAAGTTTCCACTGAGCACGGCTGCTTTCCGAGCATACTCTGAAATCGGTCGTTTATTTCCGATGGCTGAAACCGGTCTCTTCGCCATCGTCTCATATCTGATGCAAACAAACAAACCTATTTTTTATCGCATACATACATGCCTTAGAATTCTGCTCCTGACAACATCGCTCGAAGGAAGCATTGAAAGAAAGAGAATCCCATGAAAACATTTAAGAAATGTGATGTTGGATTTGATGCTGGACAAAAGAAACAGACAAGTACTGGTATGTAAAAAGTCTAAGGAACAGAGAAAAATAGAAAAGATTTGCATTGTTTGATACTTGGATTGATGTCTAAGAGCAAAGCACTGATGATGAACTGTCAGAACATGCATTCGCATTTATAACACAAATCAAATCTTGAAATTACTCATGAAAGAGGGACTATTAGCTTTCCCTGCTTCCTGGTGCACTTGCACTGTACTTGCTGGTTCATGATTGTACCAATACAGTAAACAAATCATCATCAATACTGTACAATACATTTGTACCATGTGTCGTATTGTACGCACCCTTCCTTGCTGAGCGTCTTCAGTTTCCAACTGTCTTCATCTTCGTCGTACTCCGCTCGGCCGGTGATCTTGTTCTTTTCGTCGATTGGAATGAAGTTTTCAATGATTAACAATCTGCATCACAATGAAACAAAGTTTTCAATGATTAACAGCCTGCATCACAATGAAACCAAGTTTTCAATGATTAACAGCCTGCATTACAATGAAACCAAGTTTTCAATGATTAACAGCCTGCATTACAATGAAACCAGTCAACAACAGATACTAAGAGCTCTAGAAGCTGGACAAAGGTCTATCTATTTTTATCAAAGTTAAATTATTATTAATTATTTATATAAGGGTAATAGCGGCATCAAGTGCAAGACTGAGCACAAATGGCCGCAATGAATGGAACTTTAGCCACTTGAGTCCTTCTTTCACATACAGCGGAAACTTTCCATGTCATCAACTTCATCATCACCACTGCACCATCATCGTCGTCATTGTCGCCACCACCGCCACCACAATGCCATCATCACCACGACAACCACTATCGATGCCAGAATGAACATGCAGCTGCTGTAACCAATTAAAAACAATTCATTCCAACCAAAGTGGTTTATCTTGTCAGGTTAAGAGCATCTACGTTGAGTTCCTCTTTGAATGCTGAGCTACATAAATCTAAGACTACAATTACAAACCAACGGAACCAACCAGTAAATATAATAGGTCTTTTATTAATTAGTAACTTCTATTAACTAGTAACTTCTATTAATTAGTAACTTCTATTAATTAGTAACTTCTATTAATTAGTAACTTCTATTAATTAGTAACTTCTATTAATTAGTAACTTCTATTGATTAGTAACTTCTATAAAGTAACTTCTATAGTGCCAGTGTCAAATGTGCAGGGCAGGCATCAAATGAGGTCGTCATGGGGTCAACATACTTGAGCTTCAGTTCACGCGTCAGTTCGTTCTGCGTTTGCTCCAGTTCTTGCCTCTCTCGAACGTGTTCTTCTTGAAGTTCTTCGATCTCTCGCTGAGTCACCTTTAGCTTCGCATAAAGCTGTAGAAGAAAGAAACCAACAGCAATGAAATCTTGGGGCCATCCGTACATCACACACGCAGAGAGGCATCACCGGATTCAGGTGATTTCCGTACGGCAAGGGCATGCACGAAAAATAAATGTGAAGTAATATTATGACGTAAACATAATTATCCCAGTTTTAACTTTGTGATCTGCTATAGTCATCCAATGGCATTTGATTACGTTATAATTAAATTCAGATCTGATCAAAAACAGGAAACCAAAACAGTTCACAAATTTTAGCTAGCAAATATGACGCTGGCCCATCCACATGGAATAGGTCCTGCGACTATAATTTTCATGCTTTCTACCAGTTGCTCAAGACCTATTTTTTGGCTGTGGATGGGAGCACCTCCGAGTTGTCTTCTTGAAGAGACGTTATATAAAGCTTCGAAATGAATGAATGAACAAGTTAAAAAACAAAACAATAGTCAATGGTAAAATACATATTTTACAGATGACTTTAGGTAATAAATAAACTTTTGTGATGGGGGTTGGCGCAGAGAGGTTTATTTGTACGTACGTATAGGGCGCAGAGACCACAAAATGTACGACCTGCAACAGAGGGAGGAGGTGGGAGAGAATATTGTTTTTTTGCAGGTGTAATATATGGATATTGATGATTCTAAATGATCGGTGATTGAAATGCAAGAGAATAGTTTTCTGACCTTTTTCAATTTCTTTGACTTAACTTCCACTTCCTGCTGCAGTGAATTGTACGTGTCCGTAAGATTCAACGCCGTCTCCTCCTGTTCCTCCAGCTTCTTCTGAATCTCTCGCTCCTTACGCTGGAAGAAAACAAACGCTAGATATTATGAGTATCCAGCACAAAGAAGAAGATGAAGAAGAGCAGCCCCTTAGACTCTGAAGCAGACATGGACACCATGTCATATAGATTTATACATCTATATATTATTAATATCAATAATAACTGTAATATCTATATAATATTTAATAATAATATCTAATCTAGATCATTAATAATAATAATAATAATAATAATAATAATATCTATATAATATCTATATCTATATAATATCTAATACAATATCTATAATATCTACCTGGGGTATATATTTATATTTATATAATTGTAGAGCGCCTCTGAATAGCTAGTCTGTAAGAGGCGCTTTAAAAATGTTAATATTATACAATACAATACAAAAACAATACAATACAATATAGCGCATCTCACAGAACGTCAGTTAAAATGCACATCCAGCACAGAAAGTCTTGGGAGGAAAAAGTGCATTTAAAGAATGAGAGATTGATGATGAGGAACAATTAGTCAATAGTTACAACAATTAGTTCAGCCGTATATCAGTGATGGAGGAAGGTCAATGACAGCAAATGCCAGACGTTGGACAAGAGCAATCCTAGTCTTGGACGAACAGCATCAAGCGAGATAAAGACGCTGATTTTAACGGTTTTTGCATATATAGTTCGAGAGGTACTTAAAAGCATAAAAGATATGAAGTGCCATCGACTTCATTTTCTCAGCCTCAGCATATGAGGGTGATGGGTGCCCAGTCCTCTCCATTGCCATCTAATCTTGCCACCAACAGTGTACAGTCAATGTACACATCATCAGTTGATCACAGTACACTATTAATTTAATTAAATAAATCACAATTAATTAAACAAATAAATTAATGTCAGAGTTGATCACAAGTTTAACGGTTACAGTCATGTTGCGATCAAAGTTGTATTTTCACCGTTGCATAAATTCTCACCTGTTGCTCGCATAAATTCTCACCTGTTGTTCGCATAAATTCTCACCTGTTGCTCGCATAAATTCTCACCAGTTGTTCTCATAAATTCTCACCTGTTGTTCGCATAAATTCTCACCTGTTGCTCTCATAAATTCTCACCTGTTGTTCGCATAAATTCTCACCTGTTGCTCGCATAAATTCTCACCTGTTGCTCGCATAAATTCTCACCTGTTGCTCGCATAAATTCTCACCTGTTGTTCGCATAAATTCTCACCTGTTGCTCGCATAAGTTCTCACCTGTTGCTCGCATAAATTCTCACCTGTTGCTCGCATAAATTCTCACCTGTTGCTCGCATAAATTCTCACCTGTTGTTCGCATAAATTCTCACCTGTTGCTCGCATAAATTCTCACCTGTTGCTCGCATAAATTCTCACCTGTTGTTCGCATAAATTCTCACCTGTTGTTCTCATAAATTCTCACCTGTTGTTCGCATAAATTCTCACCTGTTGCTCGCATAAATTCTCACCTGTTGTTCTCATAAATTCTCACCTGTTGTTCGCATAAATTCTCACCTGTTGTTCTCATAAATTCTCACCTGTTGTTCGCATAAATTCTCACCTGTTGCTCGCATAAATTCTCACCTGTTGTTCTCATAAATTCTCACCTGTTGCTCGCATAAATTCTCACCTGTTGTTCGCATAAATTCTCACCTGTTGTTCGCATAAATTCTCACCTGTTGCTCGCATAAATTCTCACCTGTTGCTCGCATAAATTCTCACCTGTTGTTCGCATAAATTCTCACCTGTTGCTCGCATAAATTCTCACCTGTTGTTCGCATAAATTCTCACCTGTTGTTCGCATAAATTCTCACCTGTTGCTCGCATAAATTCTCACCTGTTGCTCGCATAAATTCTCACCTGTTGTTCGCATAAATTCTCACCTGTTGCTCGCATAAATTCTCACCTGTTGTTCGCATAAATTCTCACCTGTTGCTCGCATAAATTCTCACCTGTTGTTCGCATAAATTCTCACCTGTTGCTCGCATAAATTCTCACCTGTTGTTTGCATAAATTCTCACCTGTTGTTCGGCAATCTCCAGTCGTCGTTGTTCTAACGCTCTCTGTTGTTCGTTCGTGTGATCAACGATGTTCTTTCCTCCGCAGAGAAGTTTGCTCTCCATCGCCTGCAAATGGAATGTCAACAAATGCGTTCGTTTCATTTGGTTGATCAAATCAAATCCAATCTAAGCCATGGACACTTCATTCGTGACTAAGGTTCTCATGATGCACTGCATCAGGAAAGGTATTTGAATTCTTACACACACCTGTCGCACATCTACCTGCCTGTATGTCTATCTATCAGTCTGCCTGTCTGTCTATCTGTTTGTCTATCTATCAGTCTGTCAGTTCATCTATAAGTCTGTCTGCCTTGCATGTCTATTATATCTGCCTGTCAGTCTACCTGTCCGTCTCTTTCCATTTATTTGGCTGTCTATCTAATCATCAGTCCATCTATCAGTCTATCCGTCTGTTTGTCTAGGTCTATCTTCCTGTCTGCCTATATATCTGCCTGTCTGTCTGTCCATCCATCTGTCTGTATATCTGTCAGTCTATCTGTCTGTATATCTGTCAGTCTATCTGTCTGTATATCTGTCAATCTATCTGTCTGTATATCTGTCAGTCTATCTGTCTGTATATCTGTCAGTCTATCTGTCTGTATATCTGTCAGTCTATCTGTCTGTATATCTGTCAGTCTATCTGTCTGTATATCTGTCAGTCTATCTGTCTGTATATCTGTCAATTTATCTGTCTGTATATCTGTCAGTCTATCTGTCTGTATATCTGTCAGTCTATCTGTCTGTATATCTGTCAGTCTATCTGTCTGTATATCTGTCAGTCTATCTGTCTGTATATCTGTCAGTCTATCTGTCTGTATATCTGTCAGTCTATCTGTCTGTATATCTGTCAGTCTATCTGTCTGTATATCTGTCAGTCTATCTGTCTGTATATCTGTCAGTCTATCTGTCTGTATATCTGTCAGTCTATCTGTCTGTATCTCTGTCAGTCTATCTGTCTGTATATCTGTCAGTCTATCTGTCTGTATATCTGTCAGTCTATCTGTCTGTATATCTGTCAGTCTATCTGTCTGTATATCTGTCTGTCTGTAAGAATTCACCTGAATCTTCTTCATCAACGCGTCTTTCGCTTCCTTCTCCTTCTGAATTCGTTCTTCTTTATCGTTTAGATTTGACAACAACTTCTCCTTCTCCTGCAATCACAAAACAATTGAAAACCAATGAAAACGAGCGCTATTCATTCAATTTATTTATTCATCAGCTCCAACGATTTCGTGACAGTATTATGAAATTTTCTTGGATGTAACCAGAGATGACGCATTATTCACATGGTACGGAACGATATGTATTTGGCCTTTACTACCAAAAATTACTCTTACATCACACATTCCTATCTGCAAACTTGCTCATCATCATCATTGTCGTCATCATTGTCGTGGTGGTGATGATAAGTCATCATCACCACCACCATCATCATCTTCATCATCCTCATCTAATCAGCATCATTTTTGTCCTCTTTCATTCTGCAGTCTATGTCCGAACAGTCTCAGCTTTCGTTGGGTAATCTTCTGCAAGAGGTTTTCAGTCACATCCACCATCTTGTCCACCCAAACTTGCTGCAATTACGAAATTCGAATTTCTCATTGGCACCAAATCATTTAATTTTCACACAGAGATAAAAACTTTTTTCTCAATTTTTCACTAAATTCGATAAAACATTAGCCGAACTTTTGATGGAGTTGAGACGCAGTACTACCTCCGCAATGATGGTTTTGTCGTTAAGTATGGCTTGCTTTTCGTTCTCCAGCTTCTGCTGTTGGTTCGCCATGTACTCCTCAGCACTTTCCTCCTCCTCAACTTCATCACCATCCTCTCCATCGGACAATACCTCACCTACAAGCATGTTCAATAATCTAGATATCTATTCGAAAAACTTGAAAAAACTTGGAAAAATGCAACGGCTTACTGTTCAGTCAACCTTATGGGACAGCTCAAAATAAGGGTCAACCCAACATAAGGGTCAACCCAACATAAGGGTCAAGCTAACATAAGGGTCAACCCAACATAAGGGTCAACCCCACATAAGGGTCAACCTAACATAAGGGTCAACCCAACATAAGGGTCAACCTACCACTGACAGGTTGCCCATGCAAATATGTATTGCGTTAAAGATTCTAATGCACATGTGTAATTCCTTAAATCTGCCATGCAAGGTGACCAACCTACGGCTTGAATCTCCACAACGCTGTATAAAATCTTCACTATGGACAATTCATCTTTCTGGAACAGGTCACCTAGCAATCTCCATAATGAACTTCTTCGTCTTTCTTTGTCATTTCTCCACAAGCATTTGAAACCATTCTCTCTGATTGTGGTTTGGTGCAAGCAAATCTTGAGCACCTCTGAGGAGATTCTCTTGAAGTGGCACCATAAAAATTCAAGAATACAATTATGATTGAGGTCAACCTACAATTGAACTTCTACCTATGAGCATAACTATCTTACCTACAATTGATACCAACCTACAATTGAACTTCTACCTATGAGCATAACCATCTTACCTACAATTGATACCAACCTACAATTGAACTTCTACCTATGAGCATAACCATCTTACCTACAATTGATACCAACCTACAATTGAACTTCTGCCTATGAGCATAACCATCTTACCTACAATAATGAAGGGCTTGGAGCAATAACAAGGTATGTCGACATACCTATGTCTTGCGAAACAGTATGCCACCGTGAGCGGAAGATGGTAATCTATCAACTCTGTAAATTTGGTACAGATCTGAATAGTTTTGAGCGCTGTTTTTCAAAAAAGTTATGTCAACATAACATGTTATTGCGCACTCGTCAGAGTTCGACAATAACTCTACTGCAATATCCCGGTATGACGACTTACATTGCCGTGTTTTCTTACAAACTTTGTATTGAAGCCGGTGCAACAATGAGATTATTTGACATAATCTGTTATTGCTCCCACTTTCGTTTGAATTGGATGCAATTTCTACAGTTATGTCATTAAAACTTCTTATTGCACTGTTTTTACATATCAAATATATCGGCAGTACTAGTTATGATGACTTACCATGTTATTGCACGATTCTCGAACTGTGTAATAGAGACATTTCAGTGCAATAATAAGGTATGTTCACTTATTCCAGATGACATGTATGGTATTGCAGCTGCTAAAAAACGCTTTGTCGACATAACCTGTTATTGCACCAGAAATGATACTGATGACTGAGTGTTCGTGTTGCAATAACCCGATATGATGCAAAATGTATAAAAAATAATAATAATTTCATCTTTCGCATTAAAACATTTACAAATTTCGTTAAAGACAATTTTAAGGTACATATTGCTTAAAACAGTTTGTCGATATGCGATCAAATGGCTTAGATACGGCTGTTTGAAGTGGTAAATCTTTGAAGTCGATTTCCCAACATTCATGATTTTCGACATACCTTGTTATTGCTCCAAGCCCTTCATTTATTGATACCAACCTACAATTGAACTTCTGCCTATGAGCATAACCATCTTACCTACAATTGATACCAACCTACAATTGAACTTCTGCCTATGAGCATAACCATCTTACCTACAATTGATACCAACCTACATTTGAACTTCTACCAATGAGCATAACCATCTTACCATCCGGGCCAATCCTGTTCTTCTTCGTCCTCCTCCGCCCACCTGGTCCCTCTCCCTTTGCTTCGAGCATCTTCTTCAGTTTCGCCAATTCATCCTGGTATGTCCTCAGAAGAGCGTCTTTTGGATCCTCGTTGATCTTTGGCTTGTTCTTTATGTTCTTTGCTCGGTTGGCATAACTGGTCAACAGAACGAAGTCAACGCGAATCAAATGACTTTTGAACATTGCTATACAAATGTGTCAGGGAGTGACGTCTATGGAACAGGTGCAGAGATGATGACTAATACGCTGTGCACAATCTTAAACTATAAATCAGAAAGTTTGACTCTGTGTGCATGTCTGTCCCAAGAAAGGCTCTGAAATAGCCTGCATTTGAGTGATGAAACATTTTTTAATCTATTCTTCTGCGAATTTGAAGGTCAGCGCGGCTATTTTCAGCTCTCAATTCACTTTAAATCTGTCAGACAGACAGACAGACATACAGACAGACAGACAGACAGACAGCCAGACAGACAGACAGACAGACAGAAGCAAATATAAATAGACAAGAAGAAGAGATAGATAGCAGACAAATTGGCAGACACAGACAGCAAAGGAGACAGAAAAACAGTGAAATGGCAAGGAGGAAAAGGCAGGCAGACAGATACAAACAGAGACAGACAGACACAGACAGGCACAAAGACAGTTACATGGAGCAGCCACCGACCGAAGTGTTGTGACTGTTTCGTCGTAGTTGTAACTCGCTGGTCCAATGTTAGCCACCATCACAGTCTTCGCGTTTCCACCAAGGGAATCTACGAACATTTAAGCACAGAACAAGCGTTGAAATTCAATGAAAGCAAATCATTTCCACGCCACATTCTTCCAGTTCACTTTACCACAAAACGTCCAGTGGTTAATGTGTCAACTGAGATATGCAGAGGAGGGCTTCAAAACTCCACCAGAACATAAACTTCTGTGATTATATATTGGCTCCACTTTCACTCTCTGATCTTGACTTATGGCTTTGACGATGCTTTCGCACGTGACAGCCGCCCAGCTATGGAAAATCACCACTTCTCTCTTTCTTGTGCTTTGTGTGTAGCCTCTTGTATGGACCAACCCATCTCCCGACAGTCCTCTTGTATCATGTCGAACCATCTCTTCTTTGGTCTTCCCTTTTTTCTTTTACCATGCACATATCCGTTGACCGCTATCTTTGGGTATCTCTCGTCCCGCATTCTGGTTACATGGCCAAAGTAGCGTAGCCGTTTGCTCTGGATTTTGTGTATTATATCATGCCGAATATTCAGTCTGCTATATATCTCTGTATTCCTTATTCTATCCCTTCTCGTGACACCTTCTAGCTTTCTTAGGCATGTCATTTCAAACTCTCTGATCAACTCAGGTATAATAATGAGTCAACTGACCACAATGGTGGGAAGATGAGGCAGCAAGGGAGAGGACTGAAGTCACTGAACCATTTGTCATCATATGCGTCATATTTCGTGTCAGCAATCGGCTTCCTGTGACGCTTCACAAAGTGCCCATCATTCATTCAATTCCAACCATACAACTGTTTCATTTAACCGTTGTCAGAAGCAAATACTTGTAATGAATGAATAAATGAACGATTGAATGAATGATTGAATGAAGAACTGCTCATCTTCTTACCAATCACTAAAACCAAAATATTTCATATTATTTACTGTTATCATCGTGTATCAGAAAACTGACCTTGAAGTAACCTCGTCAGCTTGGAATCCCTGTAAGGTATGTGGGAACTCTTTCCATCAACGAGAGCCGATATTACATTTCCTAGCGCTGACAAACTCAGGTTGATCTTCGTCGCCTCTTTTAGACGATCGCCCTAATGGAGAAAAATATCAACAACAAACTCAAAGATCAATCACAACTTTAATTTTTTAGCTTTTAAAAGCATAATTTAAAAACAACAACAAAAGAAAACATAATCATAGCTTTGACATAAAAAACAATTCCTCACACCTTAAATTCAGCAAAATAAATTCAAACTTTTCACATAATTTAAAAAATTAAAACTTAACACCTTAACAATGAAAGTGAAGTTAAAATCAACAGGGAAACTAATGCAGCCTGCTTTAAAAGCTTTAACATTAGCAAACAGATTTTAAAAAAAACTAGTGCTTTAAAATCAACAAACACTAAATTCAATTATAGAGAGATCTCCAAAGAGTAGGTCACACAATCAAAAAGCTCTTTGGAAATCTCCCTCCTTCAAGTCTGTCCATTCTGCCCAGTTGGTATCACTTCATTCACAGCTTGAATTACTTATACACCGTAGGATAACCTCCACTCTGTCTTACGGACTGATCTTCTGGATATAAACTGGATGAGAATCCGCTTCGGTGACCGTGCTTTCTCAGTGGCTCGTCCCAGATGCTGGACCATCTGACTCAGTTGACACCTTCAAATCATTTATTCTGCAAGGAATATCCTGCTGCTAGTTGCTTGTGAGGTATCCTTGTGTTATGGCACCATAGAAGTTGTCATTGTTATCATTATTATTGCTATTATTATTATTACTACTATTATTATTACTATTATAATTTTTTTGTCGCCCGTGGTAGTAAAGATCCCTCAGGCTGTAAAAGATGTTTTGTATTATTATACTGTTTGGTTTTGCAGTTGATGCCTTCTGCATTAGACAACGGTGCTACAGAGGTCATTATATACACTTACAATTACCCACACACCATTCACAGACATCCACCACACACCATTCACAGCTAGTTCTGTAATTTACCTCAGCCCCTGTCTTCGCCTGTCGTTCACTGCCAGCCAAATCGACAAGATTCAGCTTGCCAACGCGGATGTGATTCTCACCATCGGAACCCGTCTGTTGAAAATTGAACCAACAAACAGACACATCTAACGGCAATTCTACATAGAAATTTATATAGAGCCACTCATCATAAAACTAATCAGGATGTTTCATACACCAGCAATAAATAATTTCAAGAATATACCAGTAAACGTAGCTAAGATTGGTACATTCACAAAAAAGGTTGAAAAATTATATAAATGGAAATTTAATATAAACACAAATTTTATGCATCTTTTATTGTTAGTTGTACCATAAAGAAACAGATCTGAAGAAATTATAATTACTACATTGATGTACATGTGTAGTGTATTATTGCAAAACAACGTCTTAAAGAGCACTGTAAGCATTGAACTTAAGTACTTATTGACGCTAGGGCAGAAACAGGTCTAGAAGCTTACAGATAACAATAATCTAAAAATATTATTATCATTATTACTAATTAATACCACTTTATTTTTTATTTTGATGTTCCTTAGGTGAAATGATCCTTCATGGACCAAATTATTAAGAGAGAGAACCATCTGGAATGGCCACTATTCATCAGGTTTGGGTACAAAGAAAGTGTTGCGGAAAACAAATGAATTGAAACAATGAATCATCATTATTAATATATCATTTATTTATTTTATGTTATTTCACACCATAACTGAACACACTGCAAAATCACAAAACAGTTCTAAGCAAGCAAGTCTTTCTATAAATTCTCATTTCGAATCTTGAGCTTTTTCTTATAACCCTAAAGTATTTCTTTTTTAAAAGCTTCAGTGAATTTCTGCTGATATATCGCAGTTGGTTTCTCGTTTGTACGACCGTTTCTAATTTGTCAGTCTTCAATTTATCCGTTATTAAGTTTATGCAACCTAACAAGAAGAAGAATAAGATGGGCAGTCCCTTAAGGCCTGAAGCAGTAATGGGTATGAAGTGTAACTAGCGACTTCAGCTTCTCGGCCTCAGCCTATGGTGGCAGGTAACCAATCCTCTCCCTCGTCTTCTCATCTTCTCACTGACATTGTACATTGTAGCTGAGTTGGCTAGCAGCGCAGGTTGGGCGAAAAACTTCAAAAAATTCTCTGTTAAGGATTGTAATCCCAAAATCTCGATTACAGTCCAACGCATTAAGCGCACCCTCGAGCAGCCGAACCAATTCACGGTCAAATATCGCAATTCTTTGGAGAAGCTCAGTCAAACATCAGCTGAGTTATTATGAGATGACTAACCGGTTAATTTATATAGCACCTCTAATATACTCTAATTGTTCGAGTTCAGCAAAACGTGATGCAAAGAACACACATGTAGTGCACAAAGCCAACAAAACCGAACGAGAAAAATACGCTTTTAAAGAATGAACGCCTGTTTTTCACTGAAAGCAAGAGAAAGCCACAATGAAGGCAGCTGCTTCTTAACAGAAAGCAAGAGAAAGTTGCAGAGAAGACAAGGTGCATATCTGCAGGTGAACCAGAGAAATTTATTGGCAGAGAATCAGAAAACTCTTCACACACACAACACAATTAATGACTACAAGTGCAAACTAGATTTTTTTGCTCACCTCCTAAAGTTATGGCAAAACATATGAAACAATTGAATAATTACAATGTCACACAAACTGACTAATTCAAACTAATTGCATACTTCTACTTTTCTCGCGTAACTATGGGAACAGTCTCAAGCAAACTGAGTAGGAAACTCTGACTATGTTGGCTAATTCGAAAGCTTGAGAACTTCTGTAAAACGACAAATGTTCTAAAAGTAGATTCCCTAATGTTAATGAAAATCAAAGTCCAAACATTTTCATAATCTGTTTACTACATTATGGTAATGCCACAAGTTTTGCTAAATAAAAATGTTTTTCAAAATCAACCAGAAAGAAAACTCAATTTCAAATGTAAAATGCTATTTCCGAGCAATACAACAAGTTCTCGAATCTTTTAAATTGACTGTTTCTTTCACACCACAACCCAAAACCTGAAGCCTGTAAGGCCTCACCAATGAAGATCAGTTTGGACAGTCAACTGGTTCGATGCTTAATCTGATTATTTGATCTTTGACAAGAACCTGTGCTTACAAAGTTAATTAAGTTGTGTAAATGATGGGAGTGCAGCCTACAAGAAATCAGGCGATTCTGTCAGCAGACATGTTATCCTTGGTGCTTCAGTTTGAATGTCTAAAAGAATTTTCTTTCAATGTCTGTAATGGTGGTGATTTCAAATGTGTTACTGACATATCACAATGAAACCACATTTGCACAAAATGGTCTTTAAACGTTCATTGAATAGAGATTGTCACGCACCAGTAACGCATCCATGCCATCCATGTTACTTCGTCTCCACAACATCCAGAAGTTAATCTTGAAGTCCTACAATCGTCTGTGCTGAGAATATGGAAACTCATACACGACAAGTTCAATGGTCAAAATGAACACCTACCAAGTTGCACTTTATGACAGACACAAGATCTTTACTCTGTATGATACATATATAAACTGAAAACTGACCTCACTGCATTCAATCGTTATGATGAAGATCGCATGTGACCTCGAACTGTGTTCATTCATGTTCGTTGAACTAGAACAACAACAACAAATATTCAAAGGTATCGACAGAAATTCAGATGAAGTCTCGCATGGCTTTCAGAATGTGATCACCACATTCGGATGTTGAAAGGAGCCACGCGTATCAAAACTAATAGCTATAATAACCATCTCAAAATAATCACTACTTCAAAATTAATCTAAAAGTAAAGCGCAACTTAACTTTTTTCGAGATCATCTCTTCTCCTTTCCCTTTCATGAATACAGATCACCACTTTGTCCGCTCTTCTTAGGTACATTTCAATCTCTCAGCTACACTCCTAATAGTTCTCAAAGCAGCTACACAAAATGTCAAACCATATATATATAATTATATAATATATATATATTAATATATAGATAATATTATATATGATATATATATTCTTCTGAGTCGTGAATAGATCGACTCACCCAACGGAGCGGTTCTGGTTTCCAACGTTCATGACTTGCTCGATTTCTGCTCCGTTTTTTGTAACAAACGACGACAAGTCCTGGAAGAAGAAAAGCAGAGGAAATGCAACACACAAAACTAAAACAATGAATTTCTGATGAGGACTTTTCTCATCAGAATGAATTATGAGTAATAAATAGTAACTACTAGAGCTTTTAAACTGTCATCCTTTATGTACGTGCACCAGAATGCATTTTGTCAACTGATTTGCATAATACTTAAACTCATTTGCAATTAATAATATTATTTCAAAGACAACAATAATATAGGTAATCGAATTGAGCAAATGCTCACTTAAGCACTAAGATTTTCTTGTCCCATGAGCAAAGACTCCTACAGCGAAATCTCAAGCTTTTGTGTTAATTTATCCTGCACTATGATATCGGCAGCATCATCAGCTCTCCCCATCATCACGTACTTCCACGTTAACTGGTACATCAAATGTCTCTTTCCGCTGTCTCAGAACCACCTTCTTTTCCATCAATTGGTCTTTCGAACTTTCGAAACCTCTTTAGTCAAGTGAAACTGACATGGACAGCATGATTCAGTTGGAAATGGAGAGCTGACCTTGACATAGATAGCATGATTCAGTTGGAAATGAAGAGCTGACCTTGACATAGATAGCATGATTCAGTTGGAAATTATGGAGAGCTGACCTTGACATAGACGCCAGAATCCGGTTTCTCCTTCAGTTCAAGCCTTCGACTTTGATCCTTCGCCAAAAGGTCACGAATCTCTTCCTAAAAATGACAAAACCCAGAATCATAGAAACGCGAATAAATAACAAAGTCAGGCAATGGTAGGTAAGCAAGTTGAAAGAAACTGGAAAGCATAAAATGAGACTGAAGTTAAAATTGAAAAAAAATTAAAGGAACTGGTTGTTCTACATGAAATCAGCATGACAAGTTGAATGTATATTCCTAGCACGTATATTTCTATTAGATTCGTACCAAGTGTATTACCTATCACGACTATACCTTACCAAGTTTACTATAGCATAGTTTTGACCATGAATATTTCTTACCGTGTATATTCTTGCCTTAATTTGACTGAGAATATTTCTAAACATGCAGATAATCTTACCATCCATATTCCTACCATGCAGCATTGCAGAAGTGTTACCAAATATATTCTTACCATGTATATTTCTTACCATGTAGATTTCCAAGTAGGAGGCTCTAACAAGGTACTGTTGATTTTCAGTTCGAGCAATATGTGAAAAGATGTGATCGAAGGAATTTGGAATCACTCCTTTCAGTTCTGGGTCATTTTTCACCCCTGCAAAATGAAATTTCTCCATCTTTCAGAATTGCCTCAAAACTCACATTTTCTCAGCGGCTCTCAAGTTTCTGGATATGTAACAGCCTTTCCCATACGGATAACCATGCCCAAGATTTACATTTCTGTGTGACCAGCAAAAAATTTGCAAATTTAGACTAATAAAACTATTATGTGCAGAGCAATATTGCCATACTCATATATAAAATTAAAATTACAAATATAGTTAGAATTATTATTATTGTTATCATCATCATCGTTGTCATCATCATCATCATCATCATCATCATCATCATCATCATCATCATCACCATCACCATCACCATCATCATCATCATCATCATCATCATCATCATCATTTGTCAATAATATGATTATTATAATCCTTATTATTTATTACCATCATCATCATTATAGTTATGATTTTTAGTTAGTAAACTCATAATTACTCTTGAAATCTCGTGTACTGATCTTTGCTGAGCACAATGCATTGCTAAGGTCTTCTACTTTGTCCTTCCTACGCAAAGTCCAAACGCAGATGACCATAATTACGTATAATTTAGTAAACAGCGACACATGCCGTCATTCTACCTTGCATGGTAAATGTCTTTCCAGTCCCTGTTTGTCCGTACGCAAAGATGGTTCCATTAAATCCATCGAGAACTGCTTGAACCAAGTCACGGAATGACTCATCGTAGAGATCCCTCTGCTTGGAACTGAGACAAAGAACCAGACACAACAATGGATGGCATCAGATCGTCTCAGTCTATACTCAGACCAACTTCATGTGGTTGGGCTCATGGCAGCAGCTGTCTAAGCTTAACCTGATTGACCTCTCTAGTGAACGTCCAACCTATACCTTTTCACTTTGGTACGAAACCTTGGTATTCCATTGGACCAGGAATTTACCTTTGCACCTCATCTCAATCGCCTCAGTAGCTCCTGTTTTTATGAACATAGCACTTTTGTTCGCTCTCTCTCTCAACTGGTACTGCCACAATTTCTTACAATGAATGCCGTAATGGGTGCCCACACAGGGGCGCTTGGCTCCCCTGGAAAATTTACACTTACAAAAGCTTGGTGAGGCACTTTTACCTAGCAGAGATGTAAATTCCGGACTGCTTCCCAGGGCTGTTTTTAAGGAATTTTATAACTGCACACCTCCTTCTTTCCTTTCTCATCTTCCATGGTAAATTACTTCCAATCGGAGGAAAATGACCTTTTTCCCTGGTTTTAACTGTACAGAAGTGCTTCTACAACAGCACAAATCCATTTAGAACTGCACATTTTGTGTACAACTGCACGTTAAAAATAGCCCTGCTGCTTCCACAACTGGATAATCGCCCATCTTGGAGATCGGGGTCGTAAAACCATCATACAATTGTTTCATATCCGTCATTGTTCAGGGATCAAGAAATGCAAATGGCTAATAAAAGATATACTTACTTACTTTCACTTTATTTTTTAAACTACTATTTTTGGTTTTCAACAAGTTTAGAAGCGAAACTAAAAAACTTCAACTTGAGTTGATAATTAAATGCTTGAAGCGACTGAGTCGAATGAACAGATAAGCAAAACAACAACTGAGATTAGAGACAAAGAAGGAGGAGCAAAGAACAAGAATAAGACACTGACTTCCAGTCGTAGACGGCATCAAACGTGAATGTCTTCGGAGGTTCTCCGTTCTTTGTTGTCTTCACTTCAATGAGTCCACGACGCGAATCCATGTCGACAATTCTAGTTTCATCATTAAACATATAGACTTTTTAAAAACCTTTACAGCCCACACTTTCATCATCTCTATTTCCTCACTCATCTACAGCTGTAAAAGTAACACTCTCAGCTGTGAAAGTAAAACTAACAGCAGTAGCAGCAAAACTTACAGCAGTAAAAGAAAAACTTATAGCTGCAAAAGTAACACTTTCAGCTGTGAAAGTAAAAGTAACAACAGAAAAAGTAAAACCTACTTCAGCTGCGAAAGTAAAACTAACAGCAGCAAAAGAAAAACCTACAGCTCTGTAAAAGTAAAACCTACAGCTGTAAAAGTAAAACTTACAGAGCTCTGCAAAAGAGAAACTTACAGCTCTGTAAAGTTAAAACAAAGAGATGCAAATGTGAATCCTGCGACAAATTTCAGAGGGAAGGTCATTCAACACTGAGGGAGCCACAATAGCAAAAGCCCGGTGCTAGGCTAATGAGGTTTGTTACCGAGGTACAAATATGTATTGTGGCAGTCAGCAGAACGAACAGGGCATGAAGATCTTGCAGATCTTGCTGCTTGCACATCAAGTCAAAGGGGTATTTAGGCGCTAAGCCCCGCATGGGTTGGGTAACTAGGAGCAGAAACTTGACTCTGATTCATGCTGAGACAGCGGAGCCAGTGAATGGTTGTGAAACATGCATGTGGAGATGGAGCTAGACGTGGTTCTTGCTGGACTGGCCAGCTGTCATCTGTTGATCACAAACACCGTACTCAGTGCACAGTAGAGTAGAATTCATTGCGATATGACAGGGCTGATGTCAATTTGAAGTATCAGTACTTTATATTACATGCAAAAAGGCATATAGCTTGAACTCTGTATATAATAAGACTACCCAGCCCGGGCCCTAAGTCGTCAGACTCACTGGGTATTTGCCCTCTGATTTGACGCGCAAGCCGCACTCTGCAAGATCTTCACGCCTGTTCGTTCTGCTGACTGCCACAATATATTTGTAACTCGTCGCAGGTCTGGAATGTGGCATCGGAAAAGAAAGAAACATCAATCTGTTCTTGCTGGGATCATATTTTTCAAACTACAGCAAACTCATCCAAAGATCACCAGTAACGGAGTTCATGTTGTAACAGCAACACTAGACCCAAAAACCTGAAGTAGTGAATGCCATGGAGAAGACACTAACCATATCAACAACCTGTTTATGGCTGCCGCTGCTCTAAAGTTTTTTACATTATTGTTACTATACTTTATTATTATTTCTGTGTTTTATTGATTGTACATTTCTGACAGCGCTTCTCAACCTGTGGGTCGCGACCCCCACGGGGGTCGCCTGACGATTTGCCAGGGGTCGCCTGGACCCTTCAGAAATTTTCAAAATATGTACGCGTGCTATAGCAAGTTCAACGTGATCCACTATGCTATAGAAACTTAAATAAATTTTTACTTGTTCTTTTGCTATGATTAATTCTATAGATTGCGGCAGCTAATTCAATTTTTTGCCATTAATTTTTTAGCTTTAAAATGTAAATTCCTCTTTTTACATTCTTCTAAAATATAAAACAATATCCGGCTTGCTCAAAGAATTTATGCAGTCCGCTATCGTCAGGCCTATTTATGGGGAGGAGAGACTTGGAGACAGAGGGGATTGGTCCCCCAAAGTTTATGGTTGGGACTGAGCTGCTTATAATCCCAAAATTTCGGAAATATTTCCTAGATATCATTATAAATTTCTACAGAGTTATCCGCTATTTATCCATAGGGAATAATGACCAATTTTCCTAAGATGACAGCTTAAAATATATATTTACCGTGTGCAAAAAAAAAATTATGAGCACTGAAATCATGAGTAGGCTACTTTTGTTCAGATGACAGCTGCCCTAAAGTGCTACCAATGGCGTGCAAATTAAAAAACTTAACAATGTGGAGGGTAGGCTTACATTTATTGAAGTTTTACTAATGTCTTTCAGTACGAAAATTATGAGAAATTTTGCTGAGATAATAGATAAAATTGCGACCGTTGCAGTGTGGAAATAAAAAATTTAAACAATGGGAGGTGGGTACTTTTAAGTCCTAAACCACGACTATCAGCAATGAAATGCTGTTAAAATGCTGCCATTGCAGTGTGGAAATTCAAAAAGTTCTCCGATAAAATTATAAGGCACATATCCCCTCTCAAAACTCTGCTCGGCGCATTTATAAAGAGCACAAGTAAGGTTTATGAAATTGATAGCCTTCCTAAACGAATCAGCTAGGTGAAAAGTGTGTTAAGAAAGAAGAACTATTGACTGATTTTGAAAGTAGTCTGTTGTTTACTAGTTGCAGCATGAATAGAGTCAATAGACAAACTACAACGTCTTATTTGTAATGACATTTTGTCGGACGAATCAATGAAACCCAACAAATAGACTAAAGCGCCATTCAGGCACTAAACATCCTGACTATGCAGAAAGACATGATCAGTAGGCTATTTTTAAGAACAAAGCTGATGACTCCAAGAAGGTGCACTTGAGATGGGATGTTTGGGGAGTTCCAGCAGCAAAACGTGGCAGTTGATGAAGTGTCACAAGCTGAGTAGACATAATTATGAAACTTCAAACTGCCGAATATATACCTAAGAAGCCCTCAGAACAGCCATTAACCCTCTTACCCCGAATGGCCGCTATAGCGGCTTGGTGGTCTTTGACAAATACCCGCAAGGCCGCTATAGAGGTTTCAACATATAAACCGTATCCCCGTAAGGCTATTATATATATCTATATATATATTTATATATATATTTATATATATATATATATATAAATATATATATAAGGCCATTATATATATATATATTATAATATATATATATATATATTATATATATATTATATATATTATATATAATATAATATATATAATATATATATAATATATATTATTATATATATAATATATATATACATTATATATATATCTAATATATATATAATATATATATAATATGTATATATATTATATATATATATTATATATATTATATTATATATATTATATTATATATATAATATATACATATTATATATATAATACCCAGTGGTTATCTCTACTCCCACATTTATATATAATATATATATATAATATATAATATATATATATTATATATATTTTATATATTTATATTATATATTATATATATATATTATATAATATATAATATATATATAATATATATATATTTTATATATATTATGTATATATTATATATACAGGGCCATCGGGTGGGCGTTCCGCTTGCTGGGGGGCTATCGGGGTAAGAGGGTTAAGAGCCATGAAAACTCACACAGTTGCCAAAAGCAATTTTGAATTATGAAGTGAAAATTTATAACAATGGACATCGGACAATGGTAAAAAAAAGGCTGTTACGGGAATTCAATAAAAAAATTGGGGGTCGTCACAACTATCAAAATCTTTTCAAGGGGTCGGCGCACTAAAAAGGTTGAGAACCGCTGAATTAAATGAATACACACAAACACACATGCATGCACATAAGTGACCTGCTAACCTCTCATGACCGGCAGCCTTCTCTTTCTCATCCATGGGACGACATCGCACAACAACCTTCACGCTCTCTGCTTTGGAAGGCAGTGGCTTCGGAGGCTGTCACAAGACAAAGAAGAATGCACTGGTCACTCTCACAACAATGCCAATGACCACCACCACTATCACCACCACAATCATATTGACATAACGTTGCTTAAACCTCTAGGCAAAAAAAATGACTTTCCACCATAACCAACATTACTGTCAAGAGGTTCATATAATCAATGAACAATTAACATATAATAATCAGTATACCTTAACCCTTTAATGTCGGAGGGTATAGGATTTCCCATGCCATTTACTACCATCTCGGCATTAAAGGGTTAAGATTAGGGCTGTCAACGGGTTATCAGAAGCCAAGGTACCCGATCATAGAGTCGAGCCCAGGGCCTGTAAATAAATACCCGAAGCCCAACCAGAGAGGCATAATATGTGAAGTACACCAAAGTTTTACAAGCTTTGTCAGTAGAGAAGAAGTTGCCTGCCTGCCATTGAGGCTTTGAGTGACGGATAAGTCATGGGTGCTGATGGCTGTTGGCACCTGTGCCTTTTAATTGCGGGCTATCATAAGACTATACCTATAGTCTGCTATATAATACGGGTTATAATACAAAGGTACTTGAAATTGAGCTCAGGCACCTGGGCTACATTTTTGCGCCTGATGGGACTTTGTAACCCCGTTAAAACTGAGTTCGGGCACCTGGGTTACATTTTTCTACAATTTAAACAGCCCTGCATAAGATACCTTAGTCTGTTGGTTTTTGAGGAAGACCTTTAAGTAAAAAAGTGCTTACCATATTTGCGGAGTGACCGCAGCTGGACGACGAATATGTCGGCTGACTAGTTACCAAGAAGCTGGAAATTTAGACAAAACAAAACTAAAACTTTAATCATACTGAACAGTAACATCAGAACACTATGTTCAAATAATAAATTTATGTATGTCACTCACTGAGTTCTTAATTGTCCTGGTCAAAAGGGCTTTGAAACTAATCACTTACATACCTGTAGTGATCACAGTAATACAAGAAATAGTAAATAATAACAACAATAATAATATTATTGAGCAGGATCCAGAGGAGACATAACAATAGCTACTGCTTCCCTAGTATATTGCTCTTCCTGTTACTGATGTTGTTTGCTGAAGGAATTAAAAGGTGTTGATAATAATAATAACAATAATAATAATATAATATATGTAATAGTAAAATAAAGGATCTGTACTATTACTCTAAACATCATTGCGGATAGCAGCTATACTTTAATGTCACAATTATGGATAAACAATACAATAACATTCACATACCAGGTGGTACATATACAAAAGAGGTAACAAGCAACAAACTCAAGTTTAACTAATCATTTCAGGGCTAGATATTATTCACATGCCAAATAGCTATCTAGAGTAAAATGTTATGTTTATAATAATCTCACATGTCAACCCCATCTCAATGTCTAACTAATCTTCAACTCAACTGGAAACTGAAAAAGTAGACTAAAAATTAAATTTACACTTCTGTGTTTCTTCGAGTGGGCTAAGAGCTTTTGAAATAATTCATTTCTCAAGACTGTTATGCATACTACAAGTCGTTGGTATTCAGATAACCATCCAAATACTACAGATCTTCCAGCTAATCCAGTTCCGGACTGTGGAATTCGGACCAAATAACCCGTTTGCAATCGAGTCCCCATAGCCATGACTACGAGCCCTACCTTGTAAACAAGTCGCACCACGCTAATCATACGCTGTCCAAGTCAACACCGACCGATAGCAAGAGCCGATTCTTAGCGCAATCCTCGCCAGTTTATAAATTTACTCATATCAAGCGATGAGTTATTGACAACGTAACAGAACAAAATTGAAACTCGATCATTACATAATCTTAGGACAAAAATTTCGCTGACGATTCCTTGCACTGTTCGCCGAATAAACACAACATTAGAAATATTTAGCGCATGCGTAATCACGAAATTACGATTGTCTGCTGTACGTCTCGTTCTAAGTGCAGATTCGGGTAAGTATGTAAACAAGCATTTGTAGTGGAATATTATTATTCGTTTAATAAATTCAATCTGACACACCGCAGAAAGATTACAGATACAGGTTATACGAAATACGGCCCGCTTCGCACGACACACAGGTCGGCTTCCAGCGGGTAGCTTAACACTAAACGACCAAAGTTCTGGAACGCTCCTGGTCCGGCCTAGCCAGGAGGGGGGCGGTCTTATTTTCAGCAGATCCCGAGTCAAACCGCGCAATAGCAAATTATTTTCATAATTGAAACAAATAAGTTTGCGCAAATCTATAATAGTAATCTCAGTTTTAATTTCCAACTGACACAATGCAGAATGATTTCAATTCATAGTGTGACGGATGATTATTAGGCTACATGAGTCAAATTCAACTGTCGGCACCAAACGGAGCGCACATTTTTCGGCTGTCTGTTCTGTAGACTGTAACGTAAAGTGTAGTAGACGCGTAATGTACTGTTACTGTTACGTTTATTACTAAACTATAATATAAGCTAAGGTACTAGAAACGTGTAAGCTATAAGATCTAGCATTGTAGCGTTGGCCTATTCTCCGAGCGTCTGAATACCGAAATGCCTAGTGTTCGTGTCCACTGTCCAGTTCGCATTCGGACGGGTGGCGATGGGCGTGGCCTATTGATGTACGATGACCAATCGCCTAGACCCGTTACATCTCCCTTTCTTTACGAAGAGTTTATTTTATCTATGTTACTAATCCCCAATCTGTATGCCTATATAATATATATGTTATATGTGATAATCATAACTATTTATAGTGTCACTACTCCCAGTCAGTTATATAATGTCACCCCACCCACTAGCCTAATCCTATCCTCATATCTTCCCTTTTTTAAAACGTCAATGAAACCTAGGCCTACTCCATGTATTTATTTAATCTACAAGTCCGTTGAAGTCTCTAGTCAAAGTCTCTCGAAAGGGCTTCCTTGCTTTTCGCCATAGAAGGGTGATGACAGATGAACAGATGATGAACAGATAGTTTTAATGACTGGCAGCGAGGGTGCTGGAGGAGGGTGATTTCGGTTGGCGGTCAAACGACCGGAGCGTAGAATGAATAGACGGTGGGAGCCCAACGGTCGGTCGGTGAACGGTGATGTGTGGATGACTGAGTTTAACGGCCGTACAGCTGTTGGAGTGAAACGTGACGGGCGGTGTTGCATGTGGGTGACGAATATGGTGTAGATGAAGATGGTGTACCCCAACGGGCGGGCGGTGGTTTTGGCTGACCGGGCTCAACGGTCTTCGCAGCTGCTGGAGGTGTTAACGAGTGACGGCGGAGGAGGGTGTTTCGGTTGTCGACTCAATGGCTCAACGGTCTGGTCAGCGTCTTGTGAAACCAGATAACTTTATCTCCTGGGCCTCGGCAAGGATGTCTGGATGAATATAGGAGTTCATGGCCTCGGCTAGCCAAGCGTAGCGCTGCATGGGGTCGGCCCGACGGTGGTGGGGTAAGGGGCGAGGGACAGTCGCATCCTTCGTGGAGTTAATGACTTTCTCATGCGCTGGTCGGTGAACCCAGTGAACTTCGCCCGTTCAAAGGTTTGTCCGTCGACTTGCAGAATCTCCGAACAGAGCGTTCTTTGTAGACCGATGACTTTATCTCTTGGGTATCGGCAGGCCAGGGGTAGCGATGCATAGGTGTCGGCGCGACGGTGGTGGGGAGGAGATGAGGGTGGTCAGTCGCAGTTAATGGCTTTCTCAGAATCGTGCATCTGATGGCTGCCGGTTATCAGGTGTCTCTGTCTTTATGTCGAGGTGGACCATGGACTCCGCTTGGATGGTATCTGGACGAGAAGACAGATTTCCTTGTTGGCAAGATGGACGTCCGTAGCATTCCGTAGCTGGGTAACAGCCATCTCTAGCGTACTCGTCAACAAGCAGTCCACTTATTACAGCAATTTTACTGGCTTCTGACTATACAGCCTGCTGGTGGCTTACAGTAACTTTCCGTAGGTATATACCCTACATAATCTCTCTACAGCCTTCGCTGGATACTATAATAATCTATCATCAGCCTTTCGCTGGATACAAATAATCTATCATCAGCCTTTCGCTGGATACAAATAATCTATCATCAGCCTTTCGCTGGATACAAATAATCTATCATCAGCCTTTCGCTGGATACAAATAATCTATCATCAGCCTTTCGCTGGATACAAATAATCTATCATCAGCCTTTCGCTGGATACAAATAATCTATCATCAGCCTTTCGCTGGATACAAATAATCTATCATCAGCCTTTCGCTGGTGATAATTGTCTCTCTTCTTATGGCATCTACCTGCACATAAGGCCTACCTCAAAGTTTCTGGGATTCCTCGAATTCCAGGATTCGATACGCTGCGAAGATCTGATCGTGAAAGGAGTGGCCACTGCTGGCTAAGTTAGAACGTTGATTTTTTCCGTAGGCCTACGTCTGCAGTTCCGATCGGTCGACAACACGAAGAGTACAATACCGCTGCTGGGCGTATCTCTTGGCGTCGACTGAGCTGGAGTAGGCCGCTGCTGGCTAAGATATAGAGCGTTGATTTCCCGTACCGGTCGGTCGACAACACGAAGAGTACAATACCGCTGCTGGGCGTATCTCTTGGCGTCGACTGAGCTGGTTATCCGGTAGATCGTTGACTGGCCACAGCACTTACAGCGACTGGCTTGGCTGCTGGCCGCAGTCTCCTCATTCGGCAGTTGGGAATCTTGGGATGTCCATCCTCTAAAACTGCGCTGAACTGAGCTGGTTATCCGGTATTTCGTTGACTGGCCACAGCACTTACAGCGACTGGCTTGGCTGCTGGCCGCAGTCTCCTCATTCGGCAGTTGGGATGTCCATCCTCTAAAACTGCGCCGAACTGAGATGTCCTTTCGGTTGCTTGTTCTTTTCGAAACAGAATTTTAAACTTCGCTTATCGCCATATCTTTATTTTATCTTAGCTTATCTATTCGAGCGCGTAGGTTCAGTCTCTGACATCATGTAACGTAACGTGTAGTAGACGCGTAATGTACTGTTACTGTTACGTTTATTACTAAACTATAATATAAGCTAAGGTACTAGAAACGTGTAAGCTATAAGATCTAGCATTGTAGCGTTGGCCTATTCTCCGAGCGTCTGAATACCGAAATGCCTAGTGTTCGTGTCCACTGTCCAGTTCGCATTCGGACGGGTGGCGATGGGCGTGGCCTATTGATGTACGATGACCAATCGCCTAGACCCGTTACATAGACTGTTAGCAGTTAAGATCAATGTTAATTAAGATAACTGCAAGACATACATTGGCTGTAACCGATTGCGGTTTGTCAACCGGATTGTTAATAAATGACATTATTTTCTATGATTCGTTTTGCGCTAAATATTGTATTAAAAAAGTAACCTATAATAATTATTATGTATGACGTTCTGTTCTTATTGTAATTTATTTTGCAATGACGTCATTTCCGCCCACTGATTGGAAAATCGACTCTAGAAGAAGATCTCATAAAATCATCAAAAATGTCGATTTATAAACTTGTGGAAATTCGAAATTCGACGAAAAACTGTTTATTTCAATTATTTGGAAAGAAAAAATCGACCAATGATCGAATAATCGCACGAATTTGTAATTTCGAACGGAAAATCATCGAAAATGTCGATCCGAAGAAGTTGAAATTCTGAAATGAATGACTGAACCGTTTCTATGGAGACGGAAGTCGATCACTAATCGTAAGATCATCGAAAATCTTCACTCTGAAGGAAGCAGGCAGTTAAGGTAAACATGCATTTTTGCCTTCCACTCATATTGCAGCGGGGATTTTTAAATTAAGTTTTTTATTCGATTTTGGACTTAGGATTTTGACATTGATTGGATATAGAGATAATTTATCGTTTGTTTATTATACCATGTCTGTGCACCAAATTGCGGATGGCAATTGGTATATTAAAGAATATTCTTATCTTATCTTATCTTAACAGTAGGGCGGATCGGTGCCTATAACAGGCTGCCATGCGGTTATGAAATAGATTCTTTGTTTAACCTAAATCATGTGCTCCTACTATGTCATGCAGCCTAAGCTAGCCATACGCGTACAGTGGTTTGTCAGTTTGCATTTAATAAACAAATATTTTATTAATTGCTAGTTTAGTAAAAACTTAGATGTGGAGTCGTCACAACTTTGGAAATGTTATCAATGGGTCACCGCACTAAAAAGGTTGAGAACCGCTCTAAGTTAGAGTCTTGTTAATCTGTTTGTTGCTTTCTGTTGTCGGTGGAATGATCGCTGAAAGTTTTCGTTTCCCCTCTTTGGGGGTAGCAAGAAACCGTCAGGCGAATTGTCATCAATCAGAAGGGGAGGCGGTTCTTGCAACTGGGACGTCGTCTGTCGCATGTGGTGCAACTACGAAGTTGTTGCTGTTAACGATACTGTCATATCAAGGATGATAAGTGTCGCCCTCCTCCTTTCTTCAGGCTTGGGACTGGCACTGTCAAAGCACGAGCAGTGGCGGAATTCCAACTGCTAGTCTGCTACAGTTGCAACACTGGCGTAAGAATATCTAGAAGGTTCTTATGGGAATATCCCTAAAACGGAAATACAGTGATCAGTTAACAAAGATGTTAGTTAAGTCATTTAAGCCATTCATTGATGTCTTTATTGCATTCTATGATACCATAATTATTATGGCTATGCTAAACCTATTAATTTTGGTGTGTTGTGTAGCTGGGGTCATGTTGCCGTTCACTATCGTCGTCGGAGTCACGAGGATCCTTCATGAAGTTGCCACATCCGTTGACAGATGGAGCTTTTCGTGATTGGAATGACGAGCGACACATTGCAACAGCTGTAAGTTATTAAAACGATGCTTAAGAATATCTAAGCAATAGTCTTGGAACCTCCCTCCCCCACTAAACTCGACCACTTTGCATGATTGATGGAGGCAGCCCTGGACTGGATGAGGAATTGCACCACTATATAATTATCTTTGTGTTCACAAACTTTGGTTAAACTGAAGCTACTGCTACTGCTGCCCCATTCTATGACTTCTGTCTCTCTTGACCTGGTCTTATATCTACATATGGATGTGTTCTTGTCTTAGTTCATCTCTTATGTGGTCTGAGACTTTGTTTTTCTGTCTGTCTGCCGCTCTCTTGTCTCTCTCTCTCTCTGTCTCTTGGTTAATGGTCTGACTATCTATCTACATGTTTTCGGTCATTACATTGTCTTATAATGTAGGCCTATATGTCTTTTTCCGTGCTTTGTCTTTTCGTTTTTCTTTCACTTCTGTCTGCATTACATGCGTCTCAATTTTCTCTCTTCGTCTTAGTTCTGTCTCTGCATCTAGATATTCTTTTCATGACTCACGCTTGTTTGCTATCTGCTTTCGCAGTTTCACTTGGTTAGGCTTTATCTTCCTCCATGCATTGAAATGCAAACTCAAACAAATTGGCAACGCTCGGTCTTTCCCCTTGTTTTCATTAGATATCACATGTATCAATTGGTTTCTTTCATGATTCATCTGCTGCTGCTGCTGCTGCTTGTCATTGGTTTCTATAATGTTTTAGAGTTTTTTCTTAGTCATTATTCTGTACTGTTGTTGAGAGTTTCGTATCATTTCAGCGTGAAGATGTATTGCAAATTCTATAGTCACTAGGATACTTGGAAGTAGGTCTATAAAAAATAATTCTGCTAATTTCTTCACCTAGACATTGCATTCCCTACTTTGTTTTATCAACCTAAAGAGCTCTAGAAAGGCGCTACTTAAATGCATAGAAGTTATAGAACATGAGTGTGTTGCTAAATTTCAGAGACCAGAGACTTGTCCGGCAGTTTTGGCACCGTCCGTCCTGGTGGTCAGAGACTTGTCCGGCAGTTTTGGCACCGTCCGTCCTGGCCGCCTGTCAGCTCTGTCGGCTCTGGCAACGTCTCCCTGACACAAGGCCCAGCTTGTACTGGTGTCGTCAGTATTAATTTCATAGGCGATATATAGGACTCTAGTAGTTTTTAGTACTGTTAGGACATTGTATTTTTAAGTGATAATAGTAATTATTATTAGCTATGACACTGACATGCACTGCTACTCTGACATCTGACATATGGATACTTACAGGGCTTGGTCCTAATGGTCCCAACAAAACTACTAGAGTTTTATCCCCTGTGAAACTAGTATTGACAATGCCCCTACTAGCGGACAGAGCTATCTCTGTCAGTTAGTAGTGGTGTCGTCAGTACTAGTTTCACAGGTGATAGAACTCTAGTAGTTTTGTTGGAACCGTTAGTACCTTGTACCGTTAAGTATCTATTAGGTCTGGCACCTATAATAGACTGGCATTGCACGCTACTCCGACATCTGACATGGCACTCTGGCTGTTGCCCAGGATTTTGTTTCCTGCAGCAATCGACACATCTGATGGCGTCAACCACTGAAGGAATGAAGTTCAACATTCCAGAAAGGCACAACTTAGACGATCCAGTTGACTCATGGAAGCAGCTATGGGTTAGTTGAAGTTTCTTTGAATATTCCATGTATCTGATGTATTTATTTGCTGCTGATAATGTCATGTAATGTAATGGTGCTGATTAAGTATCGGGATGTCGATTACGATAATTTTATCGATCAGACGAATGCATCTGCTTTTGTGTGTTTCACCTTCTCTTCTGCTAGTTCTGTTTGCCTAACTGTTTTCTCTATTTAGCCAATCTGTCACTGTTTGAACTGTATAGTCTGATCTCCTTCTACTTAATTTCCCATGGTTGTCTGACTTCTTCTTTTCTTCGGTCGGTTGAGGTTTTCTTGTCTTCTCCATTTCGATTATGAGTTTATTCTGTGATTCAACTTAAGTGAAAATCGATTGATGTCTTTGTAAATGAAGATGATAATAATAGGTGAATTTATATTTTTTGAATTTGTGTTAGATTAGGTTTAATGACTTTGCTTAACATCTTTGTTAAAATAATGATCACTGTATTTCTGCTTTAGGTATATTCTCAGTGTTGCGCCAGGTCGTATTTAGGGTGTTTTTGGTGTTTGAACACCCACTAAATGTAATAATTTAAAAATGAAATAATGCATATAAACACACGATGTAAGAACTGAGATGGGATTTAATTTTGTAGCTCTCATTTCTACGTGTGATTTTACAATAGTTTAGATAATGACGATGATCTAATCATGGCGATGATAATGATGATGAGGTGCTACAATTGAGGTATAATAATAATTGTACTACAGTGTGTAATGTAGCCTATTGGACGCCAATGACCTAGCTATGAGAGCTCATGACGCTTCTCCAAACCCCTTTAATAGTCAGTTGATTCGCTTCCTAGTCAGTTTGCTCAAGATCAAGTAAAGACCCCTGGAAACAAAATCCTTGCAACGGCCTTGATTCTTCCCTTCTCTGATCCAGCCTGCATGCACAGTTGCACACTCTAGTGTGTAGAGTTCTGTGCCTTGTGTAGGCCTACTAACAAACTCAACCATAAGTATAGCCATACTGTCAATTTGTTAATGTACACGGTACACCTACTGTGACCTACAGCGTTCTACCAGTTGTTCTTGGGAAATAAATATACATACATACATACATCATACATTGAGCTCAGTGCAGATTCCAACAAGGAATCACGCCAAATGTGGACAAGGGACAAAACGCTTTAAAGCAGGCAGTCATTTATCGATGACCGGAGGGTTTGAAAGGCTCGTTCATTGCTGTCTAACAACGAACGCTCTGTCATAACAAAGACAATTAATTAGTAGCATTGCCCTCCTTAAGCTATCCAGGCTTGGGACTGGCAATACTTTTATTTTACATGACTAACCGCAAGACAGATTCCACTTTTTAGTGAAACGTTGAAACAATACCTTCCTCTCACAATAGAACACAACAAAGACAACAATTCATCAATTATTTCTTTCATTTTGTTTCGAGTACAGAACACAGACGCTGGAATCAACGACGACGACGACGACAGTTGCCTGATGACAAGTACATCATATTCGATCGTTCGCTCGCTTGCTCACGTTGCTTTTACAGTTACAAACAGTTACACTACGATTACGATTAAAACATGCAGTGCTCGATTGATCAGTAAAATTGCACGACACTGAGACATTGCTACAAAGCATGTGGTTACAGCAACGAACTGGTTACAGCGTGGATCAGATTATTATTTGCAGCCAACACCGATGCAAAGATTAATCAGGCAGCTCTATGTTACAGCACTGGGGCCAATCCATAGAATTACGTACGCAAAGAAATTGCACTTTCGCCCCCTCCCTAGTTGTAAAAATGTTCGTACAAATAAGCTTCTCTACTACCCTCCCCCCCAAAACGAAAAAGTAAATTAGTTTAGGTCATCTACGAAGCATTCATTTTACCAAAGCAACTATTTATTTACGTTAACCCTTTAACGACCAGCTGCACATGTTTTCCCATACATTTTAGTACACGCTGGTCGTTAAAGGGTTAAACATCATATTTGCTCACTAAAATTTCTTAACGTTTATGGTTTACTGTTCGGATCAGAACAGAATTTTATTACAATAACACAGAGCAATAAATAGGTTAACGATGTATGCAAATTGCCTAAATCCAGTGGCCCTCCCCTCCCTGCGTACATAATATATATGAACCCCCCTGTCCTTCGCTATGCCTCTCAGATACAAATGCTACTATAATAAACATCCTCTGTATGCAATCAACCACCAGCGTAAGAAGACTGAACAAAGTAAAGCACAACATACAGAAGACGCAGCGCAGAAATAAATCGTCAAGAAAGACAAAACGCGTATTAAAGCCAAAGCAGCTGGAAATGTAATCAAGATTCATTTATGCCAACAAAAGAAAACTTGCCGGCTGAAATTGTTTCAAACCAACGCCAGTATTAACAGCGGTAATGCGCTTCAGCAAACAGCGATCGCTACGCATAAATATTTATGCACTTCAAGAGAGCTTCAAAACTGACGAAATAACCTTGAAACCAAACACAGAGAATGAGCTACGGACTTCAGACTCAAGACAAGAAATCGAGTCTAAAGACGAATCCAGGATAGCAGTAGTTTTATTTCAAAGGGGAAGAACAACCAAAATGCAGCTGTAAACTAAGTTAAGTAGCAAAACAATGCGGAAAAAAGCCTCTGCAGTTAGAAGTACATGCAGTTGACAGTTGGACAGAATTTCGAAGCTACAATCACAAAAGCGATATTAAAATCAGCGTTTAAACTCAACTTTAATCTGGTCACACACATCATGCACACCATGGAAATTTCAATGCACCTATGCAATAGAATGACTCGCCAAACAATTACGTTAACCCTTTAGCAACAAACTAGGATTCCCATTAAGCACATTTTCTAATCTCATGCTAATATCATTCTATCGATGAAATCAGTACAAACCATGGAATAATCAATTAATTTCAACAACAATCTCACATTGTTAGAATGAACTGCGAAGTAAACTATTGTATGATCATTGTAATTATCTTCATTGTTCAAAACGTTAACAATAACAACAATAATATTATTGTTAAGGACTTTTATACATCGTCGCTTCGAGGGAATTTACTCAGAAGCGATCCAAATCCAACTACCGCTTAACTGGCATTGATTCAAATAATAATAATAATACACAGTAATAATAGTAGTACCGGAAGTAGTAGAAGTAGTCGTAGTTACAACAACAATAATAATGATGACAATAATAATAGTAACCGCAATGGAAGTTCAGGTACCTATGATTTCTCAGTGCATATGTGACCCATGTTTTCAGTTGCGTAACAGATACTTTGATTTAAATAACATTGTTTAAATATTGATGTACATACAGTCATACACTCAATGTAGTCGTCATGCAGTGCATTCATAAATAACAAGCTGAAATTGTGAAATCTCGGTACATGCATCTTCAGATATCACAATTGCCAGAAATCTCAATCAACCAACCAATCAATCAATTGATCAATCAATCAATCAATCGAAATTATTGTTCTCCTGGGATAGCACATAAAGACGTATATCAAGCATATTTCTTCTTCTTACTTATTAATATACAGCAAACTATAACTCTTAATCCTGTAGGTCAGTGTAGTCAAAAACAACATTTGTTCAAACGCTAAATAAAGCACAGATATGATCAATATCATCAGTAACATAAGATAGAAAAACCAAAAAAATTTGTTCGATTTAAACAAACTAAAAAAACATCTTAAAAACTCAACCAATTTTGTCATGAATCTATGAAATTAGCAAAGTGCAGAGACACGTCATGAGACAGCGGAATGACATGACAGCTCAATGCTCTTCATATCACACGAATGCAATGTCATTAAATCATATCTGATTAAAAATTAGAGTACTGGCCAGAAAATCTGGGATGAAACGAGTATCGTTAGAAAACTAGGACCAAACCTACGTTGCCACGATATAGATTTACCACCATCATTTCCATTGTAGATTTAACCCAAATAAATCCCTCCTATATTGACAGTGTTTACACCCATTCATTCCTCAAACTCGTTGCAGGAAGGTGACCAGCACTCAGGTGCACCCCACAAGCATAAATACACACAAACACATGCAAACACTCTGGCACATTCAAACACACATACTGACACACAGGTCTGGCATAACTTAGACACAAGGTCAATAATTATCATTAGGACACAGCACAGTAAATCAATCATCTGCAAGTTGTAACCAATAGCACGAAACATGAACAGTCTACACTAACAGCACTTAGCACAAAAATTCAGCGAATCAAGTAACAGCGTAGTTAGTAATCCGACTAAAACTAGCGCGCCTACGCTGAGAACAATAATATCGTTAAGAATGAATCACTAATCAAGCAGATGTTGCGAAAAATCGTTTGCACATCGTCGATTATTTTCACGTTGTTATAAACTGGAAGCGAGAGCCACAAAGCGAGCAGCGATGGTTACACATACGTCAACACAATGTAAACATTTACTTACACGTCTCGTAAACAACGTAACTGTTCCAGAGACATCAAAAACAATCGAATGATTACATCCTACTCGCTCATTTACTCGCAAATCTTCACGAGACTACAGAACTCGATCCAAAAACGCACCCACCTTTGAATTCCTGTGTTTTATGCGCTCATTCTATATAGTGTATCCTAAAAATGATTATAGAAGCTGATCGCCTAAAACTGACAATAGGGACACTGAAATTAGTAAGGCATAGAACTATCAGAATGAACTTCAAAATTCGAGCAGTGAGAAATGGAACAATGAAAAATCGACGATCAATTGCACAAAAAGCCCACAGTTTACAATATCGTATGCATCGCGTCCCAACTAAGACCAGAACTATTTACGCTTCAGCTAAAAGAACAGCTTCAAACTTTTTGAGTGTGTGTGCCTACATTATTGTTAAAACAACTAATAAAGGTGGCACAGAAACTGAGAAACAAGTCTGTAGGCATGCCGCCTGATAACACAGAGTATGTAAAAAAAGAAGCGCCAGTAGTATTAAGAATTAGAAAGGTTATGTAAACTCGTAGCAAAAGTGTTCATTTCGCTCTGTTGGTTATGTCCTAGCCAGTTTGTAAACTTTGCGGTTGCAACAAACAACGTCCGGAATATCTTTAGGAGGCGGCCAACTCATCAGACTCCGGTCGAGCCTGAAATAAACACAAAAAGTTAAAAAAAGTGCTCAGCTTTAGGCATGCACACCTTCTTTGGGTAAAATGGAAATCGACTTGATTTCATATAGCGATGGCATGGCATTGACCCTGATCAAAATCTTCAATGAATCTGATCGGGTGAGATACTTCACAACCGCTGCCCGTTTGAATGGACACCACACCATTTTAGGTCCCCGTGTGCGGACCATGTTAGTCGATATTAAAACCTTGGGAATACCTCAGCATTGGAAGTGAATTGTGAAACACAAGAACTCTTGCACTGGGGAGTACAGGATGCAGCCAACACGCTCTAATTAATGCAGGTAATTGAAGACTGGACCCTGGAAATGTCAAACCCCAATTTCCCAAAATGGAGCATAATGGGGAACTGATATGCTGCTCCTGGGTCCTTGAGTTAGCAAAGGACACGTCTGAAAGTCCGGCACATATAAGGCCTTGCTGTTTTGAAACATGTCAAACTCCTGAGAGGCATTGCAATTAGTACCGAGGTCAAAGGCCTTCAACTAAGGTTCTGCAGCACCAAAGAGTTCATAGCTCTACGTGAGTCAGAAGTTTCACAGCAGTTAAACATAATATTTATAAAACACCAACTGAATTCAAAACATGATGAGAGCAACGAGCAAATATTTGTCACTGGTTTTTCAGTCTTTCTTGCTAAACACGATTCCAAGAATGTTTAAAAGAATCATAAGACAATTGATTGAGAAATTGCATTTAAATGAAAATTAGACTTTCATAGCAAAGACTTAACTTCGAAAAATGCACCCTTCTACCAACATGGTTGTTCTCAAGCCTAGAATCCTCAATAAAGATGACCAACATTCAATGCACTAAGCTAGCCCAGCCCTTCTTCATGACAGCCTTTCCATACTGATGGTAAGAGTATTTGTAGACTTATGCAGCACAACTTCACGAGAGACTCAGTGCATGTGCTCCCAACCAAACACAATGAAATCACGATAGAAGAAATTGATCTTCCAAGCGTTTGGCGGAAAAGAGTTGCATATGTTGAGAATCTGAATTTTGACGATTTCAATGCCAATAGGAGTATGTGACAATTTATATCAAATAATTGTTATGTTTCACAAGACAAAAGGCCGTGGCAATACTGAATCGAACCTTGAGCTCCTTTCTATACTCTACCTGGTTAGACTGCTGGTTAGGAGAGTCATCGTCGTCGTTGTCGTGTAGAATGGAACTACTTTCTAAGGTCTACAACACAATCAAAGTCAATGTTGTAAAGTCTGCCACACACAACAATACAATGCCAATCAATACGAATTCTAATGACAATACAATGCCAATCAATACGAATTCTAATGCACCAACATCTATTATTATTGGAGCAAACAATTCAATGCTACACAGAATATTTGGATCAGAATCAGTCTCTAAGCGCTTTGAATTGAATCTTGAAAGTTCAGAAAGAAATTCAACACTTGACAAAACATGGAAGTACAAGTACCGTATAAAGTAAGAAATCAGCTGTAAGACATACCTCAGTGTTCTTCAATTTCGCTAATTCTTCCTCGAGACTCGCTTTCTCATCCACAATCTAAACAAAGAAGTCAAATTCATAAACATATTCGTACCAGAAACTTCACATAAAATTAACCCAAGTATCTAATTTCTTCAGCTTAGGAAGAAAGTGTCCAAACAAAGTCAACAGGGTAATCAAAAGAAGAAAAAGAAGACCTATTCCTTCATCCCGTCCAAAGAGGCAGTCATCATCATGGGAATTAAATGTCGGTGACTCCATACTGTCAACCACGTCAAACGAGGATGGGTGGAAAATCCTCTCCCTCACCATCTCGTCTTCCCACCAACAGTGTACAGTCAGTCCGCTCCCTACCTATCCTCTGGGGTGCGATGGTGTAGTGGTGGGTTCGGTGCCTTGGAGTCGGAGGGTTCCAAGTTCAAATCCACCTCAAGCCGCCGCGCATGGACCCTGAGCAAGTCCTTCACTTGCAAGTGCACACGTGTGCGCTTTGGCGTGAAACTCCAATGCAGCGTCCGCGCTGTAGTCGGGAGCGCCACTGAGTAGAGTGCTTGAAGGGGCGCTAAAGTAAATACGAGAAATGAAAATCCATCCTACTAACTGCCATCTTGATGTTTTGAATAAGCGAAAATGACTTACTGATCGATCAAGAACATTGTAAGCTACAAGGAAACTGTTGACGCTGAACTAAGAATGTCAAATCACCATGAGTCACATGGCAAACAGCTACAGCCAAAGGAATTGTTCAGAGCTGTGTATCGTATGAAAAAAACCCGGTAATTCAATTGCCAGTGAAACTGACCGCATCGTATTTCTTTCGCCATTTCTGTTCTTCGTTGTCAACGTTGTTCTCCAGCTGCTTCAGAATTCTCTCCTATAAAGAGAGAAGAGAAAAATTCTCATGAGTCTTAATATCACGTGAAACAGATGATATTCTCACGAGTCTTAATATCAAGTGGAACAATTGATATTCTCACGAGTCATAATATCATGCGGAACAATTTATATTCTCACGAGTCATAATATCATGCAGAACAATTTATATTCTCACGAGTCATAATATCATGTGGAACAATTGATATTCTCACGAGTCTTAATATCATGTGGAACAATTGATATCATTCGCTTCCATCATCTATAAATTCAACTGAAAGTCACTAATGACTGCAACTCAAAAGAAGCAGGAAGCAAGGTGCGACCATACGTAAGACACATACATTATTTTTCGATGACGTACCCGGCAGGTAACGTACGATCGTACGAAGACATGAAGAGAATTCTGCTCATAAGGAATTAAGACGAAAGTTGCGACTCACCGTGTCAGCGAGGATCGTCTGGTAGTTTACGACTTCAGTCTGCAGCGTGCTCTGCGCTAGTCTCGCTTCGGCAAGTTCCTGCGCAACATCATCCTACAACAATTTGATCGTTTAATTAATTACAAATTAATTAGTAACTGTGCCGGTGTTTTTGCATATGACACCAATCAATGGCAGACCAAAGTCAAACTATTAATCATGTCAATTCCTAAAAGATCAGACTGCAACGACAGAGATGCAGCCTATGGTGGACAATAGGTTAGTTAAAAGTACAATACAATACAATAAGGACTCAAGTTGAGACTGAATTGACAGAAGAAATTGAGAAGAATGAACGGACACAGAACAGAGAAAGAGTTTTAAAAACACGTTTAGTCAAGGTTACACGATGTTATGCAATACGATAACATCATACGACTGCATAAAAAATTCTGTTAGACGAGATCTGCATCAATTATGCACATAGTTGTGTTGGCTTCGTCATCAACATGTCAGTCACGCTAAAGAAAGTTTTTATTTACATGGATAAAAACCATTGTCTTTGGAGTGCAAAGGAAACTTTCGAAGTAGTTACCGACCTTTAAACATTATAATAACATGCAGAAAAAATTACAGAATTTTGTCTCATCTGCAGAAATAAAACTAAAGTTTGTACCGTAAAGTAAGTTGAAAAATAAGTACAACCCTAATGCACATATGTTGTATGAAACTATGCAGGCATTTAAGTATTGTATATACTATTGTTCATATGTGACCTTGACCAATAAAAGGGGAAACTGTTGGGAATGGATTTGATAGAATAATGACATCTTCCAAATACTATGCCCAGCCCACGTCTCAAGAAAGTCATGAAAAAACTCCTGAATGCTTGGTCAAAAATTAGAAATATAAAACTCTATTTGGGAGGAAATGCAAATAAAAATCCAGCCAGTCTACAACCAAAATGTCAAACTGTGGCCTTTATACATGTGGCATAACATTATTTGCAATACTCGAGCAAATGGTGCAGTTGCAGCAATTAAATGCAAAACCAGAAAAATGGTTTCAGCTAAAAATTAATCACTGGCTGGTAGTAAGAGACAAGTGGTAATTTTCTTTCACAGCACATTATTAAAATCTGTAAATGTACAATTGTACATATGCATGCATTTCAGTTCTATGAATAGATGCTGCATACATTTACGTGTACCCTTTTAAAAAAAATTCTCACATTTTCTATAGTGACCCTTCAAGCTCTACTACTCAGAGGCGCTCCCGACTACAGCGCGGGCACGCATTGGAGTTTCACGCCAAAGTGCACGAGCAATAGAGAGTGAAAAACTTGTTCTAGGTCCCTACGCAGCAGCTTGAGGTGGATTCAAATCTGCCACCCTTCGGCTCCAGGGTACCGAACACACCACTACACCATCGCGCCCCACAATATGATATAATACAACATAATGTACAACTTCCAATACAATGGCACACAGAAGCTCTCTAAAAGGACAAGGCGACATATATGTGAGTTGATAATAATAACGTCCTACCGATTTGTTGCTGGTCTTCGCCTCAATGTCTTTTATCTGCTTGTCTTTCGCCCAGAGTTCCATCTGCATGTTCTCAATCATCTCCATCAACCGGATCTTGTCCGCCTCCAGCGCCTGCAACAATCAACATAACATACTGTAACGTAACCAGTATCGAAGACATCAGTTCATGACAAGTATGCAATTCTGAGTGTTGGCAGCAAGATCATTTATTGGATTTTAAACTCATCATGGAAATGCAGCTACACCACTGTAACGTAAGACATCGAAATGACAATATTATTTGAAGTCTAAATATTATTTATTTATGAAATCTGTCAAATGCACAGCACATAATATTATAATAATGCATGCCGTCATCAGGTCTTGTTATACATCAACGACTTCACATAATACAATATTTGTCTGTCTGTCGCATATCTTTTATGCCTGAATGTCTCTATGTTGTCTAGCTATTCATATACCATTATAAATTATATGAACATACCCTATACAGTTTATGTATAAACATATTCCTACTATCTAGACATGATAGGCACATCTCACAAGTGCTATGATCACTAAATGGCACATATCAATTATCAAGTAACAAACAAGACCAAACTATACTATTAAATAACTCAACACACAGAACCATAATTTTGAAACTAATCTGCTATCACATAGAAATAAAATTTCTAGGCATTTTTCAAACTATGTTAATGCTGTTGATGCAAAACAGAAGATTTAACTATATCCAGCTGAAATGGCAAGACTAGTCAAGATCACAAGCAAAGACAAAGAAGCCAAGCATATAAACAATGCAAGACAAAGAAGCCAAGCATATAAGCAATGCATTCTTTGTCATTCAACAAAGCATAAATCTTCCGAGTCTTCACAACCACCTTAACACAAATGTTACAGAATTAAGAAAACTGATGAAAAACGCTAAAAGACACAATCAAGCAAAGCAGAAAACACCTGAAAATTAATATATAAATAATCTAAATAAGCTAGAAATCAAATAGGAAATAAAGCGACTACTTATAAAGCAACAACAGAACAGCACAACTGGATGCGACATCAATTTAAACGAAAAATAAACTAAAAATAAACTATTGATTAAAAGAAAGCGACTATTGATTTAAATGATTATCAAAAGAATTGAAGAAACACTTTGATTCAAGTGAAGCCACTATTGATTGAAACGATGCAGCAAGGTAGGATTCTGTTTTGGGGGTGGGGCAGGAGAAGGGGAAAGAGAAGGGTTGCTTACTCTCGAACTCGAGCAAGTCGACAAGCAACGGGATCAACTGACTAAGGGGATTGGAGAAGCGTCGTCGTATGAAGGTCATTTTCAGAACTGCACGAACTTCTACATCACCAACATCGTGATTATTAACATCATGATTAACAACATCATGATTAGATTGTTGTTGTTATTTTATCTGTTTGTAAAATTTCAAATAGAAATAAGAGCTAAAAATAAAATCCACTTAGTTCTTACATCATGTGTTAGCAAATGCACTATATTTAATTTTTACATAATTTCAATTGAGGTGGGGGGTGAGGTGTTCAAACACCAAACCCCAAATACGGCCGTGTGAAGCAGCAATCAGTTGAAAGGCAGTGAGCATCAATTGGAAGAAAATTGACCATCGATTGAAATTAGGCGACCATCATTGCAAGGCGTGAGCATGACACTGGCCCTACACAAGTAATTAGGTAAGCTCATTACGTTAGATTATTAAACATGCACAATCATGAAAAAGACACTCGACTATTTGTTATAGCTGTTTCAAGCATGTGTTGTCAGCAGATGTAATATAGAAAGCCATGTATTTAAGCCATATGAGAAGCAAGCACTCTATACATCAATAAAAACTGTTAATGTTGTTGCTTCAATCAATCATGCATTATCATAATCAACATCTTCATCATCATTATGCAGATAAGATTCATATACAGAGCAAGCTGATGCAACCCAAACACACCACAAGTGCGCTAACAGTAGCTCAGCATATTTCGATGACATACACCCGAATGTCTTCAATTTCTTCCGCAAACTTTCAATTGTTCACAAGCTGAAATTCCAGGAGTCCAAGACGAATCTGCCGCTTGTAGTGGTTGTGCCATCTACTTTGTTTGTCCTTGCTCTGAATCTGAAGATAATTTTGGTCAGATTTGCTAACCACACCTCCCAGCAATGACTGAAATCTCTTTTGACTATGACCGGATTTGCAGCAGTACCTCGCAACAAACACACATCTTGAAAAGGTGCCAAGTAAATGAGTTGAATGAACGAATAGAGAGGCAAGACCAAGAGGAATAACCAACAGAAATATCAGTATTTATACAACGCCTCAAGTTCTGGCAATTGAAATAGTATTAGCTGTAGCAAGCCACTTTTCGGGTACATGATAAGATGTTAACCTGCCAATATAAGCATTACTTACACTAGAGGGCAATCAATGCAGTTTACACACAACTGTGAAAATAGTGTTCACACAAGCTATGGATGACCTGTATGATCTCTCATAGCAACACTGCTGCAGATCTGCAATCACACATCTGTAATACATAGCATTTAATTCATTCAAGCATTCATTCTTTAAAACAGATGATTCCAAACCAACAACACAAACGACAAACAAACGTAGTCACCTTAACCACTAACATAACACCTTCTATCTAAGCACACCTGCACGAGTATAACAAGGTAACCAAGTTACATAAGCAGTCAGATCTAAGCAGCAGAGCTACAGACAAGCAATGGTAACGACGTAAACAAGAATAAAACTTGCAGGAAGTTTTATTCTATATCAGAATGACAACAGGCAAAAGAATTTTTACCACAGGATCGACTTTTTTCTCAGGTAATGTCAATCTCCATCTATGTCCAAGTAGCCTACCTTCCTGATTTCAAACCAAATTATTTTATTTCAGCCAACGTAACCCAGATTTCTATCACATGTAAAGCCAGATTTTCAGCATAATTGTCTGATTTTCAAGTGGTCTGGATAAAGGGGAACAATTCAGAGTGGATCTATGAAATAATTTGCTTAAAAATTGAAATATTGTTGCTTAAATATTAGTTGGATTGATGAAAATATTGTTGCCTAAATATAAGTTGGATTGATGAAAAAATTGTTGCCAAAAAATATTTTTTGGATTGATGAAAAATTGCTGCTTAAATAGAAGCTGGATTGATGAAAATATTGTTGCTTAAATATAAGTTAAATTGATGAAAATATTGTTGCTTAAATAGAAATAATTGTTGCTAATAATTATAGAACTTCGATTGATGAGAATAAATCTTGGCCACTCTGAATTGTCCGCTCCGAATTGTTCAGCTAAGAATTGTCTGGAAACTGATTTTCACTCCGTGAAACATAGGTTTCTATCCTAACCAACCAAGGTTCCCATCCAAAGCAAACCAGGCTTTCTGCATAATTTTGTTTTCAGCAGACAAATATAAACACTGTCACACGAACTGATCAGTGGTCAAATGGTCACAGCATCATCTTAAATTATATCCATTGTACCAAATGTTTTCCACCATTTCCAACCCAATGCTCCCTGCCAAGTGGTAAAAATCCTTCCCACAACCACCGGCCCCCCCAAGCAGCAGCACCATTTCCCCCATGGGGGAGTCCCACCCCCATGTATCGCATACTTCGCCTGTCGACTCCTTCTGCGACAGGATGGACTGGAGGATCTGAATCTCGGCGTCCTTCGTGTCAAGGTCAAGGACCAGCTTGGTCATGTCCCAGGACGCCTTCTCCTGGACGTGAGTGAAGACGGTTACTTCTCGGTGGCCAGACGTCGCCTCTGCTGACTTCTTGTCCACATCGGAGGAGGAGGATGCTTCCGTGGATTGATGATGCGGTTCCTATGAGATGGCACGCACGGCAAAAAGGAATGAACGACGTCGAAGGTGGTGACTGACATCATGGACGAGAATGAATGATAAGAACTGTGACGATCGAATGGTTAGGATTCAGCGCTTGAAGCTTAGCATTTAACGTTCAGTTTCACATGCTGCTGTTACGGTATTTAAAGACCAAAGTAGAGTAAATGGCATTATGAGAAATCCAATACACTTGTTCGGTGAAGGGTTAAATGATAAAAACATTGGATTAATTTATATGGCGATTTAAATTAATTGTCATCTTAATTAAATTTTAGTCGATTTTTAAAATGAATTTTAAAGACACTATATTACAACGTACCAGTGTTATCGAAACCTCTGCAGTGCTTACACATGAAGATCGCATAACAAGGCAGTACATTACCTACCACTGGTCAAGGCTTTGTTTCTAAATGAGCTCTTAATAGTCAAACACCTCCATCTGATAGTAGCACTTATACCAACAGAGTCTCAAGTGTGACTCATAATTTATACCAAAAAGTTGTACACCTCAAACCAATCTGACCTGGCAACTCTGCCAAGCATAAAATGCTTCTTGTCAATAGTTCAGAACAAATACCGCAGAACAGTGACTTGGAGCAATACTACACCTTAGTACCATAGAAGCTACTACAAGACAATTTTATTTGGTCGTGCAGGGCTTAGGAGTGCCTCTGCAGTCTGCATAGTGCATTTAAAGAGGAACTATACAAATTGATTTAATGAATGAATAAGTTTCAATCAGATTTATATCTCAAGATACAAATAATTAAAAATCAATAAGAAAAATCATACAACTAAGAAGTACATTATGCATTTCAGCAATGGACAAGGTAAAATACAGATTCTTAACCTTTTATGCCAACACATTTTTACATGAAACACAAAATTTGACTGCAACAAATAGCCAAGTACCATGAAGTTATAATATACCAGCAGTGCAAAGATTAAGTGAGGGCGCAGAGCTGAGTTTTTATATAGCATGAATTGAGAGAAGTTCACACATTTAAAAACCATTGAAAAAATCTCTAGATTTTGCTTGATGTTACACCTGGAATATAATAGCATTGCTCGAAAGACAGTCATGATTTTAAAACCTAAAATAATAGACCTTTTAACTACGACATCATTTACTATGCGTGGGCACAAGTAGTGTAGTCATGGAAACAAGCCCAAAATAAAGATAGAGAGAGAGCTAACTTCGAAAAGACAGCAGAAAGGCAGACAGACAGAGAAACATACAGCAAGAGCGTGACATAAACAACAAGGCAGCTAAACAAACGCCGGGTTGCAACATTCTAAAGTCAATGATGATCATGCGAAAAATAAAACTCCCCAACTGCTTGCTACGCAGTTAAGGCGAAATAAAAACCAAAATAACCAAATACGCGTCAACATAAAAGCAGATCGGCTATGCATGCACAAGAACAACAACAGCAACAACTTAAACTGAACCGTGCGCACCAAAACGCCGAACATCTAAAAAAACAAATCAGATCTTACGTTTCTCGTTATTTCATCTGTGCTCAGACGTTGTAGCGTTTCATCGAGTCGCTCTCTGTTCCGTGCAAGCTCCTCTTCGATTTCGTGTAACCTCGCCTCACTCTCGGCTTCCTTCGCTTCGACCTCTGCAAGCCGAGCCTCCTTCGTGGAGAGCTGGGCAAGACGGCGATCCAGCTCCTCGGGGCTTCCGTATTTGTCGTGCAGCTTCTGGAGTTCTCCAGACTTCTGCCTCATCTCCATCAGCTGCAGTTCCGTTTCAACGACCTGGAAGTTCGACTCCTGGAGCTGACGTACCTGAACATCACGTTCCACGAGGCTGGCCTCCGTCGCTTCGAGTGTCCTCCTCAGGTCGACCTCCACCTCTCCGTACTTCGACTCTTTCTCTCTCAACTGGTGCAGTTCGGACTCGGCTGCGACAAGCCTTGATTCCGCTTTGCCGAGCTCCTTCAGCCGATCCTCCAATTCGGACAATTTCTCCGCCTGCAGATTCCACTCCGCCTCTCTCTGCCTCACTGCGTTCAACTGCAGCTCGCTCTCCTCCAGGCGCTTTGCCAGCTCCTCCCGTTCCGCTTCCACCGCACTGTACCTCTCCTTCGCACTCTCGTCCTCGCTCACTCTCCGCAGCTGCTCCATCTCCGCATCCTTTTCCGCCAGTCGCGTCTCCAGAGCCTTCGCGCTCCTCAACTCATTCTCCGTCCACCTGGATTCCTTCTCGCGCAGTTCGGTGAGTATTGCCTCATTTTCCATCTGCTTTGCCTCCTTCTGTTGGAGCTGCTCTTCCAGCATCACCAAGCTGGTCTTCAGCTCCTCACACTGCACCCGACATTCGCTTAAAACCTGCGAAAAGAACGCCCCCCCCATGGTCAAAGCAGCAAATATGCCTTAAAGCATGTATACATATGAATCAATATAAGCCTTGAACAATAACTTTCATCCTTAATGCATCTAATGGTTAAGCACAATATCCAACACCACACAACATTCACACTGCTTTCGAAATCCATCTTAATAACAGTTACGATGTTAAAACTAACCCAAAACCTCTGCAACATCTAAGTGTGTTAAATTCGAGGGCAAGTCTGATCAAGAGCCAAGAGGTCACAATCAAAACACAGACGGGAACAGCCTACTGCTGAAACACCAAATCTCTTAATTTAAGGGGAAAAAATTGTTTCTGAACAATATCTTATCTAGAACAAATAAAAGCAGGCATAAGAATACTTTCACCATAAAGAATCCTTGATAACCACTTATGCTTTACTTGCCTAATCAAACATGTCTAATATTGTCTATAGTAAGACTAAAAAAGCGTGGAAGGACAAATGTTTAGACAGTCAATACGCATTTTGTATGATATATATGACTCTGTAATCTGTATCTAAATCTTGATTCTTTCGTAGTTTAAAAGACAGTCCAATTCAAAATAAAGTATTACATGTGTTTAACCTCTCTATAGGTTGAAGACATAGTTAAAATTTTGTGGAAGTACATTTGCTTAACCTAAACATTTATAGGTTCAAGACATAGTCAAATTTTGTGGTTAAATTTTGTGGAAGTACATATGTTTAATCTGAACTGAACATTTATAGGTTCAAGACATAGTTAAATTTTGTGGAAGAACATTTGTTTAATTGGTTTATAATTAAAGAGCATATAAGATGCAGTACATTTGTTTAATTGGAAATTTATAGTTTAAAAGCATAGTTCAATCATAAGGGTAGGCTTGTCTAAACAGTTGAAAGTTTAGAATAGTTAAATTCTGAGGTAATTTGAAGTAGAAGTGCACAACAACAGTTACTGTTAAAAGATCGTAGAATTATTTCTAATGCATCCATATACGGAAAATTCCACCACTATTAATCTGACCATGCCAACAGCATCTGTACATTGCAATTGTGTATATACACCGTGCCATTAAAAAAAATCATTTTTGACTTCTCTTAAATCTAAATGTCATGTCAATCAAAGTGCGGTGTAAATAGTTTGTCATCATAAAGAGCATACTTACATTGGATTAATTAAGGATTATGTCATTTTAAAATATTTGAATTTTGATCGACTCTGTGGACAATGTATGTTTATGCATATCTGTACACCAATTTGCGGACAGCAATTGACCAATGAAAGAATATTCCTATCTTATCTTATCATATGTGCAAGCTCCTTCCAAAAACACTCGCCTACCCATCAACCACTAAGCAAGAAACGTCCAAAACTTACCGCATTGTCTTTTCGGAGACCTTCGACCTCATTGTTCTTCTTGGCAAGCTCTGCATTGTTCTTACGGAGGCCTTCGACCTCGTTGTTCGTCTTGGCAAGCTCTGAATCCTTCTGGAGCAACTCGTTGACGAGTCGACTGAGGTCCTGACTCTTTCCAGTCGACTCCTGCTTCACCTTCTCCAGCTCCGTGTCTTTGTGTTCAAGTCTCGTACGCAGTTCGGTGAACTCTTGACCTCTGGCCCGGGCTTCGGACTCTAGTGTCTGTCAACATGTAGGAACGTTTAAGAAATGTATCACACTTCTATATTAATTAAAATCAATGTGAAAATTATAAAAATTTTAGTAGAAAAATATTTATAGAGATATTATAGAAACTTGGAAGGAGCAAGTTGCCGAGTTTATCATGTGATAACTGAGGCAAAGTTGCTTGCATTGTGAACACTTGATGCTGTTACCAAGCACAAGAAAGTTGGTGGCAGAATAACGTGGGTAACAAAATAACCTGGGCACTGGAGCAACCTGGGAAGTCAATAGCAAATGTAGTACACTGGATTAAAGTCCAGGACCTAAGGTGCTATTGTCCATTGCACATTTGTGGGTCAAAGATCGGGAAATGAGCATTTCCTCTGTGTTCCACTATGGAATGTAGGGACCGTGAATGAGTGCATTCAAAATGCATTGCAAAATGCAGGAGAGATGAATACGAGAGGTTTACTTTACTGGAAAAAGAGAGAACGCAGGGTAAAACAGCTGGATCAAGAGCGCGTGGAAGAACACAAACAACCGGGATTAAGAACAAATAAATGTCCTGGACAGGTTTGACTATTTCTGCAACTACCGAGGACGACTGAGAAAAGATACATCTGGAGAAAGACGATTCAGGATGCAGCCAACCCTCAGATTGAAGACGACTAAAGACAAGACATTGCTTCAAGGAAACTCAAATTCAAATAAACATGAAACATAATACAAGCTTTGATGGGCTCCCACCATGTAACCAAAATTTAACATATATACAAATTGTTTAATGAATTCTCTGATGAAGAAAAAAATCTCACAGTTTTCAGTTGTCTCAGTTCATCAAGTTCAACGTTTTGTTCGACAGACGACTGGTCACTTGAGAGTCGATCTTTCTCTTGTAGCGACAACTGCAGACTGTTTCGATCAACTTCCAGTTGCTTTACAATAGAAACAATCCAAGCAAAACAAATCACTAGTCAATGCATTTAAATTTTAATCAAACAGAGTAAGACTGGTAGCTCGTTCTGCATATATTAATTCAGAAACCACTCGTGATTAAAGTTTCTTGTTAACCAAACCAGTATAAATGTCTTGCTGCATGTTGCTCTGCCCAGCGTATATTACCAAGTGTGCCTAGAAATGCTCTGACATAGCTCAGTGAAATAATGCTACCATGAAGTATCAAAAAGGTGCTCTCATGAAGTACTAAAAAGGTGCTTTCACAAAGTACCAAATTGGTGCTTTCACAAAGTACCAAAAAGTGCTTTCACAAAGAACCAAAAGGCGCCTCAAGAAGTACCAAAATGGTGCTTTCACAAAGTACCAAATAGGTGCCACTTGTATATGAAGGGTCTTGATAGAAACATAATGCACATTAATGTCAAGAGTTTCATAAAGTCTGGCCTTGACAACTATCTACAATAGAGGTTCTACAAAGTCTATAAACACAAAATAAAAAACCACTTAATCCCAGATTCCACTCCAACGACGATCTAAACTGGATAGTTTTATGGTAACATCTTGAAAAAATACCGAGCAGTGTTTCTTGAGATCGCCGAGATCATTCGAGACGCTTTCCAATTGCTTCAGCTTCTCATCGAACTGTGCGTTCAGCTGCCGCAATGCATCATCCTTCTCGGCAATTCTGAAATAAAAGAATTCTTTGTTCACGTTTAAACGGACAAAACGCAGTATGATTACGATTCATAGTATAAATGGATGACCACAAGTTATTACAAGAGTTGAATTTAACTATTTGGCAGCCGAGCAAGTCTCCCATCACATCCTACAACTCGGTTTACCCATGCTAACTGCTGAATGGAAGGTTGAGGGGACCGAGTTTAATCGATTTTTTAGTCAATTCACTTTCATGTCTGCAGTCACAAAAGTCACACTGCCATACTCAACTGCACGATCGGCTGCAAGCAAGTAATCAAGATATTCTTCATGGCAACTCAACACTTAAAAGTAAAATTGTGGTCATTATGCGTGGCACCAGCAAATACTCGAAGGTATAGTGGTCACCACACTCGACTATCAAACGAGAGATCAAGGATTAAAACCCCACCAGATCATAAATTTTCATCAAAGTTTCTGTTTCACCAGTACACCCCATCTACAATTAGTAAACTGATGACTGGGAAGAATTGACTGTGAAAGAGAATACTGGACACCTGCGCCTCATATGATGAAACCCCAAAAAAATTTAGTCGGAGGGCTACAGAGGGGAAAACGACTCACATTTTGTCAGTGGCCTGATCTGCCTGGTGTCCCATCTCGGACGCATCTACCCTACTATTCGAAGTCTGCTGCTGATTGGTCGATGTCTCTCTCACAGCATTTCGCGCTTCTTGCAGTTCGGCATTCAAACGCTTGCAACAGAAACAAATTAACATTTTAAATTGACAAACACAATTAAATAATGATTGAACCAAACGGTCACTAAGCATTTGCGGAAAAGAGTAATACACATGATAAATAAGGAAAAATCTAATATTTATTTAATAAGAAAATGGTAAATCATTGAAGATTATGAAGTGTACCTGCAGTTCAGAATCCTGGTGTAGGACGTTCTGACGTAGGTCTTCAATAGTTGAGTTTGTCCTCATCACATGACTCTTCAGGTCCTAACGCAAAAACAAGCAACAACACAGAAATGCCAGACTGCATGCTTTAATTTCATACATGTCAGAGGTGCTAATATATATTATATTTATATATATTCATTCATTCATTCCGACGACTTATATAGCGCCCCTTCAAGAAGCCTACTCAGAGGCGCTCCCAGTTCAGCCACAGCTAAAAAGATGGGTCTTGAGCAACTTGTAGAAAGCAGGCAAATTATTCCGAGGTAGTAAGCGTAGTGCAAGCGGGAACCCATTCCATGTGGACGGGCCAACAACCGAGAAAGCTCGACGCTGTATGGTATATATTATATACATACATATATACATATATGTATATAACATATACTGAGACTTTCGATACTTTCTATCAAAAGCTTGAAGAATAAATTAAACACAAGTTTGTTCATGTCACCTCACAAAACCGAGGTGAGACTAGCGCATATATGTAACACATTTGTTCATAATAATTAGTGCTATATAAACCTGAATAAAATCAAAACAATCATCTTACATTCATCTGGTTTTCTTTGTTCTTCAGCTCCGCCAGATGTCCTTTCTTCTCATCCTCTCCACGCCTCAGCGCTGACACCTGCTTATCCAGTTCCATCGTCAGCGAATTCCGGAGACTTTCCGACTTGTGCAGTTCATCGGATAATTCCTGGTAGCGCTGAGCCATTGCCTGCGAATCTCTCTACAGAGTTAAAAAAGAAATTAATCAGTAAGTGTTAATTAATTAAATAATTATGAAATGTAATGATGTGAGGATCAAACGGTTTGGTGTTTAGATTGGCTGTGAAGACGCTCTGGTTGAAGAATCACTTGCAACAACAATAATTATCGTTACAACAATGACCGCCACCCGTATCACAAAAGAAATATATGTTCCGTCATGAATATGCCGTTGTCATCATCGACATCATCGTCACATTTCATCAAAACCAACAACAGTCATCATCGTCATTGCACATCATCACCTTTACCATAGTCGCCGCCACCACCATCCCCCGCCACCACCACCGCCACCAACAAGATCCTCAACTCACCATTGACACCTCCATCTCATGGACGCGTTCTTCATACTGCTTCGCCTTGTTCTCGCTCGCCTTCTTCGAATTTTCAGCCGCATTGAGCTGCTTGGAAATCTGCTGGAGTGCCGAGTCTAGGACATCACCCTTCTGTCTCAGCTCACCAATTGTCTTCTCAGCTCCAGCAAGATGTCTAACGACACCAGACACATCAAATGTAAACAAGTAAGCAGCATTCAAATGCATCTGTCATGTATACCTGTAATTGTGACACATTGTGGAACTACTTTTGAGCCTGCGCATGCAATGACCTTATAAGACAATGGTAATGAAACCTGAATCAAATCAGTGGCTACCAGTGTCATATACTGGTAGTGTCATATTCATGTGGTGCATACTTGACATTACTTACGACAGCTATAAATACATTATATATCAATGTACGCCTAATAACTTTTCTGCTGTCTAAAATAATTAAAAGTAAAAAATTCCACTTTCAAATTGAATCCACTGCTCATACATTTTCCACTACAAATATTCTTCTATGACCGACAGATTTCCACTAGACTAGACCACACCATTGTATTGCTTGTATATGACCATTGTATTGTTTGTAATGACCATTGTATTGTTTGTATATGTGACGCTGGCGGTCATTACCCGTCACAAGTCGATTTTGACTTTTTTATTCAGTTATATTCTACAGATATTCGGCTTCAAAATACTTTTTACAGAATGAAAATATCTTTTTTCTAACTGAAGATAATTGAAGTTATATTCGTTCGATTGTGTAAGTTGTAGAATCATAATAAGGGAGAAAATCGATCTCAAAGTTTCAGAACATTCCTGTCGTAAAAGTCCTTAGTTACCATTGATTGATTATTCTGCAATTTTGCTGGTAAATAAATGGGCATATTATGTATCAAATACATCAAACGGCATCAAAATCTAGCTATTATTATCCAAACTGTGACTGAATCACAGGCAAGCTTGCTGAATTCGTTCGATTCTGTAAGACAATGAATCAATGAATCGGCCTAGCATAGAAGCAAACGTTTCCAAGAGTAAACAGCCAGAAATGGCGTATCGAACTCTAGGCCTATGAGTGTTATATTTCAAACACAATCAACCAGGCACTACACGATGTGGACCTTTGCCCATCTATAATCAAATGAAATGTAAACATTTTGCGTCCGATAAAGCAGCGTCTTACGAGTAGGCTTATTACCCTAGCTCTCGGCTACCTCAAAGAAATATTTACCTAACAGCTTTGTCTACAGAGAAACATGAATAATAATAATACGAGACAATTGCGCTCGATAACAATCTGAGCGTAGTCTGAGAACTTATGCAAGTCTTTTCAATTCTTATAAAGAATTTTAATTAGGCCTATTTACACACATAGACAATAATATTGTTCCTATTTATTACCTCGTACACACATCGCTCGAACGCGCAAACAGTCTAGGTAGGATAGATCAAAGACGATTCAATTTGCATCAAGTCACCAATTAAAGCCAGTACAAATAAAACTTCCTATAGATCTATAATTATGATGGGTGGCCGAATGGATGGCTGATGGGTGGGCTGTAGGTGGGTGGATTGCCAGTTTAGTCATGTTTACCAAAGTAATTGACCGCACCGTTGATCTCCGATCTCGGTACCTCTCATTCTCCAAGCCAGCTTGTTATCCAATGAACTACCCCCTAACGAACAATCAACCAGGTTGCGCTTATCACAATTTGAGCAGTTTACAAGACGTTCGCTATTTCCTATTATTTTAACGATGTAAAATAATATTTATACAAATTCTTTCTAAAGCTAACGCTACTTGTAGGCCTGAGTAAGAAAAGGAGCAACAGAACATTTTCGGGTAGGTGCGCATGCGCAGTATCGAAAGTCAGTCTCGTAAACCAATAAGACTCGCAGAAAACTGGGTCGGAAGCGTGGTTTGAGGCGTTGTCAGGTAAAGATGCTAAACTTTATAGCCAAACTTTGTCACATTCAAGTAGGTGGCAAAATTTACCAGAACCGTCTAATATCATATTTTAAGGTATAATCTATCACGCGGTACACATGGCTACAAGAAATGGTCAGGTCAGCTTATGAAAACTCGGTCGTTCATGGCGAATTTTAACTTTGAAAATAGGCTATTTGGGACCAAGATTCAAAGCGAATTCTTGCACCACATGCGCCAAAAGTCATTTTTCCTCCACTAATCATTTGAATTCAACATTTTTAGTTGCAGATATTGAAAGTAGACATATTTTTAAATAATAATACACTATAAAACAATTTTCCATATTTTTAACCCCTCTCGCCTGTTTTGCCTTCTATCTCGAAATCTAGATCGCGACAAGTGACGGGAAAAGAAGGCCAGTGACACATATGACCATTGTATTGTTTGCATACGACCATCCATTCATAAAGTGTTTCTCACAGCAAAAGTCTTTCAGAAACATTCATAGTGCGATCGACCCCAAGAGTAAAGACTGGTTTTTGAGGAGAAACTACCATATAGAAAAAAAGCAGAGTGAACTAATGGTGGAAGTCTATTCCATAGAGAGGGACAAATGCAGATAAAACATCTTGATTGAGCCATGGCTATCTCACCACTGCTCACGTCTTCCCGTACATATTCTCATCCCGCACACAAGTAATTTTTTCCTCATCCCCAAAATGGATTTAGACGACCTCCCATTGAAGACACATTTGTGACACATTTCACTCAAACACTGTTCAACAATCTTACAACATATCTGGTGCCATGAAGAAGAGTAATATCGATAAATAGATTCGATTTATTCGTACTGTGTTTTAGCGACGGCATCTTGCAGAATCTTGTTCTCTTCCTTCAGCCTCTGAATCTGATTCAACTGATCGTTCACTTGTTTTGCCTTTGAGTCAAGTTGGCTGTGGTAGACGTTCACCTCCGACACGTGCTGACCGTGAGTCTCCTTCATGCGTGCCTGCATCGCCTGCAACTCAACACCCTAGTGAACAAAAAGCAATGTTAGTCAAAGCAAACATCAGACGGCAGATGTCAACCCTTCTTCACCGGCCAAAGTGCAGCAAATGGTATATGAAATCTTATAGCCTCAGTCAGGAAAGGGTTATCAACAACTATCAATATTTTTTACCCAAGGTAGACATGATCCTTCAGGTGATAAAAAAAATTGTCCGCAGACCGACAAATTGCGTCTCGAACGTCCCACAATACGAGGGTACTTTAAGCAATCAATTTATGGCTCGTTTGATTAATTTCCAATATTTATTAACCTTCTAACCTCTGTTCCGTGACCAATGTCAAGCAGCCATTTCCGGAGTAAACAAAATTGTCAACAATGGTAATTATGTGAAATGTTTGAGTGGAAATATCAATTGATATATACAATATACAACTTGACGTAAATGTTGATTGGAAAATCTAAGAATACAACGAAAAATCGTTTTCATTACAATAAACAATTCAGTTGACTTTTTTATGTACAAAAAAGTATTAATTAACTAAGTGTCTACATTTTGGCAGTTTTTCACGCTGTGCAAAACGTTGACTATATAAACCTCCAATTCTCCATAATGATTGAATAGATTCATAGACTACAAAGAACCACACATATGACAAGCTTTATCAACAACAAAACAAATTATATCCTTTACCAATCGCATGACTTCAGATGGTAAGAAGCACCTTCAAGTGATTCTTTTAATGTCCGGATAGACATCAAGGCACTTAATTCGATTAATTATGTTTTAAGTCGCTAATAAACGGAGTCTGACCTGGTCCTGGTTAATCTTAGCAAGAGATTGAAACTTCTGGCGCTCGTTCATCAGCTCCTGGTTGAGTTCCTTTATCTTTGAACTTCCCGACGCAATGCGCTGTTGATCTACAATAAAACAAACTTGCATCCAATCTCATCCAATTTAATTACAACTATATATATATATATATATACCGCTATTATCATAATACAATGCAATTGTATTTGATATTGCAGCGTGCATCTAAAGCATTGAAGTGCACACACAATCCACAATAATGTTCAGCACTCTTACGTATGGAATGGCCAAGACCACCGAGTCAACAAATAGGATCTTCAATATTGTTTTTTAATTTGTCAACTGGTGAAACAAACAAATCTTTTATGCATGCTGAAGATTTAACAAGAGATGCTTAGCAGATTAGCACAACTTGCCATGTTGCACATTTTACTACGGCTGCCTCCTTAACTTCAAGACAATGCATCTTAAATAAAAACATCAGACAAGAGAGAGCTCACCCTCGTCTAGCGCTCTCTCCTTCTCTTCAAGCTGACGTCGCAACTGAGTCATTGGATCAGCCTTGTGTCCTTTCTAGATTCAAACAGACAAACAGATCGAGTTCCAGCAATAGTAAATTAACAAGAATGTGACAACGGTTTCACCGTACGCGACCATCAATTGACAGTTTTTGTTCATCGAAAAAAGACAGACATAAGAGAATAGATTCGGTTTAAAGATGTGGCCAAAGGACATTAGACTTTACCAAAAATTCTTGCAGTTCGTTACCTTAGACCAGTCAAAAGTCTTCGCCAGATCAGAGTTGGACAGCTTTCCAATCAACGTGTCGATCAAACTGCGGATGTCTGTATCATTCAACTGTGCCAACTGGACAGACGCCAACAGACTATCACCCTCTCCCGTCGAGAACTCTGCAAGTAAAAAGAAACACTTCGTTGTAGAACACCCACATCCAGCCGTAGAACAATAACTGTCTTACTGCACAATATACAATATTGTTCCATGGTCTTGCTTAGTTACCAGGCAATGCCGAGCTTTCTCAGTTGCAGGGTCGTTCATCTGGAATGATCTCCCTTCAAAGCTTCATTTACAACATCAAACTTTTCTTCATAAATCTCTCAAGTCTTTTTTCTTTTGCCATGATGGATTGGGAGCACCGCTGAGTGATTTCATGAAGGGATGCTATACAAGTCCATAGAATGAATGAACGAACGAATGAATACAATACAATTGCATATTATTTTTTTATTACGATGTAGTGTTCCATCTTTCCAAAGTTCATGAGTGCATACATGATCACGGCAATTTCTCGGTGGTGGCAATATGGATCTGGAATGCTCTTCCACTCTCTGTGTAGGACACTAATTATGCTGCATGTAACTACATGCTTTCCTCTAAAGTCTTACGAAATGCTTTCTCAGCTGTTTGATAGACAAGTGCTAAGTGCTTACAAGAAGCTCATAACTTGGCACTTTATAAATGTCTTATTACATCACAACATTACATTAATAAATCGCCTTATTATTATTATTAGTAAGCATATTGTTTATTTGAACAAGTTGACAAAACGCACTTCAGTGTACATATATAAAGTATAAGAAATCAAAAGTTAGTGATTAATATTTAGTACAAACCACTTCAGATGAAAAAATTCCCCTTCCTTACAGTATACCTACTTTCAGCAGTAGGCCTAAGCGATCATGCACTCCCAGTGTAAGGGCGCAGACCCTTCTTTGGTTACAGCAGTCCCAGTAGTATTGTTATTAAACAGAAGCCATGGAGGGGTCTAGGGTAAAGTAAACACTCTGGAATGCAGAGCGCATGGATGCGGTATCGTTTCCCGCTACCTTCGCAAAACATCCACTCAACCTTCCATTCGACAGATGGCATCGGTATTTTGACCAGAAGAATGTGATGGGAGCCTTGCATGACTGCCAACAGTCAAATTCAACTTCTGTGATAATTTGTGATCATCTGTTCATTGCTGATTGAAATCATACTGCATGCATTGTTTCAGTTTGAAATCAAACGAAGACTATTATTATAATTATTATCATAATTACGTTAAAACAAAGATACAAGGTCCGACCTGTTTCGCTCAGGTCGTAGCTCTTGTTCTTCTTCGTCGCCTTCGCAGGTGGTTCGCATCCATTCACGAGTTCGGCTGATGGTGGTGGAGCCGACGAACTAAGCTTCGTGCTGGTCGCCTTTTCCACGACATCGGAAACCGCTTCCTCAGAGACGTCACGTGGAGCCTTCTTCTTCTTCGACGCTTCCTTCTTCACCGCAGGCTGGGCAGCCATCGACAATTTCTGCGCCTCCAACAGACCCGCTGGTTCGACAACTCGCGGAACCTCCACTGGCTTCCTGACCTCTGGAGCCGGTCTTGCAGTCTCTGCTACCTTCATGGCAACCACTTCCTCCTTTCCGTTGCGCGTCTGGTGCAGCTCACGCTCGTGCTTCGGCTCAACCGAGTCTTTCGGTACATTCTTACGGTGGAAGAGCTCCGGCGTAGCGTCCTTTCCACCGGTGCTCGCCTTTTCCTTTTCCTCCTTGTTCGCCAGGATCGGTTTCGCCTTCGCAGCCTTCGACTTCTTCGGTGGGGGGGTCGATGTGCTCCCGGAGTCGGACGCCTCGATGTAGTCCGGGTCAAGGTCGAGCTCCACCATCTTCTGATCCTTGAAGGCGGTGTCCTCCTTTTTCTCGGTCTCAGCCGCTCCTCCCTTCTCGCTGCCCTTGCCCTTCTTGAACTTCTTCTTCTTCTCCTTCTTCGGTTCCTTCTGTCGGTTCCACTGCGCCGCCTCCTGGTTCCGCTTCTGCTCCTCCATCACCTGTTCGAAGGTCGTCTCACGCATCGTCACGACCAGGATGAGGTAGATGAGGAACGCGGAGATGATGAAGACGACGAGGCAGATCAATATCGTCTGGAAATCCACAGCCATCATCTTGCCGTCGTCGTTGTCTAAACAACTGCGATTTTAACTGCAATCAAACACAAATACAAAGTTAAACCCACCCCGGCAAACTAGGGATACGCTTGAAATAAATACGAAAATTACATCATAAATAATATTTATTTATATGCCAGATTTTCGGTTAGTAGGGCCAATGAGAGAAATTCCAGGCACCTATCTTAAGAATTTACGAGAATTTATTTAAATAAATAAACTTTGCACATGTATATAATAATGTCATGCCCAAAGTTAATTTGAAACAAAACAGTGGCAGTATGTTACAAACACCTTTGGTTGCAAACCAATATGTAGGTCATGACCAGAATAGGAGGTCAAATGAGAGAACATACAGGTCATATAAAAAATAAGCATAAAAATGGTAATTAAATAAGATCATGCTACAATTTTGGTGACGCTGTGAGCTTGATGGCCACATAAAAATATGAAAAAGTGATGCTAAAATTCAAACATTTGTCACAAATGATCACGGCATTGCAAAATGTGACAATCTTTCATTCTTTATTGTGAAATTCAACTAAATTTCTGGTTGTTTTCAGAGTTTAAGCACAAGATGTTGGCACATGAGCCTTCATATATCTAAAGAATTGGTCAAATATACATCTGGCAGGGTATAATATAACAAAAACATTCCTTCGATGACATTATATATTAATTTCAGTCATTTTATACGATGCATCGAACATTTTAACTTGAACCCTCTTTACTTAACCGTGGGTCGTTCAGGATACGGATGTCTGATAGAGAGCAAAGTCCAACACAGCCTAGAGACCCACTCCATATGGACGCTCCACGAAATGTTGAGTATTTCGCTTGCGGCAGCCTCACCGTCCAAAACTGAGCCATAAAATAATTACTAATTTATAATGTGGCGTCTGAGTTTATATACCACACAGAAAGATTTTTCTAAAATCAATTCGCCGAAGGCTGAGGGCGTTCCTACAAATTAACGTCACGAAGACCGCAAAATACACAGAAAATGTGATGATTCACGAATCAGTGAACGCAATAAGCAATGTATCCAATTCTTCATATAGCAGCACGAGACAACTCCACAATTCGGTTGCATAATTGCGATAGAAATTGACATTAAATTCCAAGAATTGACAAACCTACCAAAAATTAACCGTACGATTCAGACGTGGACGGCCAATGCTACTGCCACTCAACATCCGGTACAACGACTCTCTGCCCTACGGCTGTTGACGTCAATAAGTAAGCACAGATGCAGCAGTAATAATAATAATAATAATTTTCGTTTATTCAACAATCCAGTTGACAGAACGCAACCGGTTACAGCGTACAATTATGCTGTTTAAACAATTCACGAGAACGCAGATCACAGAATACACAAATATTAACTCTACCAACAGAACAGACAGCCTGCAATAATCGGCGCTAATAGCAGCCTACAAAGCATGCCTAGGCTTGCAAACAAATTCTCATCAGATTAGCGCTAATGTACATGACTTCCGCGTTAAACAAACTATTCGAACAGGCATTATTTTGTAGGCAATTTGCTTCCAGCGTTTCTAATTTCAGCCTTAGGCTCCTCAATCTATGATTCCTCGGTCTTTCCATCAAAAACTAAAGTCTCGCCTCTTGAGACACTTAGCCTACTTGCAGCGCTATAGTCAATAAGCTGGTGTCCCGCGCTTGGCTTTCGAGTAGCGCTTTAGAAATTTCGAGTTTACGATTATGATTACCCCGACTCATCTGATCTTCCACCTTTCAATTCTTGATCTAAACGCCACCCACCTCAATAGCAACCCTGCCATTTCTGATCATCTGGCAAGCGGACTACGACCAGCGTTTAAGCTAGACGTCTCATGGGGTGAAGGGGCCCGAGGGGAGTTCCCCTCTAGGCAGTGCTTAAAGTGTGGAAAAATAAGTGCCTGGACGCCCCTTACCTTTCCAAGAAGTGCCTGGACGCCTTTTACCTTTCCAAGAAGTGCCTGGACCCCTTTTACCTTTCCAGGCTGTGCTGGCCAATAAGTGGCAGGACGACGTTCACATTTTAAAATAAGTGCATGGACGCCGTCCATGACCGTCCAGCCACACTTTCAGGGGCGGAGACCTGAGCGGAGACTTGGGGGGGACGGACCGAAAAATTTCCATCTTTAGCCGGAAAAAATTTCTGACCATCCGCCAAAATCTCGGAAAAATTTCTGTTTTCGCCGCAAAAAAAAGTTGATGACCTTTTTTTTTTTTTTTTTTAGTCATCCGGGGCAAATTTTCGCGAAAAATTTCTGTTTTCGCCGCCAAAAAAGTTGATGACCTTTTTTTTTTTTTTTTTTTTTTTAGTCTTGACGCTCAAACATTGGGGGTGACAAATGCATGGGCCGTCCCCCCCAACACCTTTTTTTGGGGGGACCGTCTCCCCCTGTCCCCCCCTAGGTCTCCGCCCATGCACACTTTAAACCCTGCCTCTAGCAATTAACCCTCCGGAAAAATTGCGAGGTGCTGCATTCATGTAAATCTCCAGCACACTACGCCATCTAGCGAATATCGTGCTAACACTAGAAGCTGGACTCAGATTCTGCATCTCATAACTTTCAGGACAGCTCCCACCCAATCTGAGGATAAAGACCTATATTTAGGCCTGTAAACTTTCGCCCCCTTGATGTCGTCGCTATCTCATCGAAGGGGGACGGCGAGGGAGCAATGGATGGATGATTATGAAGAGGCGTTGTAGCTTGATAACTTAGAGAGTCAGAATTCGGAATAGGTTGCAAAACGGAATGGTTCATTGAATAGGAGTCGTATATTTCAGAGTTAGCGGTTATTCTACCAGGACGCCGCTCGAGTGGAATAAAGGACATATCGTCGCCGGTTCTCTGTCCGAGAACGCCCGCCGCCAGGGGTCGGGCTGGGTCCGACTGCTCCCTGCCGTAGTCTGCTTCTAATTGGCCTGACACCACGCTAGCGTGCCACAACTGCATGAGTCCTACTCGGGCATCCGCTCGGGCCTCGTCGTCCGCCGCGGTTGTAATTATAGTTTCCCTCTGATCCCGTGTGAATGCGTCTTCTGCTCGATCGCAGGCGGAGTTATTAATGTTCGAGTACACGTGGGCAGTATTAAGGGTTGAATCATGGGAGGAATGTTTTTGTTGGGTTGCCATTTTATCTTGCATCAGTTCACCAACAAACAACACACAAAGATTCGCGAACTTAATCACCACTCGCAGTGTATTATCATTAATGTAAAATCGCAAACAAACTGTCCGATTCAACTAAAATTACTAAAACCGGCCATATGACAACGTGTCAGCCATTACAGAACGCAACCAGAAAAAGGAAAGATCTTAATCTTAAAGCGTTAACTATCAGTCGGTCGCTATGGGTAATTAATTGGCGCCCGCTAAATCTCGGCGGTTTCCACTATACCGTTTGGCCGTATCACGTGGCACGTGAGCTAAGGGCTGGTCCTTTACACTCTCCCCCACCTACTCAAGTGGTGAAACCACGGGGAAACCAACAAACGGTACTGGACCATTCAAACAACGGTCAACCCCTCTACAAATTTCCATACCTCGGGCCTAAAGCATCCGGCAAATGTAAATTTGGACTACTGGTTCCGCCTACCCAAATGGTGAAACCCGGGAAAAACAAACAGTAGATGAACCATTCAAACAACGGTCAACCCCTCTACAAATTTCCATACCTCGGGCCTAAAGCATCCGGCAAATGTAAATTTGGACTACAGGGTCACCGACTGTTCCTACCCATGCACCCAATGTTATAACGCAACTGTAACAAAGCGCTCCAACAGAATACAGAAACAAACTAACACGAAACAGTAGAATCATCCTTAGCCTGCTACATGATTAACTATCGCACGACCCAGGGTCGTCTGTTTCCTTGCACAATCCTTTAATCAGAAGTTCGGGTTCGGGCAATACAAACACTTATCTAGGTGATTGACATCACCAACACGGTTTCACAACGGTGAATAATACGTTTTTCACAACGGTGAATAACTGGTCAGGGCGTGGTTTATAAACGAAACCGAACAGGAAGAACATGGGGACGGGTTGGTCTGGGGACAGAGTTCAGTTCCTCGTCTCGGACAAGTTCGTCAAGTCCCAAAAGTTCGTCTCGATCAGTAACATCGTTCGAGATCGGCATATCCCAGTCCTTCGGACAGTCTCTCCCAAAGTTGTTCAGTCTGTCCACGTAAACCAACTTCGGCTGAGCACGGGTCGACCTCGGTATTCGATAGAGCACAGGTCCACTTGGTCTTGATACCGGCGTGTCGACGGGGACAGTAGTACCATACCCATTGGCCAGGTTCGAATGCGGCTGGGCGCACTCGACCATTGTATCGAACAGTCCGATGCTGCACGAACTGTTGAAAGTGAGTTCGCACCAGACGATAGGTGCCCTGCATCTGGTGCAGGCGTTGATCCACCAACTCGTCCACTGTTTGGTCGCAGAGTTCTGTCGCCGAACCATCGCCAAAGACTAGGCCGATGGGCGCGATAACATCTCGTCCCACGAACAGGAGGTTGGGGCTGAATTTCGTACTCGAACGCTCGGTAGCGCGGTTCGCAGCCATCACTTCAGGCAAGAGGATGCTGGAGTCGTCTGGAAGGGACTCTTCCGGTCGAAGAGGAATTCGCGTAGTCTGCACCATCTCCACATGATGCGGTCGACGTGAGAGTTCGTCAGCGGAGGGTCGCGCGGAGTCGGGTTGGGGCTGATTCTCGAAATCGCACTCTTCAACGACGGTGAGACACGGGGCTCGCAGTTGAGAGGGCGCAGTCTGAGTCGGCCAATCGTTAACTTCTAGCGGAACGTCGTCAAACACGTTCTGCCGAGGAGAGGACAGCAGGATGTCTGGGTCACCAGCCACATCGACTTCTGTGGTTCGAGCAGGTAGCGACGCACTGGTTACAAGAATGTCAGATTCGAGCACTTGTGTCGGTACAGGACAGGGTCGAAAGTCGTCCTTCTTGGTGGGAAGAACGGCAAACACCTCCACATCCGCTTCGCTCATAGGTGGCGCAACAGTTCTTGCCAACGCTATTTTCCGACATCGCGCAGTTCCAGCTCCACGAGACAGTGCGTAGTCTCGTCCCTGCAGTTGAATTGACCGTTCGCGGAAATTCCAACTCGCGTTCTGCTGTTCCAGCCAATCGAGTCCCAGAATCATCTCGTTCAGCTCCTCGCTGACGAGGCACGGAATCTGGAAAATCCGCCCTGCGATTTCACCTTGCACAGTAATCTCGCCCAGCACACGAATGCTGGTGCCATTGGCCGCGTTCAGGAGCTGTCGCGATTCTCGCATGTCTTGAAGGCGTACTAACGAAGCAGGAATTAACGACATCTCGCTTCCTGTGTCAATCAGAGCGAGGATCTTGCGCCCATTTATCCGAAGTGGCAAGTACGCGTTAGTACTTCCTTGGATATATCTTGCGTTAGCTATCCTTTCTCCTTCTCCTTGACCTTGTACGTCTGTCCTTGCTTGTGGACAGTCTTTCCGGAAATGTCCTGGCTGCAAGCAGAGAAAGCACCGACCACCACTTCGTCGATTCCTTCGACCTTGCGTCTCTAAATTGTTTCTCGTTCCTCCCTCCGATCTCTGTCGATTTTCCATCGGCACATATCGAGGTTCTACCGAGTGTCTTTCTCTTCCGTCAGATGCTTGCAACGTTGGCCCACACCACCACTGTTCCATCTGCAGTTGACGCTGTTCCATGTTAGCCATTTGCTCCGACAATCTACGAAGCAATTCTTCGCTAGAACTGTCATCTGTTCGGATCGCTTGGATTCGTCCCGATCTACGCTCATGGTCTCCAGTTCTACCTCGAGTTGCTCGATTCGCCTCTAGTCGAATAGCACATCTGCACGCTGCTTCGAGGTTAGTCGGTTCGCGGTCTCTCACGCATAGGGCAAGCTCGGAGTCGTCTATTGCGTCGAGGAATGCATCGATGGCGACCATCTCACTCATCTCCGTGGGCGGACCAGCATAGGCCAGCACCATCAGGCGTCGGATGTCTTGCGCTAATTCTTGCAAGGACTCTTCTTTTCTCTGTTTTCGCGCACGAAGTTGCGTACGATATAATGTTGTCTGGTCCGAACATCCATATATGCTCCTAAGTCGCTTTATCAGATCGCTCGAGGATGACAGACCTGAGGCGTGAAATTCCCACAACAGATGCGCTGCTGGTCCTACCATGGCACACATCAATTGGTTCACCTTTTCGTCCTCGTCCCATCCATTCTGTCTCGAACAGATCTCAAACTTGACTAGAAACGCTTCCAGAGGCGTTTGACCATCAAATTTCTCTAGTTTCAGCCACTGCTTGTGTCTGTCTCTTGGTTGCTTCTTCGTTTCATCCTCCGTACATGATTTCGGTTCGATGGTCGGCTTATATCTCAACCCATCGCCTTCAACTAAAATCACTGGACGAGTTTCTAACGGACTGGTCACCAAGGGACGACTTAACGTTTGTCCGACTTCCGTGCACAGCCCAGGACCATTGCTTACACTTTTTCCACTCTGCTCGCAAATCTCACTGAGATGCCTACACAGTTCTTGTAGTGGTGCTAAAAGGTCTTGCAATTGTCCAGTCTGGGTCGTCGTCGTGTTCTTCTTTAGTCGTGAAGAATTAATGCTAGTTCCATCAACTTCTTCCATTCCCCTTGCGTACTCTTGTTGACATATACTCCTTTTCTTCACTTCACTGCCTCTTAATATCTCGCCTCTCCTTTCATCTTTCCGTTTCTCTATTTCGTCTCTGGTCTCATTATCAACTCTCGAACACCTTTCATTCTCTTCATCATCTTTTAAGCGCAATCTCCAACTTCTGAAATCACTTGTAAGTTTGGGCTGTCCTGTTTCATCCATTTCAACACACCCCACACTTCTGGAATCACTTGTAAACTTTCGCCCCCTTGATGTCGTCGCTATCTCATCGAAGGGGGACGGCGAGGGAGCAATGGATGGATGATTATGAAGAGGCGTTGTAGCTTGATAACCTAGAGAGTCAGAATTCGGAATAGGTTGCAAAACGGAATGGTTCATTGAATAGGAGTCGTATATTTCAGAGTTAGCGGTTATTCTACCAGGACGCCGCTCGAGTGGAATAAAGGACATATCGTCGCCGGTTCTCTGTCCGAGAACGCCCGCCGCCAGGGGTCGGGCTGGGTCCGACTGCTCCCTGCCGTAGTCTGCTTCTAATTGGCCTGACACCACGCTAGCGTGCCACAACTGCATGAGTCCTACTCGGGCATCCGCTCGGGCCTCGTCGTCCGCCGCGGTTGTAATTATAGTTTCCCTCTGATCCCGTGTGAATGCGTCTTCTGCTCGATCGCAGGCGGAGTTATTAATGTTCGAGTACACGTGGGCAGTATTAAGGGTTGAATCATGGGAGGAATGTTTTTGTTGGGTTGCCATTTTATCTTGCATCAGTTCACCAACAAACAACACACAAAGATTCGCGAACTTAATCACCACTCGCAGTGTATTATCATTAATGTAAAATCGCAAACAAACTGTCCGATTCAACTAAAATTACTAAAACCGGCCATATGACAACGTGTCAGCCATTACAGAACGCAACCAGAAAAAGGAAAGATCTTAATCTTAAAGCGTTAACTATCAGTCGGTCGCTATGGGTAATTAATTGGCGCCCGCTAAATCTCGGCGGTTTCCACTATACCGTTTGGCCGTATCACGTGGCACGTGAGCTAAGGGCTGGTCCTTTACAGGCCTACTATTTTTTAACTGCACAGGCGTGCTTCTAATACAGCCGTACGTAGACATCCATTTTAGAACTTCACATTTTGTGTATAATTGCAGGCTAGAAAAAGTCCAGGGTCTAAGGACTTAGACTCACAGAGAATGATATAAAAAATAGAAATCTTAAGGCATATAGATTATCGAGTTTGATATTCGTCCGTTTAAGCCAACACCAGAGCTCATCCAACGCCTCTACTTTCGGTCGATGTTAGCCCAGCAATTAAGAATTAAGGAACCGAAGTTTTGATAAAAGTTTAGGGGGGGTGTTTCGTGACACCGGCTCTGTAAATCTAAGCATCTAAACTTGATATAAGAATTGTTAACCGCCTGGTTTTCCAGTGGACTTCTCCAACAAATTAAGTCTTCTATAGGCCTCCTGCCATTATGGGCATAGCCTACGTGAAAGTTTACCAGTGCTTTAGATCAGTGGCGTAGCCAGGAATTTTTCATGGGGGGGGGTTTTATGACCGGAAACCCTGTTTTTTTGCTATTTTTTCTTACTTAAATGGAAAAATAACCTTAAAAAAACCTTTTTTCGGAGCCAATGGGGGGGGTTTTAACCCCCGAAACCCCCCCCTTGCCTACGCCACTGCTTTAGATGAAAATGGAAATCAAACCTGTTGAATTTTAAACGACGAATTGATCCGATGAGGACTGAGGAGTTCTTTTGCCCCTGTTCTATCCTTAAGAATTCAACGATACTACACACAGCGTCATCAGTTAATGCTTAGCCATTAGGTAATGGCGCCTGATAAATGTGTGATACATAATATATTGTCGCACAGGAGACATTGTCCTGTTGTATGTGACTTTCTGTAGGGGTCATTTTGGACAAAAGTATATACTCGGCATTCTAGGAAATGCGGTCCACATTGCGCTTAATGGAGGGATTCTCCTTGTAGCGCCTACTTCTTAAGGAACGTCTCCCAAGAGACTGTGCCGAGGACGATTCATCGGATCTACTGTGTCTTTACTTAATTCGCTCTCTATACATACATCTTTAATGTTGAGGCTTAGAAGCTGGAATCTCTTTGGACTGGATGGCTTAGAGAGGCGTTATAAAACTGATTGAATGAAAAACGAGGAAACGTCATCAACTGCAATGCAAGGATGCAATGAGGCAATGCAAGGATGCAATGAGGCAATGCGGGGGTGCAATGAGGCAATGCAAGGATACAGTGAGGCAATGCAAGGATGCAATGAGGCAATGCGGGGGTGCAATGAGGCAATGCAAGGATACAGTGAGGCAATGCAAGGATGCAATGAGGCAATGCGGGGGTGCAATGAGGCAATGCAAGGATGCAATGAGGCAATGCGGGGGTGCAATGAGGCAATGCAAGGATACAGTGAGGCAATGCAAGGATGCAATGAGGCAATGCGGGGGTGCAATGAGGCAATGCAAGGATACAGTGAGGCAATGCAAGGATGCAATGAGGCAATGCGGGGGTGCAATGAGGCAATGCAAGGATGCAATGAGGCAATGCGGGGGTGCAATGAGGCAATGCAAGGATACAGTGAGGCAATGCGGGGGTGCAGTAAGTAATGCAACGATGCAACGAATCAAAGCAAGGATGCAATGAGACAACGCAAAGATACCATGCAGCAATGCCGGAATGCAATTAGGAAATGCAATGATGCAATGGGGGCAATGCGGGGGTGCAATAGGTAATGCAACCAGGGGCTTCTATCCCCCCTAAGCAACCGGGCGCAATCCATCTTCCCCCCTTTTCTGAACCGGCCTTCCCCTATGTATGCAATATAATGTAATCTAGCGCATGCCCTCCTCTAGTGTGGGAATGAAGGTTTGTTTGGAGAGGGACAAACGAACATCCAGCAGACGATCGCCGAAGCATGTGTATAGCGCCGAGAAGGGACCTGGTATGGGGATGGAATGTGCCCCTCCCCATAAGAAATTTTTGCGATTTCCGCATTGCAATTTCAGCATTTTAAGCTGTCCTCTTAGCAAAATTACTCTACTATTTCAATGGAGGAATTACTGCCAAAATTGGGCAGCCATATGTTTTGCGCCTCTGATCAGTGTGCACTCGAGAGGCGTTACATAAATTTTTAGAGCACAATGCAATACAATAATATACAATGTATGTCCTACATTGTAAGCCCACGTTATAATGATGTTGCTTTACTAAGTGTTCAAGGACCAAATTTGACTGTCTGAAATTTGAAAGATAACATTGCAGAGAAGCCATTTAGGTCTAGTTGTGCAAAATAGTATTTGTATTAATATTTTTTTCAATTTTAATATGATTGTATTATTTATTAAAATAGTAAAATCATAACTATAATCATGTAATAGGAATTTTTTTATTATGGTAGGCCTATATTATAGCTGTTATAGCAGTTCATGTAATTCAAAAATGCAGATAGTAGCCTAACTAAAAATCAAAGTGTATAAAGTGTATACATTTTGCTAAAAACTATTAGGCCTACCACTTTGTCCAAATTTATATGGAAGGGAAGTATTTTCTGGGGAATTTTCCTCCTAGTGATGCCTAGATTGAACGCTGCCCTCAATGTCCGACCTTCCCCCCCCCAACCGACGTGAATTTTGGCTGTCTTCTGATTCCCCCCTATTTTTCACTGGGCGCAAGCTGCGCCCGCCAGGTATAGGGATAGAAGCCCCTGAATGCAACGATGCTGCGAATCAATGCAGGGATGCAATGGGGCAACGTAAGGATGCATTGCAATGAGGCAATGCAAAAATAAATATACGACACTGACGTGCGTAACTTTGCCTCATAAATAGCAGTACATTAACATGCATCACATTACTGCACTAATGCCACGCAGTTCAATAATGTGAAATCACGATACTAATTATTTATGACAGCATATTAATGTGCATGCATCACATTACTACATCAATGGCAGTTCATTATTGTGCCTCACATTACTGCCTTAGTGACTGTTCATCAACGAGCATAAGATTATTACATTTACGACCACGACAGTAGGCTACATGTAGGGGGAAGGCTTGTAATATGGGCTAGTGTGTAATATGGGCCTCGACTGTTTCTCCCACCTACCATGTCTGCGGAGAGCTCTTACTGTGGGATACAATCCGTCCACCGATTTCAACTTCCTGTTTTGAATGTGTCTCTATGCTCATAACCTCTGCACGAAACTATACAATGTTTTAGATTTTATGTAGATTTCTTATAAAAAATTTCGAACTTCAGCAGCTGTTGTGTGGCTTAATATTTGAGTTATGCTCTGCCTTTTGGTCTCAGAAGGTAGGAAATTTCTTCATCATGTAAAAACGCAACTATCTTGATATTTAAAACTTTCGTTGATCACGCTATAACGGATTTTCCCTAAGCATACCAGTGTGTGTAATATGGGCCAGTGATCGAATGTGTAATATGGGCTTCTGCCATTCATACAAGCACACAAAGTCGTGTAATATGGGCCACTTTCTGCACTAAGAAAAAAGTTTTCAAAATTACCATGGCGGTCCATATTACACACAGGGTTGTGTAATATGGTCCATTTTTCGTATTTATAAAAAAATAATTTACAAATTTATTTGAACAGATTAAAGAATAATTTCTTCATATTTGATCACAATTCACGCCAAGTAGTGCCTGGAATAAACGAAACGACGCATTCAACTACATCTGTACTGTAAAATAGTAAAGTTCCTTAGGGGGCCCATATTAGAAGCCTTTCCCTACGTTGATCACCCTAATAGTACTAGGCTACTGTCCATTCCGTTAAGTGACTTGTGTGACTTCGTTCGCAACATATTTAAGACTGAACTAATCCCATTTCTGATTCAAGATTCGGTCACTCTCGAATTGTTAAATTATTTAAAGCAGCAGGCCTATTAATATAAGTAGGCTATTTAAACTCAAGGCACTTCACATATCACTCAATCATGCATATAATTCGAGACAATGATCGGTGTCATAAACTGGCCAAGAGTTTACCATTGTCTAGCGGCCCTATAGCCTGCAGGAAGGTGGGCGTTAGAACAGATTATTATTTATAGACTTTTTATTTTAACAACCTCACGGTCAAACCGAACCACGGGACCGGTATTATAAAAGGAATACCTCCTGTTGTTGCACCCCGAAGTAAAAACTTCGTTCATCTGTACGTACTGTCAGGCTGATCGAGCTTCTTGTCTTTCTGCAATGCAGCACTGAGCTATGGCGAACTCTGGTCATGTCGCCTGGAATCGTCGCGCAGTCCTACACAAAATGTGCAGTTCTATGGATTTGGTCAGTTGCACAGAAGCACTTCTGTGCAGTTAGAACTTAGAAGTAGTAGAAAAGTCGATGTCATCTGACTGAGAACGATCTACCAATGACTACCATGCAGGATGGGAATGGAAAGTTTGTGCAGTTCTAAAACTTACTTTTAAAGAAGCCCTGGCTTCCTGTCATTTTGCCAATAACCCAGCGAGTCACTTCACCATGTTCGTTCTCTAGCCTTAAGATGTTGGATCGGGACCGCCTCTCTGTAGGAGTCTATCAGGAGCGCTATATACATGCTTCTGATAAACAAAACAAACATCTGGCCTGTCGGATCATAAAAAGGAATGCCTCTTATTCTAACTACCCAAGGCCAAACCGAAGCACCCGACCTGCAGGTCGTGAAATAAATGCTTTCCTGTTTAACATCAGTCCCAAAACACTTGACCTGTGACGCAGGGACTCCGCAGATTACTCCGCCATGCCACAACGTAGTGCCGTCCGTTCAACAACCAACGAGAGACGTTTGGTTGCATAGGACGGCCATAAAACCGTGACCGACAATTAGCCTGACGTCGGATGCGGTTGCCTAGGTGATGGATGGTCGCCTGGAATCGGTGAAACCGCGTTTTCGACGCAAACGAGTAAACTGCCCTGGGTGGAATAAGAAACAAGAACGGGGTCGCGTGACTTTAGAATGTTGATTAAATTTAATATAGGCCAATATTTCAGCAGTACTGTTGTTTGACCGATTGAATGAATAACCAATTGATTTTTGATTGTTTGTTCGATTAATTGATTAATTTATTGATTGGCTGTTTGACTGATTGACACTTACTTACTAATAATTATATCATAACCTAGAGTGGAGTGAACTAGATCTACGTTTCGGTCTATGCTAATCATACAATTAAGTTATCCATGCTGTCCCCTTAGGCTTCAGCGTACCCCGCTGATTTTACAGAATTATATGCAATGCATCATAGCCTATATACCGGCATAAGCGACTCTTCATTCATTGGACTGTGTAATTAAAAAATGGGTTCATATGTACATGTAGGCCTATAATTCCGGTCAACATGTTCAGGTTTGGCATCTTGGTCAGGTCATGTGTTTCAAACGGAGTGCATGGTTTGATTGGTTTCGCTTTCCTGGATTTCGTCAGTAACCTCCATAGAAAGATTTGCCACCAAGAGATGTGTGTAAAATGTAAATGCTACGCAATCTTTACATATAATATGGAAACTTATTGAAAGCAAAAGCGCTAATAACGTGACTTCGGCCTACTTGTGACACATTATAATCTACTCCTGGCATTGAGGCTCAAATCCTTCATCTTACCTGGGCCAGATTGTTACTGAAAAAGAGGAAACAGCCGAGATGCTCAATAAGTACTTCGGATCAGTTCTCACGAAGGAAGACATAACAAACGTACCAGAGCCAAATAAATTGTTCGAAGGCAGCGACGACCAGAAGTTGACAGATGTGTACATATCCAAAGAGGTGGTGATAAAGATGCTGGAAAACCTCAAAGAAGATAAAACTCCAGGAATCGACGAGATTCACCCAAAGTTCCTGAAAGAAGTGAGATACGAAGTAGGATCCATTCTGGCAGATATATTTAATGAATCGATGAAGTCTGGAGTAATTCCCAGAGACTGGAGAGATGCCATCGTCACTCCATTGTTTAAGAAAGGAAATAGGAGTGAGACAAGCAACTACAGACCCATCAGCCTAACCTGCATAATATGTAAGGTGTTGGAACAAATTGTAAAAAGGAGTATGATTGAACACCTGAAAGAGAATGAACTTATCAACAACAGCCAGCACGGGTTTATGAAGGGAAGATCCTGCCTAACCAATCTGTTAGATTTATTCGAGGATGTTTACGACAATCTGGACAAAAACAACTCGGTGGATCTGATCTATCTGGACTTTGCAAAGGCTTTCGACAAGGTACCACACAAACGATTAGCCAAGAAGTTGCAGGCATGCGGAATAGAAGGGTGTCTACTGAACTGGGTCACCAACTGGTTACAAGGGAGGAGACAACAAGTTCGAGTAACGGGCAAAAACTCAAGCTGGATAGATGTTACAAGTGGAGTACCACAGGGGTCGGTCTTAGGGCCACTGCTATTTGTAATTTTTATCAATGATATAGATGAAGGAATTGTCTCCAAAATCTCTAAGTTTGCTGACGACACAAAACTATGCGCAAAGGTGAACAACGAGGAGGAAGCCAACACCCTAAGAAATGATTTGGAAAGACTGTACAAGTGGTCCGAAGACTGGAATATGCTGTTCAATGTAGATAAATGTGCAGTGATGCACATGGGAAGAAAGAACATGGGGTTTGAATATGGAATGGGAGACAGGAAATTAAGAACAACAGAGGAGGAAAAAGATCTTGGAGTCATAATACACAAAAGTGCAAAACCATCAAGACAATGCAGAGAAGCAGCGAACAAAGCAAACAAAGTTCTGGGACACATAAAAAGAACAGTGGTCAGCAGAGAAAAAAACATCATCCTGAAGTTATTCAAAACTCTAGTCAGACCTCACCTAGAGTACTGTGTTCAGGCATGGAGTCCATACACACAGGAAGACAAGCAGGTGCTCGAAAAGGTGCAACGTCGAGCAACTAAGATGATAAGAGGTTATGGAACTTTAACATACGAAGAAAGATTGATAAACTGTGGATTGACAACACTGGAAAAGCGAAGATGCAGAGGAGATTTGATTGAGACTTACAAGCTGATGACACACAAAGAAATAACACCATACTCAAGATTTTTCCAATTGGCTGACAATAGAGGTTTAAGAGGACACCAATATAAAATATTCAGAAAATCCGAGGGTGCCATCAAGCAAAGATTTTTTAGCAGCAGAACAGTGAAGGCCTGGAACGAGCTGAGCGAAGAGACAGTGTCGGTGGAGACACTTATAAACTTCAAGGCCAAGCTAGGGCAAATAGGTTTTTAAAACATTGTAAAAGTGGTGGTTCTCACACAGATCAAGAGTCTCCTGAACCACCGTAAACCCTGTTATATTATATTATATTACGTCTGCCTTCTTGGATTCATCAGTTTTGTTCTTATCAATATTAATCATCCTCTTGGACCTTGCCGCATAGTTAGGATGTTTAGTATCTGAATGGCGCTTCAGTTTATTTGTTGGGTTTAGGCCTATCTATTCAACCGATACTCGACCATCAATATCACACTTATTCGTTTTAGGAAGCTACCAATTTCCTAAACGTGAAGCACATCCATAGATGGCAGCCCAGATTTCTTTAGCAAACCGAGGAAAGTCTATTATTTTATATTTAGAAGAGTGGTAGGCTATAAGTGGAATTTAGATTTGAAAACTAACTGGCAAAATTTAAATTAGTTACCGCAATACATCGAATGATGCAATGGAAAAGAATAAGTTACCATTTACGGTATCTTAAGATGCTCTGCTGTAGTAGGCAGCATTAAAAATTGCTGCTGCATCTTTTACAAATTTCTGAAGTGTCCAACTGACCCCTGGCAACTCGTCAGGTGACCCCCGTGAAGGGCCGTGATGTCACGACCCACAAGTTGAGAACCTCTGACGTAAGCCATTGCCTACACAGTACACCCGATCCAATTGTCCTTTTGCGAGGTCATGCACGAGACAGATGTTTCAGCAGGAAGCGAACATCATAAGTTATTCATTTGCGTAGATGACACAAAACAAATTTTCGGACTGTAACATCTGCCTCCGCGCAGGAAGGTCAGAATGTAAACCACACATTTTTTGTGCATATATGGGAACATTTAAGTAGCGCCCTTATCGGCTAGAGTCTAGAGGCGCTACAAAAATATGATTGCCTGACGACTTCTTCAAACGCCTGGCTAATTACCAGCCACAAATCATCTGCAGGCTGTATTATAGGCCTAATCATAGCAGCCATAATATTACCGGTATGGCAGAACGTTTTTAAAAGTAAGACTTTTACAAGGCGAATCAATCGGCCTATGCTACATTAACTTAAATAATAATTATTAAGCAAGTTTTCGTATATATAGCAGTAACAAACAATCACAAATAAAATCTTCTAGTTTGTTCAACCCTTTGGAAAAATAATTAGGCAATCTCCAATTCTGCTGAGGCAATGATAATAATAACAATAACAAAATCTCAAGTTTAAAAGAAATAGGCCTACCACACTTTGAAAATCACTTATATTGCAGTGATAATATGATTTTATTTCTATACCTTGCGACTTTTAATTATGTGATGACATGTTTGTTATTGAAAAGGAAATTTCAGACCCTTGTTCTAATCACTGTTGTGATGATCCTCAAAGTGATACAATTCTCGAACAATTTGAACAGATTAGTTATGAAGCAATATAGTTTTGTCATTACATTACTGCTGTTATAACCTAATATTAATTCATTTATCTTCATAAAAATATATAGGCCTATTACTCCTCTTCAAGGTTCCTGGTCAGCAGTGTCCCGATTCCAGCATGGCAAAACACTTAAAAAGGATAGTTAATTGGATCTCTTCAGCTTACACCAAAAAGAACTCAGACTTAGTATTCTGAGAGCAACGCCTGCTAATGAATTTCACGCAAGACTGAGATTTGTTCAGGGAATTCTCAGTGTAGCCGCTACACCAAGCGTGACTTACGCCTGTTTCATAATAATTACGGTCTCTGGGGAGCAAACGCAACCTCAGTGAGGGTTTCAAACAGAGGGGCCGACCACCGAGAAGCCTTCGGCGAAGGAACTGTTTTGCCGTGTAACGGTGTAGAAGAATGGATGAGGAGGGGTTTGGTGCTCTCTGATAGAAAGTTGATTCTGTTCTGAGGTAGTCCATAAAGGACATCCATAAATTATGGCAAGAGGAAGTCAAATTGCGTACAAGAATAGGCCTAGGCAGGTCATGATCGGTGTAAACGCCAGAATCTAATACTGGTAGCTTGCATGAAACTATGCCAGTAGGCTAGTAGGCATTTCCATACTATAAGCCTATTCACCAGTTCAGGACAAATGACAAAATAATGTCCCATCGGGTCACTTCGTCCTGTCCGCAGCCTCAAGTTTAGAATCGATTTAACAGTTAACCTAATGACTTAGTAGCAAAGATATTATGGGCCTACACCATTGCCTATGTGTTTGACTGTTTGTCTCTTATCTCTTCTAGTACCATAAGCGTCCTTTAATAGTATTTTTGGATAGGTCTATATAGGCTATAGGCCATAGGTCTGTGAGTGCGTTTTTCGTTGTGTCTAAATAATTTACTGAGTTGCTTGGGAGAATTGCTGTAAGTGAATTAGATGCAATTACAGAGACGCTTAGCAACAGTACTGTGCCCAAAACCATTCCGTTCACAAGTTATGAAGAATCGATAAGCATATAATTTTATATCCGTTTCCATGTGAATGGACTCCAAAAATATGGCATAGACGAAACTGCACAGTTTGTCTAACGGACAGACGAAACAAACAATGGACAAATTGCCAAATAGACTAACACACTCGCTATTGTGACGGTGCCAGTCTATGCAATTTCAGCTTGAAAGCAAAGTAGATTTATCTAACACCGAGCGATTGAAAGCTGTCCCGTCGCCACAGTCACGCCACTGATTGGCTGCAGTGTGCTGTACCGATAGCAGCATGTGGATTGAAACTTCACGATCACGTTCGGGTGGCGGTTGGATTGCGTCTTGGGGTCGCAATATGTGAAGTTGTGAACAACACGTATGCGCAATGCGCATAATATATATATATATATATATGTGTGTGTGTGTGTGTGTGTGTGTGTGTGTGTGTGTGTAGACACGATGCCAGAGACAGCCACTTCCTGTCCTGATATTTTAGCTTCAGCCAAACAGCTCTGCAATGACATAATTCAGCGCCCTCTTCCAAAGGCAATGCACTGTAATTCCGTCCATCAAAGAACCACCAATTCCACTACGCACGGTCGGCGGAAGACCAGACAATGATTCTATGGCGTGCGGACAGTCATCTTGTGTGGGATGCAGTAGTGGTGGACACACTTGCACCACCATAACCTGATGGTGCCGTCGCCTGATATACTGCATGCATCAGCAGCGGACGCCGAGATTGCTACGGCAAAGAAACTGGCCAAATACATCGCTGTCTTACGTACGCATGTCTTTGTACTTCTTGCCCTTGAGACCATAGGATCTGTTAGCACAGAATCAATAGACCAATTTTTTAAATCATATTTCTAGGCGGCAGCCAGAACCAATCTACAGGAAAAACGTTTCCTGCTTCAACGTCTCTAGAATTACTGTCGGTATCTGACGGTAGAATGTTTTGGCTTTTGTGGCACTCTAGCTGAAGTAGACTTAGGGGAGACGTAACGAGGCTTGCACTGTCATGTTCGCTTCGGTCAATAGCTAGGCTACTGCTCACCTCCTTGTTCATTGAAGTAGTTAGTAGGCATACTTTTGTTTTTGATGAAGAACATGAAATTAATAATTATTATAAATAATAATAAGAATTTAAAAATAACAATGACAAAGAAAAAGGAGAGTTAGCCTGACAGAAAGAGTCAGACGGACAGACAGACAGACAGACAGACAGACAGACAGACAGACAGACAGACAGACAAACAGACAGACAGAAAGACAGACAGACAGACAGAAAGACTGACAGACGGACAGAAAGACAGCCATAGAGAGATACATGCAGAGGCAGGCAGACAGACAGACAGATAGACAGCCTGACACAGAAAGACAGACAGAAAGACAGACAGACGGATGGACGATGATCGGCGGACAAAGAAGCCAATAAGATTAATTTACAAATAGACAGACGCGCTCACAGACTCATCCAAACACACAGACGCACACGTTTACGACTTCACATGCACACAGACGTAGAGAGACACATGCGGAGGCAGACAGACAGACAGACAGACTACTCAGTTCATTCATTCATTCATTCGTTCATTCATTCATTCCATCCATTCATTCATTCATTCTTTCGTTCGTTCGTTCATTCGTTCGTTCGTTCATTCATTCATTCATTCATTCATTCATTCATGAAACTGCTCACATGTGCTCCAAATTCCAGCACGACCGTGAAGAACAGTTACTAAGTGAAGCGGTCTTATATATTTCGCGCTTTAGCCAACGTGGGAATAATCAAGCATGATTTTTAATCTTTGCAATAATTCTGACGATTACAAGTTAATTAGTATTCGAGTTTTAACATCGTATTACGTCTGTCATGTCTGTTATTGTTTACCTAAAGGGAGTTTGAACTATTGAATCGTTTTGATGTGATTGGTTCAGACAATCGGCGTATACTATTAGTGATTGGTTCAGCCAATAGGCGTATACTATTTATTGCACGAATTCAAATACTTTTTAAGGTGTGTAAAAATACGTGACCGTTTAACCGTTTATAATAAGCTTACATCCCCAAAACTGGTGTTCAGTGCACAAGGTTGCTGCTTTATCTCCAATTGTTTTCCGACATTTGATAAGAGGCAGAATGCTTGTCTGATAGCCTCCTGCCATGGTTCCGATCCAAAATTTTAATCTTTTTTATTCTGAGCTTTTGTTGCTATTATTTTCTTTTGATTCGTCCGTCGACTTATGTGATGGGCATTCATCGACAAAATTGTCTTAATTGACAACATTCGAGATAAGATCAGAGACTGAATTGGTTTTCGTCAATTGAATATTATTAGAAAATCTCGATTTATAGGAAAGTGTCTGTTTATTACGAAGATCAGTGCCTAAAGTGTGGGAAAATAAATGCCTGGACGCCCATTACCTCTCCCAAAGGAGTGCCTGGACGCCACTTACCTTTCTAGTCTGTGCTCGCCCATAAGTGGCTGGACGGCGACGGTGTTAAGAATTTAAAAAAGTGCACGGACGCCGTCCATGACCGTCCAGGCACACTTTAAGCCCTGACGAAGATGACCAGTTATACTGTATGGCATTGACTTATCCGCCTCCTTTTCAACGGGATTGGGATCTCTTTACTTAGACGCGATATCTTTATTTAGACGAACGGGCTACTTCGTAGTTTCGAGTAGTGTTAGGCCTATATGCTACTTGAATAAGCTTGCTGTTTCAGTTGCGATAAAGTGTGATGGATGGATGGATCCGATTTGACTAGGGTCTATGACAACAAAGACCGTTACCCTGGACAGAAATTTGTCTGGCATATTACAGCACTTGTAGACTTATTGATGCCACACTTGGGAGCGAAGCGAGGAAGATAATGTTGTTTCAACGCATGCAATATTTATAGTGCCGATTTCAATTGTCCTTAAGGTGTGTAAAATTGATGGCATCAAGCCATCAAGTGTTTAACAACATCTTATTTCTCTCAGATCAGTTGACGACACCCTCCTAATTTTTCAGGTTTCAGACTGGCCTCTACCCGGGACAGTCGGCAACATTTTTCTGGCAGCGACATAAAGCTGTCGACGGCAGAATGTAGGAAAATGTAAAGTCTAAACATTTCATATTGAACCTTAGACCAAAGCAATGTTATGGGAAAAAATGGATAGCTTGTTCCTGCATAAAACGATTAGCGATAGCTTGTGGTTGTCAGGGCAACGCCAAACTGCATGGCCTTAGAGTGATTGCGCGGTTTGTGCACCAGTTACGGTACTGGTCAAAGAATAGATTATTTTGAAATATAAAGTATTGCTTTTATATCGCCATTAACATTCGAATTAAAGGATTCCAATCGTGGTTCATTCTGTCTCATGAGTTTGTTTCAGCACGGTATTGTTATTATTGCTATAATGACAATTATATTATTATTATTATTATTATTATTATTATTATTATTATTATTATTATTATTATTATTATTATTATTATTATTATTATTATTAATATTATTATTATTATTATTATTATTATTATCATCATTATCATTATTATTATTATTATCATCATCATCAGCAGCAGCATTATTATTATTATAATCTTCATCATTTATTATTATTATTATTATTATTATTATTATTATTATTATTATTAGTATTATTAGTATTATTATTATTATTATTATTGAAAGGCTAGTCCTTTTCCAAAGCGGGCATCGGGTTAACGAAAGAGCCCGTGAAGGCCACAAGGTTTGGGAATATTATTATTATTATTATTATTATTATTATTATTATTATTATTATTATTATTATTATTATTATTATACATCTTTATTGTTTCAACAAATATTGCAAACAATCAAACAGTCAAACAGTGCAACAGCTGTGTGCATTTGGGCGAGTCCAACCACCCTCATCAATGTCAATTAAGGGCTTAATAAATGAACCTGTGAAAGCCACAGCATTATAACGTTGAATAGTCATAGAAATACGTTGAAACAAGAAACTTGATTCTCGGGGATCCCCGGTTGCTTGTGTTAGACGCCGGCCCAAATCTGAGATGAAGTCTTGGCCTTTGTCGTTGATTGGGCCTAGGGTTTCCAAAGCCACCGGGACGAAAACATGAGCATCCAGGAGAGCACTGTATTTCTGATTCTTTCTGTCCTCCGCCATGCTAGCTGCTGAACCGGCTCGGATGGCTGAAGCGGTAAGGTAAGACGGTGCCAATGTGTCCACCACTGTGGCATCCCACACCAAACCTTATTATTATTATTATTATTATTATTATTATTATTATTATTATTATTATTATTTTTATATTTATATTTATTTTTATTTATTTTTTATTTATTTATTTATTTATTATTATTATTAATATTATTTATTAATTATTAATTATTATTATTATTATTATTATAAATTAATAATTAATTAATAATTAATTATTGTTATTATTATTATTATTATTATTAATTATTATTATCATGGCCTTAGAATAGTGCTTATTACACGGTTTGTGCAGCAGTAGGCTAACGATAGCGGGCAACTGATCATAGAATAGAATCAATAGATTATTTTGAAATAGCAATGTTCTTATATCGCCATTAACATTCGAATTAAAGGTTTCCAATCGTGGTTCATCTGTCTCTTGAGTTTCACCACGGTAGTGTTATTATGTTGCTATAATGACAATTGTAATAATAATATTATTATTATTGCTGTTGTAATTATTGTCTTTTTATATAGCGCACGTTCGGGGTAACTGTACAGAAGCACTCCCAGTTCAACAACGGCTAAATGATGTGGTTTTGGAATAGGAAGCCAGTGGAGTACATTCATCATGTGCTCCGTGACTTGATCAAATTTAACGCAAGACCCCGGTCTACGCCACTTTTGATTGAGCAAGTATATGCAAGTATATAAGTATCTTTATTAGCGTGAGATAAATGCCACACGTGATAACAGCGATGCATGTGACAAAGATGCACAAAACAATGCACTAATTATTATTATTATTGTTATTGTTATTGTTATTGTTATTGGCATTAAAAATAAGTCAGACTTAGCATTTCGTCATGCAGGTCTAATTCTGAACTAGCAGCTTAAAATTCTATGCAGGTCTACATATGGAACGAGAAGAACCAGGTTAGATGGAAAAAGTGGAAAAATCATTCAAACTATCATTATCAAGTTCTTATAATTGACTATATATATTGAGCAAAATGACGAAACATGCTTTGCAGTAGCGCATGAAAGTACGATTGTAGCCTATAACAACAGAAAGGACCTGTGGGGGTAAGAAAAGTTTATGTTGAAAGTCTATTAAATTCAAAGTCTGATGCATAGGTAGAAATCTATCACCTGCGCTAATTACTCCGAATGAATGGGACGAAAGAACTGCGACCAATATCGTTTATATGATTGGGGCAAAGTGAGTGTTGTCAATGAGAGAGCACGTCGAAAAGCTTCCAGTTCCTTCCTCCCAGATGGCACCCTGACACACATGCACACACACACACGCACGCACGCACACACACAAGTATCGTTCCAAACTGGAATTATTTCTCCGTGCCGTTCGACTCTGTTGACCATCGCCACGGAGGCGATAACTCCCTTGAGGAGAGTATTCACCATCGGACGATGCTCAAGGGCGTTTGCCAAGGACAAATTCCGCATAATCGTAGTCGGAGATGCCTCGCTTGTCTCCGGTGAGGAAGTCATCGAAATTCATGTTCCCGTCACGTCTAGAAGACCTTCTACCGAGGACGAAGTCGTCCCAGCTCTCCTCCGTGTCTCGAGGGCCCGAACGAGGATCGACGCGACGCGGTTGACCGCTCATCTGATGATGATGCAGCGATGAGCCATCGCCGGTGGATGCTGCTGCAGCCCCCGAGGGAACCGACTTCTGTCGAAGGACATCCCCGGTCGATCGCCTCCTTCTGTGGATTGTGTCAAGAGAAAGTCATCATCATCATCATCGTCGTCGTCACCGTCGTCGTCATCGTCGTCATCGTCATCATCGTCATCATCATCACCATCATCATCAGCAGCAGCATCATCATCGTCATTGTCATCGTCATCGTCATCGTCATCGTCATCATCATCATCATCATCATCATCATCATCATCATCATCATCATCATCATCATCATCATCATCATCATCATCATCATCATCATCATCATCATCATCATCATCATCATCATCATCATCATCATCATCATCATCGTCATCGTCACCGTCATCGTCATCGTCGTCATCGTCATCATCGTCATCATCATCACCATCATCATCATCATCATCATCAGCAGCAGCAGCATAGTCATCGTCATTGTCATCGTCATCATCATCATCATCGTCGTCGTCGTCGACAAAAGTGTCATGAGGTTGTCTATTTAAAATTGCGATGCCTGGAAGCTTAATCACACAAAGTTATTTTCGTTGGCAAATTAAATTGCGGCAAATAATTGGAAAAGAAACTTTTCAGTTCATTTTCATTTAATAATTTTTACTTTTTTTATTCAAATTTACGAAAAAAACAGTTTCACGTTTCTTGGCACAACAATTCGCAGTTTTATTCAGCGGACGGAAAGAACACGATTTACAATTTGCGCCGATTTTGCGGCTCTTGCCTTCTTTTTCTTCTTGTCACAATAATTCTATTATTAGAAGAAAAAGAGGGTTAAGTATTATTTAGAAACATTAACCAATGTATACAAAATTAATTGACTTAAAGAAAACTATTAGGAAAAGTTAAATTCTAAATCTGAAGATCCGTCCCTTCTACCCAAGGACGCGTCACAGTGACTACACTATGTAAGGGATATTCTTGAAGATGACGAACATAATAATTATAAGCTTACATTTATAACTTTATACGACAAAATAAACTATTCGGCAGAAAGCAATTAGCAATTTAGAGAAATTATTGTCAAATATACTTAAATTAATGCCTATACAATCATTACGTCTGCGTAACTTAAATTCTTCTCGATTGGAATACACCTAATTAAGATTAATTTAGATCTACTTTTGTCACCTAATTGTATAATTGACTTGATTGTTTTGATAGAAAAGCTGCAAATAAAGCGACATTTTGATGCAAATTTTGTGGAGTTCATCAATTTTGTTTCTTTCTTTCTTACGGAATTCTAACCGAGTTTATTTTATTTCTCGTTCAGACCAATTCAATCCATCGAAATGCACAGAGTCAGGGTTTATGCACGTTTACGACTTGCTTTATCGCTCTGAACTCATCCCATAATCCGTAATCCGCCATGAAGCATAGAGAGCTTCGCGACTTTCGTCCCCAACTAGTCCAGACTTAGCAGCTTCTCAGCCTTCTCTCTGTCTGCCAGATTGCATGTCTGTCTGTCTCTGTATCTGTATGTCTGCCTGTCTCTTTCTCTCTGTCTGTCTTTCTCTTTCTCTCTCTCTCTCTCTGGTCTCTTGGACCGCTTCTTTATTGTTTCCTAGACAACTCAGCTGACTCGATGCAACGCTCGTGAATAGGCGATGCCCTTCGCTGCTGCTGAGTATCCATTTAGAAGAAATTTGGAGTTTACAATTACTATTACTACTACTACCACTACTACTGCTAGAGACTACTACTTTGCAATAAATTCCACCAAGATTACTGTCACTACTAGTACTACTACTACTACTACTACTACTACTACTACTACTACTACTACTACTACTACTACTACTACTACTACTACTACTACTACTACTACTACTACTACTACTACTACTACTACTACTACTACTACTACTACTACTACTACTACTACTACTACTACTACTACTACTACTACTACTACTACTACTACTACTACTACTACTACTACTACTACTACTACTACTACTACTACTACTACTACTACTACTACTACTACTACTACTACTACTACTACTACTACTACTACTACTACTACTACTACTACTACTACTACTACTACTACTACTACTACTACTACTACTACTACTACTACTACTACTACTACTACTACTACTACTACTACTACTACTACTACTACTACTACTACTACTACTACTACTACTACAACAATAACAGCCACTACATCTATTGCGACAACCATTACTACAACTGTTACAAAGCTTACTGTCCAGGGCTGTTTTTAAGGAATTTTTAGAACTGCACAATCCCTTCTTTCCTTTCCCATCCTCCATGGTAAATTACTTCCAATCGGAGGAAAATGACCTTTTTTGCTAGTTTTTACTGTACAGAAGTGCTTCTACAACTGCACAAATCCGTTTAGAACTGCACATTTTGTGTACAACTGCACTTTAAAAAAGCCCTGTTACCACCACTGCTAATCCTATTACTACTATTGATATTATTGTTATCAAGTTCATAGGTATTTAGAGATAACCTCGTGTGCGTCCTCTTGACGTTAGCGCCGATGAAATCCCAATAGGCGTCATCGTTCTTATGTCCCAGGACTCTCTTGTCTCCGACTAGGAAGTCCATGTACTTCTCCCCAGGGTGATGTCCAGCTCTTTTCTGTTCGTCCGTCAAGAACCCATCGTAGTCTTCCCTTCCGTGGAACGGGCGCTTGTTCCAGTTGCTTACACTCCTCTCCACTCTCTTTTCCAGGTGGTACTGAGGCTTTGCATCGACCACGCACACCAGACCGGCGGCGTAGAGGAGAAGTGGTAGAATAAGGATTCCCAAAGACGACATCACTGCTTTCGTGGATTCCAGGCCACTCCTCGCGACTTCAACCCGGAAAAAAATAATTCGGTGGAATTATTTCCACTTTTCCTGCTTGGAGATCCCGCGTGGAGACTGAGTTGTCTTCTTTAGTTGGAGCGATTGTGATCCGGTTTAGAGCAGAGGTAGGTACGATTCTCCGCAAAAACAACCTCCTCTCACACTCTCGAAGTAAGTCCAGATCCTGCTGGAGATCCTTCCCGTCGCAGACTGTGAACCGTGGAAGAGACGACTGTGGAATAACAGGTGGAAGACTATCCGACCGATGAGCTGGAGTCGTCAACTGATGTCTGCTGCGTCGCATCAGGTCATCGGTATTTATCGGAACCGATTCCAGTCAACAGCCATTGCCAGCCACGGATGCAGTCGATCGCTGGGGACAGACAGACAGACAGACAGACAGACAGACAGACAGACAGACAGACAGGCAGGCAGACAGACAGACAGACAGACAGGCAGACAGACAGACAGACAGACAGGCAGACAGACAGGCAGACAGACAGGCAGACAGACAGACAGGCAGGCAGACAGATAGACAGACAGACAGACAGGCAGACAGACAGACAGGCAGGCAGACAGATAGACAGACCGACAGACAGACAGACAGACAGGCAGGCAGACAGATAGACAGATAGACAGACCGACAGACAGACAGACAGTCAGACAGACAGACAGTCAGACAGACAGACAGACAGGCAGGCAGACAGACAGACAGACAGGCAGGCAGACAGACAGACAGAAAAGTAGACAGACAGACAGGCAAACATACAGAAAAACAGAGAGTGCAAGAGACAAACAGAGTGAAAGAGACACACACACACAGACAGAGACAAAGACAGAGACAGAGACAGACAGAGGCAGAGAGACAGAGTGAGAGATGGAGAGAGACAGGGAAAGAAAGACAGATATGAGAACTGACAGAAAGACGGACTGATGGTTTCCACACATTCCGGACATTTCCCGCCAAGCGACATTCTCCTGTCCTCTCCCACACAGCTCCGTCTGCCATCTTTTCCCATCATTCATTTCTCTTCTGGCTCCAAGCTCTATGGCGACGTTTTGTGAAGCGCTGCAGCGATCTGTTTTTTTCAGCAGCAGAATAGATGAAGCTGATTCTGGTCCACAGAAGTCAATTCATCCGGGAATGATCGTCGATCTGAAACCCTGTAAAACCCTTGACGCCTCGGATGCCACATTCGTGTTATTCCCTCCACTTGCTTTCACCACGTACGTCTCCTCGATCAGGCACAAAATCGCTTTTTCACACACTCGCACCGTGAGTCGAACGCACACACGCACAGACGTAGACTGCGTAAGACAAAGATTGAAAGGAAAAAGGAGGAAAAAGAATGGAGTGTATTGGAATGGTATACGGAATAGTGAATGGATTGGGATTGAAGGGAAAGGAATGTGGAAGGGAGGACTGGAACGGATTTGAATGGAACGGAACTAAAAGTGAATGGAATAACGAATAAAATGGAAAGTAGACAAGATAGATGCTATAGGAAGAAATAAGGATTAATTGGTCAACTATCAAACACAGCCTTCTTTCAAACTGTCTGCTGCAAGCAACCCATGCATTCTCAAACTACCCATCACTTGCAAACGGACTTAAAGAAACGCACTTAGACTCTAGACAAAATTGCCCATGTTACTGGGTGGACTGCGATATGAAACCTGAGTCTGAATCGAAAGAAAATTCACAGGAGATGTTTATCCTCAGTGTTTAATCTAGTCACCTTCCTCTTGGGGGGGAATTCAGGTTTGGGGGAGGGGGTGACAAGCGAGCGTTCCTGAGGAGCTCGTGAGGCGGTTAGCGCCGAGAGGGGAGGGAAAGGTATAGGGAGGAGATGTGCCCCTCCCCCATAAGAAATTTGTGAATTTTCGCATTGCAATGGTGGCATTTAAAGATGTCGTCTTAGCAAAATAGCTGTAGTTTCTTTTCAATGCTGATAAGCGTGGCCTAAGACTTCAATGTTTTATAGGCTATATAATTATGATAAATTCTTTCTGAGTTTTCACATTGTAATGATGTACCCCTTTTACTTAATTAGGCTACTTCAATACTGATAATAAGAGTTGTTTAAGATTTCAGTGTAAGCCCCTGTGCATAATCTAATTATAATTTCAATAACAATTTCTTTATGTATTGAGTTCAGCAGCCCAGTTCTGTTGCTGCTGGGTTATTATAATGAATAGCTGCAGACGTGAGTATTATTAGCCCATTTAAGCTGACTTTTCAGCACCGGAATCAGCTTTTTCCTGTTTTCCAAGATGGTCCTGAATTGCTGACCAGGACAGACTTTGCAGAAATAATAACAAATGGTACATAAATCAACCAAGAACTAATAAACTACCGGTATCAAAATCGAGAAGCCATGTAGTAATTGTGTTGTTTTGCTAGGTGTTCAAGGAACAAAACATTTTGAAATATGACAATTTTAAATTGTAAAGATAGCACTGGAGAGAAACCATTCAGTTAAACAAAAATGGTATTTGTACAAATCGGCCTATTAACGGTAAGCTATAGGCCTACTCATTTTAAAAAGAATGTATCATTAATTATAATAGTAAGTAATAACATCATAGGCCTAATCATACAGCCTAGTTGTACATAATATCACGGTATATCATAACAGTTCATGTAATAGTCCTTCAATGATGTAAACAACAACTAAAATTATTATAATTTTTGTCAAATTTTTCTAGATGGGATGTCATCTCTAGTTGGAAAAAATAGAATCTGGAGAAATATATTCAGTAAGTTATGCTCACTGTAATATGATAGCAGCATATAGGCTACTATAGGCTTAATGGCAAATAACCGCATTAAAATCATATAGGAGGGCGACACTGATCATCTTTGATATGGCGGACTTGGCGGTGTCGCATATATGCATTTATGCATAATATATTGTATTGTCTTTGATCATTTGTATATATTATACACAAATGGTCAAAGACAATACAATATATATATATAAACCGCATATGCGTCTATGCTAGACAGTCAATTTATACCGTATACGCATTGTGAATTTGTGACAACAAATAGCCTCGCAGTATCAAAGCATCGTGATGTTGTGAGACTGACCACTGTGGCATTCAGCTGTTATAATTATGTAGGCTTATCATCATTCATGCCGTTCATGCGTTATCGTCTAGAATTATGTAGCGATGTCGACCTATATATAATAGATGGTCCATCATGGACGGTAGTCTAATGCGCTTCTGCTGCCCCGCAAACGCCACAATGGCTACATTTTCTAAAAAACACGGGAACATCGGTGTAGCAATGCAGATAGGAACCTCTTCACCGCTGCATTGACGGCCCTAGGACATGCTCTAAACCCGCTCCTCCCTCCTATAAAGACGCTCCCCCATTACCAACTACTATACCAACAACTCCGCAGCTGGCTGTTCTCTGCCAGTGCCAGTCCCAAGCTTGGATAAAGGAGGAGGGCGACACTATAATCATCTTTGATATGGCAATGTCGCTAAACACGCATCAAGCGAAACTATACCAACTGGCAAACTATCTATTATATTATCAAACTATTTGATAGAAATAGTGCCAACTAACTATGCTCAGTTATCAAGCATTGAGCAAGTTTATTGGTCTAAATGACTAAATATAAATAAATGTTTTAGTAATAGTAATGTCAGACGTTTTTATTGTTGAGATCCAACGCTGTTCCGTCGAGTAATATCGTATGCAACTATGCATATATTATGCATGCTCCGATCCACCGATGTTTGCGATGTGGGTGAGTGTAACTTAGTTTAGATTGAGATATATGAGGGAGGGTCGACCCCAGTTGGGATTGAGGGTCACAGATCGACGATGGGATACGAGCGGAAAGATGGAAAATAGATGAACGGGAAAGGCAAGGGAAGGGAGGAAAAGATATCGGCGAACAGATGTAGCCTAGTTGGGAGAGATTGGAGCGGAATAGGCCTAGGCCTATATATGAGCGAAAATGAAAGAGGATTTAGAAGTTGAATGGGAGAGCATGGTAAAGAATGAAGGGAAGCGAAGGCAAGAGAAGGCAAAGAAAAGAAAAGAAAGGGAGAGATGGAAATAGAATGAATTAAACCACAATCAGATATTAAATGCAGTGGCGGCGCCAGAATTTCAGGGTTTTTTTTGGGGGGGGGGGAGCTGAATCCTCGCGGAGGACATTTTTTTCCATTCTTATCCGCCAACATTTCTGACGACCTTTTTAAAGTCGTCCGGTCGAAAATCGTGTAAATATTTCAGTTGTGCGTGTAAAAAAACCGGATGGCCATTTTTTTTTTGGGGGGGGGGGATTAGCCCCGGGTTGCCTTTTATAGGGGGCTTAGCCCCTAGCCCTCCTAGCGCCGCCACTGATTAAAGGACCGGCAATAGCAAAAATCTAACGCAGGATGATAAGTAATAACATAATAATAATTAATTGGACAAGAACGCTGACTAATAATAATAATAATAATAATAATAATAATAATAATAATAATAATAATAATAATAATAATAATAATAATAATAATAATATTCATTTTAATGATTCAATCTGACACACCGCAGAATGATTACAAGTACATGTTATACGAAATACGGCTCACTGTAGCACGACACGCAGGTCGGCTTTACAGCAGTGGGTTCGGTAACTTAACTAATTAAATGGCCTAAGTACTGGATCACTTCTGGTCGGCCAAGCCAGAAGTGGGAGGGGCTATCTTTATTTTTTGCAGATCCCGAGTCAAACAACACAACAGCAAAGCGCCAATGGCAGCTAACAGAAACTTTAATAAATTAATGCCCTGAGCGAGGCTTGAACCCGGGTCGCGCGGATGACTCAGTTTAACGGCCAGCGCTCTCTCCACTGAGCTACTGGCTGATGACCATTCTAACTATCTAATTGGCTAACAATTTTGTGCCGGGAGCAAATCTGAATCGTTGTGATTCGCATTCATAAATCTTTGTTGCAACTAAATCACAATCATCTGTATTTTTAATTAAATTGACAATTATAATAATAATACTTTAAATTAACACCTTTTTATCGTTTCATCTTCACCTTATGTAATGTGATTTTGTGACTGATAGTCGCTTATTTGTTCAATTTCCTTGGCGCAATGGTTGTGTCATTGTAACTGACAACCTTCTATAATAGGAAGTGAGGGACAAGATTTCGTCCAACATCATAATAATGATGCGGCGGGATAAACAGGAAGAACTTGAGACATTGTGTAGCGAGTTAGAGGAAAACGCGAAAAAGGGTAATAGTAGACCGGTCTTTCAAACAGTGAAGCGGCTTACGGGATCGTTCGTCCCTCGTACCACGACCATCAGGGGTGCCTTCGGCAAGAAAATTGTCGAACCAGAGAGAGTGAATCAGAGATGGAAAGCATGGGCGGAATTTATCAGGGGCTAGGGACGCTAAACCCCCAAGAAATCCCAGATTCATGTTTCTTACCGTTTAAATTGTATCTTTTTCGGGCTTAGCCCCCAAGTACTTTCAACCAAATGACCAAAAAGTCATCAACTTTATCGGCCGGGAAATATATAGTGATTTTCATGAGAATTGAACTTGACGACTAAAAAACGGTCATCAACTTTTTGGGCCGACACGAGAAAATGTCGGCGCCGCTCGTTCTGCATCAAGTTTTTTTTAGCCCACCCCAAAAAAACGAAAACCAAACTCCGCCCATAATGGAAAGAATACTGCGAGGAACTACACATTGAAGCAGACGATCACGTAGAGACTGACATCCAGGAAAGGGAACCACCACCGCTGAAGGAAGAGATCAGGCGTGCAGTAATGAAGTCGGCGTCACGAAAGGCACCAGGTCCGGATGACGTGGCAGCTGAATTACTGAGGTTTGGAGGAGAGATGACAGTGACCAAACTACATGAGATATGTACGGAGGTGTGGAAGACCGGAGTATGGCCGGAAGAAAGGACTCAATCAACATTCATCCCACTTCCCAAGAAGGGTGACCCGCTCCAGTGTGACAATTACAGAACCATCGCACTGGTCTCGCACGCAAGCAAAATTTTGCTGCGCGTTATGCTAGACCGCATGCAAAACAAGCTTGAAATGGAGATTTCCCAGGAACAAGCGGGCTTTAGACCAAGAAGAGGTACAAGAGACCAGATTGTGAACCTCAGGATCATAATAGAGAAAGCAAGAGAAAGAAATCAACCACTCTACCTTTGTTTCATTTACTTTACTATAAGGCCTTTGATAGGGTCAGACACGATCAGCTATGGCTGACCATGCTAGAAATGGACTTTCCACCTCTTCTAGTCCAGCTGCTAAGAAATGTGTACAGACAACAACGGGCAAAATAATGTAAGAACAGACGACCACACTTCGGCATGGTTCAAGGTTAAAAAAGGTGTTCGACAGGGCTGCAACCTCTCCCCATGTCGGTTTAACATTTTAGCAGAACAAATTATGCGAAACGCACTAACAGGTTTCGCCGGTGGATTCAGGATTGGCGGAAGAACCATCAATAATTATAACCTGAGATATGATGACGATATCGTCCTACTGGCCACAACAGAAGAACTGCAAGAACTCGTGAAACAAGTCGCAAGTGCTGTAGAAGAATATGCTATGTCAATCAACGTAACAAAGACGAAAGTTATGACGAATACTGAAGAGGTGCTCGAAACGGTGGTGGGCACGGGAAGACTGGAACAAGTGAATTTCTTTGTATATTTAGGGAGTAGGATAGCAAAAGATGGGAATTGTGTGAATGAAGTTAAATCAAGGCTAGCCACGGGGATGACTGTCATGACCAAATTGACGAAGATTTGGATGAACAAATAAATCAGCATCGACACCAATTTGCGGTTGATGAAGGCTTTGGTGTGGCCAGTAGCGACGTATGCACAGTGATTTCCGATTTCCGCCAGGATTTTCGCTTTTTTGGGGGATGGGGTGGTAGCCCGGAGGAAACTTTCCATTTTCATCTACCAAAATTTCTGACAACCTTTTCTAGTCATCCGGTAGAAAATCGTGGAAATATTTTAGTTTGCATGTAAAAAAACCCGGATGGCCTGTTTTAAAGGGGGGATTAACCTTTTATAGCGGGGGGGCTTAGCCTCCTAGCCCCCCTAGCACTGCCACTGCGTATGGATGCGAAGCATGGGCTCTGAAGAAGGATGAAGAAAAGCGAATTCAAGCGTTTGAGAACAAGTGTATCAGAAAGTTGCTGAGAATTCCATGAAAAAAAAATGATGAATAACGAACAGGTGTATGTGTCAGCGGGAGCCAGAAGAGGACTATTGGCCCACACCAAAAATGGAAAACTTCGATATTTTGGTCATACCATGAGATAGCAAAAACGATAACATCGAAAGCAGCATCATGGCGGGTTTTGTGGAGGGGAACCGAGGACGAGGAAGGCCGAGGATATCTTGGATCGACAACGTTCTGAACTGGACAGGACTTGTATACGCTCTGACTTAATGAGCGCGAAAAGGACAGAAGACTGGGCATTAAAGGTCCATTCATGTAGCCAACCGTCGCGATGCGACGATGGCGACATGACATGACAAAATAATGATGAAATATATATATATATATATATTCATTTAATGACAAAACCAAGTGACACACCGCACATGGGTATATAAAGAGATATAGAAAATAATATAAAAAAGCATTGAAAATGTCTTCTTTAGTAACGGTCATTCAGTTAGATAGGCATATAGAGATAAGGGGGATGATGATGACGATGATGATGATGATGATAATGATGATGATGATGATGATGATGATGATGATGGAAAGGGAAGATGTAGGAGATATTGCCTTTTGTATAGTGGGAAAAAGGAAGAAAATGGAAAGAAGGAAATAAATAGTGCATGTTTGGAATGGATGATAATTAATGGATGCAAAGGTTTTGGAAGAAAAGTCTGAAGAAAGCGAACAAAACAAAAGGTTTCTAAGCAGAAGAAAATTTCAGAGGAAGTGAATGGTAGAAGTGTAAATGAATTAAATAAATGAAAGAAATGCAAGGTGCTATAGGAAAGGAATTAAATGGAATAAAGAGCACGCCATAGAACGGACTGGCGTAGGAAAGTACATCATGGGAGGAAATAAAGGGGAAGTGGAGGAAATGGAAGGGGGAAGGTTAGAGAAGGGGAGCAGAAAGCAGTTTCATATTTTGTCGAAGCACTTAACTGTAACAAAGATGGAGAGCAGAGGCGTGACATCATTCACTCTGTCTTCGTTATCCTCCCAATTCATTTTCCACCGTCAGCCAAATGTCCTTAGAGGCAATGTCGGAATAAAGACGCCCAGACAGACAGAAAGACGGGCAGAAAGACGGACAGAAAGACAGGCAGAAAGACGGACAGAAAGACAGGCAGAAAGACCGACAGAAGAACGGACAGTAGCCTAGATGAGACGGAGAGGCGGACAAAGGATGGGGCAGATGTATGGAAAGAGAGACAGTGCATGAGTTGGAGCCACATATAGTGGAGTGGACGATCAGTAAAGAAGGAAGGGAAGAGGAGAAGAACAGAAAAAAGACGAAGACCTATTACTATGCGCGCACGCGTACATGCGGTTCATCATTCTCTGTCGTGACAGGGAATTAGCTATCGGCTGTAGACTGGGTGCTAATTAATATATTATTATAGTATCGTGCTATCTCAGTTCATTCATTCATTCATTCATTCATTCATTCAATCATTCGTTCATTCATTCATTCATTCAATCATTCGTTCGTTCGTTCATTCATTCATTCATTCATTCATTCATTCGTTCATTCATTCGTTCATTCATTCGTTCGTTCATTCATTCATTCATTCATTCATTCATTTACGTAATGGGATAAAATATTGCATCAGTCGACTGTAATTTGACCAATTTTGACCACGAGACTACAGTCCAAGTAGACGAAGTCGATCGAGTCTATCGTCGGCCGGGCCAAATCGATCGTATAATTATAAAGCCACGACTCGGCAGCACGACACTTAATCCCGCGACACTTAATACCGCGACAGTTAGTACCGGACACTTAATCCCTGCGACATTTAATCCCGTGCCAGTCAGTGGCGTAACAATAGGGTAGACTGGGTAGACAAAGTCTAGGGGCCCCCGAGTGTAGAGGCCCCAGAGGGGCCCCCGAGTTCCTAGTTACGCCACTGTTATAAGTGATAATACATTTCAATATTCACATTTTGTCTAGGGGCCCCCGAGTTCCTAGTTACGTCACTGGTGCCAGTTAATCCCGCGATATAATTAGCCTATAGTGAATCTCGTCGACATTTAATTCCAACGACATAATATGATCACGCGACGTTTGATAACGCGACACTTAATACCAGTCCTGTAGGCTACACACGTGATTACGAATAATTATTTGTACGACTATTGATGTCCAGCCAATTAGCTAGTGGTTCGACTATTGTTGTCCAGTAACTGTTGTCCACATAGCCAATTAGGTTCAGGTTTTCTGTTGTAGGCTACATCTGTACATAACACAGTATTATAAAGGGTTTTAAACAGGATTTGCGAAGTTTAGTCTACGATAAGGAAGTGACATGGAGGCGAATTTGTTCTCTTTGATTCTGGACCTGTGGAGAACAGACTGATTATACTGGGCTCCGAAGCACTATTGGATGGCTTGGCAAGAGCCGACGTCTGGTTAGCCGATGAGACTTTTTCTGTTGTCTATTTGACTGCAAAGGCTGGACTCTTTTAAACAATGGTGAATATTGCTGTGAATATTGCTTTATGGAATTTTAACGGTTTTTATAATGCTACTAGCTGTACCTCGCCACGCGTTGCTGTGGCTGAAAAGACTCTCCCTCCCACCCTCACTCCCTACTTCCCTTCCTCTGTCTCCCTTCCTGCCTCTGTCCTCCTAAGTCTGTTTTTCTGAGAGGCATTATTTTTATGAAGTAAAGCAGATCGATTGGACTGAAAGAGAAGAAAGGAAGTTATGAGGAAACACATATTTATAAATATGGCGCCGCACACCAAAACCAGGATGAAAGTATGACAGTGATTTAAAAATATTAATCCATGAAATTTAATGAATTAAAAGTTAAATATCTCCGATGTGTAATCTGCGACTTAATGCTGGTTTAGATGTGTGAGAAATGGCGCTATAAAAACGCGCGCAACGAATGCAAGGTTGTGTGAGTTCAGATTTAGCGCATTGCGTTTTTTGCCAAAAAGCATATACAAACCCGCTCGTATGTAAGGTTTGAAAGTAATCGGTGAAGAAGGATCACGCTATTCGAATGAAGCCCACTCTGAAAGCAATCGGTGAAGACGCTTTGAAAGAAGAAACCGTTTATTTGAAATGGATTTGAATTGTGTACGCGCGCCTTCGAATGGAACGTGCAAAAGATGGCGCTATAATCGCAAAATTGTGCACGGATACGAATGAAAATTGTTGGTGAAAACGGCCGCACTCGGGTGAAAAATTGAAATCGGAATTAGAATTGTGTTTTTTGGTTTGAACCCGTATTTTTGTGTGAAAAGGAAATAAGTAGACACGAAACTAATATTTCATTGCTTGATATCGAATGGAACGGTTTGCGAAGAAATACATGTACATACAAAAGTAATAATACGAAACTAAATGCGAGTGATGAACAGCACTACGCTCTGAAGAAATAAATAAAATGGCGGACTGCGTGAAAGTTGAAATCGGATTGGGATTTAAAGTTGTGTTTTTTGGTGGAAAAGATTGCGCTTTTCCCCAAAAGGCATTATAACAACACGCTTGTGTTCGAATGGAAGGGTTTGCGAAAAATTTGAAAAGAATCGGTGAGGAACTTATCGAGTTCTGAGGCCACAAAAGTAACGTTTTACATTTTTATTTATATAGATTTGACTGCTATTTTATTTTCGTGGTATTAAGTGTCGCGCTATCAAATGTCGTGTGATTATGATTCGGCGGGATTAAATAACGCCGGGATTAAATGTCGCCGGGATTAATTGTCGCAGGGATTAAGTGTCCGGTACTAACTGTGTCGCGGAATTAAATGTGATGGAACCCACGACTCGATCGACTGCGGGCATAGGCGCAACCACCCTATGGGACCCACGGAACGCGTCCTTCCAACTTTTGAGTGGTCCCCTAACTTTATTATTATGGTCCCCCCAACTTTTAGGACGTTATTCATATGGTCCCCCAACTTTTAGGACGTGATTGCACCTATGACTGCGGGGTAGGCCTATGTTAATGTTATGCGAGCCGCTCTATCTGACAACACAGCTATGTTGATGATAGGCCTAATAGTAATAGCGTTTCAAGATTTGATTTGCTATTATTTTTAAGTGGAGCCGAAATCGTAATAATATAATTTCATTATATTTCAGTTATGTTTCAGTTTTGTATTATTGCATGATTAGGCATAGACCCAGTTATGTAATAATACAAAACTCTAAGTTTATAGTAATGCCACTTTGATGTTGCAGATTTAGAATAATATTTTAACATTAGCCTATAGGCCTATTCGTGGTCATAAGCAATTAGGCGTAGTAAGCGTGGCAATTGCCCACCGAAATTTCGGGCGAGACTGTTTTTCGGGCAAATAGGCCCACAAATTTGATACAACACAATATACATAAAATTATAGTCCTATATATATATATGAATGTATGCGCAAGAACAGAAGTTCTGCTTTTGTAGGGGGACATAGACCTATAAGCGCACGACGTCAATTATTCCGGATTTATTTTTTCGGGTAGAAATGAAATCTTGGCACACACACTGCCGAAATGTCCCCTAAATATACGCCTTTTTGTGATTTCTTAATATTTATTTTCCATAGAATGAAGCTAAGAATTTTATTAATAGACTAAAAGAACAGATTTGGAAGGTATGTGTCGAGGAAGATCTTAAGAAATCATTTATTTACTGCGAAATTCTACTGAGAATAAATTAAACAGAGCAATTGGTATACGTGACTCTGCATCCAAACTCGTCCGTTCACCTTAAAGATCTTGGCTGAAAAACCTGGCGACAAGTCTTGGAGCTCAAAGTTAGTAAGTTATTTAGTGGCCGAGATGTCAGCAGCCTATCGCATTCTGGAGTTGGCAGCGATGAATAATTTGAAGACTGACCGGGTGCGCTATTATTACCGCAGGAGCTGCTCAAACGTAATGCACTGCCCAACCTCCCCCACAGCCTTCCATCTTGGGGAATCGTAGGGATTCCATTTTACCTCTTCACTGGCTGCGGGAACCATCCGATCGTACACCTGTCTTACAGAGCTTTTTAACGTATCATTCAAGATATCCCTTAAAAAACTCTGCTGTCTAGCAATACCCAAATGGGAATCGAGAAGAAACTGATTTGCAGCTAACTATCTGCGTGTCGACCCAGTAGGAAAATTAATCAGTTACAACTACTTAACCGATTATTCCGCTATTGTTAAAGACAGGAAATTGTTTACTGTGTATCGATATTATTATAAAAGAAGTCATGGATTTAATTGTAACAAATCTACGTGTTTGAGATCCTATTGAAGAAGCCTCATATCAGATCTGGTGAGTCCCGCCTGTATATATAGACATAGAAAGCGTATTGTAATTATTGAAGTGATGTGATTCGTAATGACGTACATAAACATAATATTATAGAAACGCACGCACACGCTAATGTGGCCATCTAAAACTGAATACAAAAATACAATTTCTTAAGTTCCTCTGTCTCTAGATGCTCCTTGAAATCGAACTTAGTTCTTCACTCTAAAAAAACTCGTTTAAGTAATTTTTCTTTACTTGCCTATTATATTGCATTTGGCAAAATTCGAGCTGAATATCGAACAGTGCAATGACTATAATATTATAACATTTATACTGATGGAAAAGTTAGTAATGTCTACCACGTATCAGAGCTTTTATTACTTTATTCCACGAGAACAATGGATTGGCGCCGTTCTCCTAGGCAACACAGCTATTATCATGACGTCATGAATTTAGCATTTAAGACATGGAGATTGAACTTCAACTGTTAATTTTGATTATTATGAAATAAAATTGTGACGCGCGCATGGTGACACCGAAACCTCAACGAAATATTAACTTGCAAAGGTGGTGGTAAGGTTTCCTGAACTCTTGAAGCTGCTGTGCTATGGTATGGTGCATAGTAACGTTTCTTGAACTGTCAAAGCTACAAGTGTTTGTGAAAAATTTGATGAAATGCTCCTTACTGCGACGCGACAGATAATCATAGTATATCAATGCATCATTATACAAAATAATATCATGCAACACAAGCTCATTATTATCATTACTGATCATCATATTCGTCTCCACAAAATTGCGATTTGCCTACATTTTAATTAATCTGTAGGAGGACAGTAGGGCTGTGAAAGCTGACACCAAAAGCAACTGTTCTACAACAGTTACATTACACATGTACATGTAGGCTATAGCTAATGGTCTAACTAACTGGCTATTCGTCTTTTAGACGTAGTTCGCTCTATCATAATTGTTTCTCGAATGATTTACTCCTTTCCTGCATCGTGGGGATTTGCTATTTTGAGCAAGCGTGAACGGCTTAATTCTGTGATACGAAAATTTATCAAGTTTGACTTTTTGCCCTCCAACTCCCCTACTTTCAAAGGGTTGTGCGTGAAAGCCGACCGCACTCTATTTTCCACTGCTTTGGTTAACCCATGGGCATGTCCTCCATAATTTACTCCCTCCAGTTCATGAATCACAACACTCTTTGCGTTCACGTTCCCACAACCTCACAATTCCACGTTCTGACTTTCTCACAAGAAAGGGTTTCATTGCTAGAATGCTTTACACTCATTAACATTTGTTTTACATTACTTTTCATGTATATTACTATACTTTATTACTAATTCTATGTCTCATATTGCATTACGGACGATGTCCCATTGTGCATTTGCAAATGGAGTAATTAAGGCGATACTTACTTACTTACATATTACAGACGAACAAGACGCCATCCGGCGGAGAGAACACCAAACAATAAGCAAGTAAGTTACTAAAGGTAGCAAATGAGTTTTTGTATCGCATTTATTGGAAAAAGATAATGATAATATAATGATATGTACACACTGAACGACCGATTCGAAGGTGATGACGATGATGACGACGACGACATTGAAGATCAATATGTCATAACATTTTTTCAACACCGATGATGATGATGGTGATGACGATTTGTATGACGTTGATACTGAACATATTTATAGAAATAATGATGATGATGATGATGATGATGATGATGATGATGATGATGATGATGATGATGATGATGATGATGATGTTAATAATAATAATAATAATAATAATAATAATAATAATAATAATAATAATAATAATAATAATAATAATAATAAAGAACTTTTCTAGTAGTTTCTGGTTTCTACAAGCTTGAGGAATTAGAAGTACCTCGGACGAAAATAAAAAATGATGATAATAAGAACGATATAATTTTTTATCTTGATATCAGCCGTGACCAACTCAATCATGGAACTATGCAGCGCTTTTATAGTAAACCATAGAATATGATAAGACAACCGGAACGAAGTTGTCTCTGTTGTTTGGTGTCAACGTTGCACAAACATTTATATAGCGCCCGCATCCATCTTCAAGTTCACAGAGCAGTACTTTGAACAATGTCGACACTACGAAGATTTTCATCTTTGAAGGAAGCGTTGACTTCACCCGCAGGAATACGAACCGTCTCACCATTTCTTGTCGTCGAACTATTTCCTCTATTATCGACCACTACTTCCGGTTCCGGTTCCGGTTCCGGTTCCGGTTCGGGTTCGCCAAGACACTTCCGGCACGGACTCTTTTCATGGCGGCAGCAGACGGTCATGACGCGGTCGTACGGCGCCAGAGATCGACACGCTCTCGGCAGGAAGTGCCAACTGCGCAGAATCACCGGCAGCCAATGAGGACGCTTGTTCTGCAGGATGTTGACGGTGACGACGAATAGGAAGAGGAGGAAGGCGGGTCCACCGACGGCGAGGAGGACGTACCACCCTGCGAGGGAGAGGAGGAAGACGGTGAGGGGAAGGAGGAAGTAGAGAAGGATGAGGTAGACGATGGCGAACCACCTGAACCGCGAGGTGACGTTACCCAGTTTCTTTGCCAGGTCGATTGGAATTCGTCGGAGGAATGGAACTGGGAAGAAGAGGATGATGCCAGTGATGTTGAAGAACAGGTGACAGAAGGAGATCTGGAGGGTGTACTTTATCATGTTTGCGTCCGCCGTCAGCGCTGCCAGTATGCTCGTTATGGTCGTTCCAATGTTGGACCCCAGCGTCAGAGGGTAGACGCGCTCGACCGTGACGACCCCCAGCCCGACGAGGGGTGTGAGGGCCGAGGTGAAGACGGAGCTGCTCTGGACGAGGACGGTAACGCAGGCGCCGATGGCGAGGGCGACGTAGGGGGTGAGGAAGGCCGCTCGACCGGGAAAGTCGGCGTTGATGGACTTACGGATGATGGCGGCCATTGGACCTTGGAGGAGGGAGCTGAGGGTCTTGACCATGAGGACGAGGCAGAGGACCATCGCTGCCAGTGAGAAGACCATGAGGATAAGACCAGACCCGGTCTCAGTCAGAGGCGCTCCTGGAAGACCGCAACCGACGAAGATGTGACTACCTGCGGTAATGCAATAATGCAATGCAATTTTGTTGTGTTAAATACAATTATTAATTTACAGTACAATGCAATACAATACAACACAAAACAATAAATACAATAGATACAATGCAATACAATACAATACAATACAATGCAATGCAATGCAATACAATACAGCACAGTACAATACAATGCAATAAAATACAGCACAACAGATACGATGCAATGAAATAAATACAATGCACTATGATAAAACTATAATAACTGCAATACATACAAGAAATACAATACAATGCAATTTATACAACATAATAAATACAATAAATCCATCGCAATGGCCTACAAGGTAGGTGACGCGGAACAACAGAAATCAATGTCGACTGCAGACAGAATCCGCTGATTAGGTTCTACATGTCTGCGTGAGATCGTCACCGTGAGCCTGCATGGTAACTTCTCTTGTTTTCCGTGCAATGTACTTTCCGTGCTATAGTATACAAGACAAACGCCTAACCATTCTCCCACCCTGCGCAGCCACACAGACAAATTTTTTCGTCAATTGTAATAATTATTGTACTTTAAGGTTATTCAAAGCCATGCAATGCGATGCGAAAGAATGATGCATTTGATTATTATGAGATTCCTGCATTGAAGAAGCTTGCTAAAGGTGCCATAATTACGTCGATGCATTGTTAATAAAACGGCGTTACAGAGATCATTATGCAAGATCAGAGCAGACAATGTACAAATAGACAGGCGAGATTAGATTAGATTAGATTGAAGCAAACAATGGCAGAATAACCAGATTAATACGCTCAATTATGCAGCGCTGTTTCTCCAAGGTATACGCCTACGTTTACGTATGCATGGAGCGACTTACATTTGGTGGAGTTAGCGTCCACTACCTCCGTCCAGTTGAGTTCCGGTAACCCGGAATCATTGCGGATCTGGATATCGATGGTAAAGAGATTGGATCTGATGTCTGAAATGAAGGTCTCGTTCACTTCCCCTTTCAACAGACATTGTGGACACTATTAGCCAAACGCACGTGAACCTACATGTATGCATATGCACATACAGTGACACAGATGTGCAAACATGCATATAAACATACATACCTGCGTACATACATACATAAATAATACATAATACATAATACATAATACATAATACATAATACATAATACATACATACATACATACATACATACATACATACATACATACACACATAGTTACATACATACATACATACATACATACATACATACATACATACATACATACATACATACATACATACATACATACATACATACATACATACATACATTCAGACATACATACATACATACATACATACATACATACATACATACATACATACACACATAGTTACATACATACATACATACATACATACATACATACATACATACATACATACATACATACATACATACATACATACATACATACATTCAGACATACATACATACATACATACATACATACATACATACATACATACATACATACCTACATACGTACATACGTACATACATAATTATACATTTGTGTAAACATCTTCATCATCATTGCATTCTTCGGTTACATTGTAGATCAGTTATGCATATTCTGATACCTGAGTAGAAGACGACAGAGTGATCGCGAGTGACTTCCTTGCAGTAGTACCTCAGCAGAGGAAACTTCTGTCGATCTTTTGACTCGGCAATGGCTGTGATGACGTGTTTATCCAGCTAATCACAGTGCAAGAAGTACATATCACAGTGAGCTATAAATATAAAACGCCGCCACAGTTTGTTCTCTGATAGTGCCAGTCCCAAGCCTGGATAAAAGAGGACCATACTCATCTTTGGTATGATACGGTATCGTTAAACAGTATCAAGCCGCTCCCTACATCCGCCCCTCCAAACCAGATAGAGAAGCGAATGGAGAGGCGATCCTGAGGTTAGGCAGGTTGTTTGAATCGCTTCTGACAAATAAACGACTGTTTGGACGTCACGAAGGCATTTGATTGCGTCATCAATATTCATTGTTTACAACTGACAGACTGGGATCATAGTGAACTGCTGAGGGATTGTCTTGGGAGTTTCGTGTCATCTGTCTCTCTGTGTGTCTTTGGCTTTGCCTCTGTCACTGTGCCTCCCTGCTTCTGTCTCTCTCTCTCCCTCTGTCCGTTGTGTTCGGGTATCGTGGTCAAACTTTTCATCGGTCATTGTCGACCGTCTGTCTCGCTACCAGACTGCTTATCTGTCTCTGCCTATGTCTTTATCTCTGTCTCTGACTGTTTCTGTCTGTCTGTCTGTCTGTCTCTCTCTCTCTCTGTGTGTGTGTCTCGGTCTGTCTCTGAATATATCTCGTTTTCACTCTCCCCATCGCTTTCCCTCTGCATGTGTCTGTATCTCTGTTTGTCTGTATCTGTCTGTCTGTCTGTCTGTGTTTGCCTGAGTGTGTGTCTGTATCTGTGGCGGAAGCAGAGAACGAATGAAAACAATTAAAGGCGGAAGCGACAGTGGGAACGAGAAGGATAGAGCATTCAAGAGGAAACGGTTGAAGGGAAGAATACTTCCAATAATATCTTCCTTTAATTACAAACTGCCACATCGCATTACGATTGCAATTCATAGAACGAACAAATGATCAAAAGTCATTGCAGAAGAGTCGAAATTAACCGTCGGCAACCATGCAAGGCGCCCATCACGCCCTAATTTTACCAACGTGCTCTGACAAATAGCAGATTGAGTTGACCCATGAGAGGGTAGTGGAAGCGACCCCGCGTTCGTGTTAATCTTCCACCCTTCGGTGTTAAAGTGATGCCATTAACCCAACTCTCTCCAAAAATTTATATTGCGAGGTCAATATACTTTATTGATCATCATGTATATGTATACATACAGTATAGCACAAACAAACAGTAGTTGAAAATGTCACATGCATAGATGTCAAAGGGTTAAGCCCAAAGGAACGTAAGGTTCCGCTAACAGGGTTGCCCTAATTACACGAAGAATCAATCTATCATCAACTTTCTGCATAACAGTATATGTGTATAGACAGTTGTATATGATCAAGGTGTAAAACAATCTCTTCCATTTTACAAGTTTATCGAAATGCATTGAATGTAAGTTATGCAACTTAAACAAGTGGGGAAAACAAAATAACAAACAGACTAAACTAAACTAAACTAAGCTAAAAAAAAACTAAAAACACAACAGTTAAGAGAATACAACAGTGCACGTGTAGGTAGTGCACTTCAAAACAAAACCATTTTGTGCAATTATGCAATAGTATCCAAAAGAAATAATTTCAATTTGTATTTGAATTGGTACATTGTAGTTATACAAGTAAGATCAATAGGTAGAGAATTCCACATCGACGGTCCACATATTCTAATACTATGCAGTCCAGTACTGTAGTGGTACGAACACTTCTTTGGTGGTATCTATTTACAGATCGTGTATAATGTCCATGAACGTCTGAATTTTTACAAAACCAGTGGTTAAAGCTTGTTATGATTAGATTTCTGTGAAGTTTATACATAAATACTCCAATTTGTAGTTTATTAATGTAGTCAAAAGGCAGAATTTTCAAATCACTGAATAATGGTTGTGTGTGGGCTCTAAAAGGTGCATTGCATATAATTCGAACAGCTCGCTTTTGTAGGGTTGTCAAAATAGTTAAACGAGTGTGGTATGTGGAAGCCCACGTAATATTACAATATGACATATAAGGGTATATCAAAGAGTAATATAAATTCACAAGTATATCTCGCGGCATAAGGTGTCGAACACGAGAGATTATGCCTATATTTTTTGATATCTTTTTGGATATAGAGTTTATATGCTCCCTCCATGTTAATTGTTCATCAATGTGAACACCCAAAAATTTGGTTGATGATACCCTACAAATACATTGTTCATCTATTTTAATTGATATATTGCAATTTGTTGCTGTTCTAAGTTTAATTTTAGAGCAGAACAAAATAAAATTCGTCTTCTCAAGGTTCAGCGATAATTTGTTGGCTTTGAACCAATCGCCTACAAGTTTTAATTCGGCATTAATTTTTTTAACCAAGACTTCAATAACTTTACCTGACATAAACACATTGGTGTCATCAGCAAACATGACAAAGCTGAGTAATGACGAGCTGTTCGAAATATCATTCACATATATTAGGAACAAAAGTGGACCCAGTACGGAACCTTGTGGCACACCACAAGTAACATCAGTTTCATGTGAAATGTTCCCGTTATATAAGACACTCTGCTTTCTATTTCTTAAGTAATCTATAAGCCAATCAAGACATACACCTCTTATGCCATAATGTTCAAGTTTGCTTATCAGAATTTTATGATTCACCGTGTCAAATGCTTTAGATAAGTCAAAGAAGACACCCATAGAAAAGTGGTTTTCCTCCTTGGCTTCAGAGATTTTATCATACATTTCCATTACGGCCATGTATGTAGAGTGGCCTGTTCGAAAGCCATACTGACTTGTGTACAATATATTCTTTACTGTTAGATATGTCATTATTCTTCGGTAAATAATCTTTTCAAAAAACTTGGAGAAATATGGCAAGATAGATATTGGTCGATAGTTACTTAATTGATTCCTATCTCCGGCCTTAAAGATGGGAATTATTTTGGCAATTTTCAAACTATTAGGAACAATTCCACTAACAATGGAGCAATTTATTATTTCTGTCAGAGGAATTGAAATAGCTTCTATGACATATTTGGCTAACTGGGGGTCAATCTCATCTAGCCCTCTACTGTGAGTGGTTCGGAGTTCATAGGCAATCGATATTATTTCAGCTGGTGATGTTAATTCTATCCCAATAGAAGAAGTAGACCGGTCTTTCAAGTAATCAAGAAAAGATGCATTAGTGTCAGGAATTTTTGCGGCCAACTTCGGTCCAATTTCTGTAAAGAATTCATTAAATTTGCAAGCAATAAGGTGCTTATCTTTAATTTCTACATTATTGATAAGAAAGCTATCTGGCATCTCAGAGTTTCTGTTTCCATGTAGAAGCATTTTAATTACTTTCCAGGTTTTATTCAAGTCATTTTCACATTCCAGAAATTTTCCCATATAATAATGACGCTCAGTTGCTTTTCGTATTTTTTTAAATTTATTTCGATAGGCTATGAAGCTAGACTTATTTTCTTGTGTTGGGTTTTTTATGTATTTTTTATATAGATGCGATTTCTTTCTACAGGATTTTAGCAGCGCTTGTGTCATCCAAGGCTGTTTAATTTTCAATCTTGTTTTCGACGAATAATTTGTTTTTGGGAAAGAATGTTCATATGCTGATTTATATTTTTCAATAAATGTTTCATAATCAGAGGATGGGTCTCCTTGCTCACATGCATGGAATACTTCTGACCAGTCGGTAGAGTTCAGCAAGCCATCAAATTGACTTTTTGTTTTCTCATTAATGATTCTTTTCTCGTAAGTAGGAATTTTTTCCATTAATGGTCGTACAAATTTGGTTTGTGTAAAAATAGGTAGATGGTCAGATAAATCATTTATAATGATGGCGGAGTCAGAGCAGTCAGATAAAGTATTCGTGAAGATATTATCAATTAAGGTAGCTGTATCATCAGTTATTCTTGTTGGCCTTAAGATCATTGGTAAAAATCGATTTGAAGTTAACGAATTAAAAAACGTTCGGGTAGGTGTATGCGCGTTCACTTTTAGTAAATCAATATTGAAATCACCAGCCAAAAAAGAATTGCTCTTTGTTCTAGATAAATGCGACAGCAATGAGTCAAATTCTTCATTGAACAGATCAAGACCATCACCCGGTGGTCGATAGATGACGCCGACCGTCAAGTCCTTCTCTGTCTTCTGCCTAATTTTTATAAACATACATTCATAAGCCCCTGGCTTAGACATTGCCCATTTGGCTTCTATCTGTTGATAGGTCAACTAAAAGATGTCGTTTAAACCTTACAACCCTAAACCAGGGAAGGACAGTTTAGGGTATTGGTAAACACTCTCGAAAAGATCCACTCAACCTTCCATTCGCCAGATGGCCTTGGTAAATTGAGTCGTATGACGTAATGAAAGCCTCGCGTGGCAGCCGACAGTTTAATTCGACTTCTGTAATGCCATGTGATGATAAGTTCATTATTGATTGTAAATTGTTATCGTGCTGCATTGTGTCAGTCGAATTTAAAACGAAGGTCATTATGCCTGTTAATATTATTAGGCGACATTTTGACTTCACTCTCCATAATTTGTGTCTAGATTACGCCGTATAAACTGCGAAAACTGTTCTGATAATTAGACACCTCTTTTAAGTCGTAACTCTTACGAATAAATGGATGCAGCTCTACTGTGTCACTTAGACTAAGTTGAGATCCAGGAGCACGAATACGTTGGCTAGTTGCAATTTAACAACAGTTTGTCAGCTAATAATAATAAATAATGATAAATTATTGTCAGAACGACAGATGATTTTAATTCCAATTGAGATAAGGTACAAGGTCTTAATTGCTAGTTCTAATCCTATTCGATTGGCTCATCCAAGCAGCTAACTATAAGTAGGCCTACTCTAACTCTATTCGCGTAAAAGTGTTAGACTACCACTACCCTATATGCTGACGACACCCAACTATTCATCTCTTTCTCTCCAAGCAGCTTCTCTGACTCCATAGATACTCTTCTCTCTGTGGTCACCCAAATCACCTCTTGGATGACCTCAAATCTCCTCTGCCTTAACCCCTCCAAGACAGAATTCATACTAATTGGCCTCAGAGAACAACTCAAGAAAATTCCTGATCCCTCTATTTCCTTCAACAATGACTCTTCTTCCAACCACACTTTCTCCGCAAATTCTCCTGTCCGAAACCTCGGTGTAATCTTTGACCAGCATCTCAACTTCTCCGACCACATAACCCAACTTTCCCGCACTTGTTTCATGCACATACGAGATCTCCGCAGAATCCGACCTATGCTCGACTTTAAAACTGCATCCACAATAGCCACATCCATAGTTCATGCGAAACTTGATTACTGCAACTCTCTCTTCCTAAACATTGATATAACCCAAATTAATCGCCTCCAAGCTATCCAGAATGCCCTTGCTCGTGCAGTGACGAAAACCCCCAAACGTCACCACATCACTCCTGTTCTGAAATCACTTCACTGGCTCAAAATACCTGAACGCATCGAATACAAAGTCCTCTCACTCACTTACAATACACTTCAATCATCCCAGCCGTTCTACCTTCGTCAGTTGTTCACCATCCAGCCACCTCGTTCAACACGCTCCTCATCCTCCATTACCCTGCTTCGCCCTTCCATCACTTCATCACTGAAATTCGCAAACCGCTCCATAGCCATTGCCGTTCCACCTCTCTGGAACAAACTTCCGCCAGCACTTCGGCAAACTTCCGACCCATCATACGAACTCACCAAAACTCAACCTCTCGCTATCTCCCCACAGGTCTTTCACTCAAAACTGAAAACATTGCTCTTTCAAAAATCCTATCCTGATTCTTCCTCTTCTACTCACATCCCCCGTCACTTCAACTCTAAACATCACCCACCTTAGCTGTCCATCTATCTGCCTGCCTGACTCTCTGGACTTGACCCGCTGCCTACCGATTTTGTTTTGATTGAGCGCCTGTGAATAAGCTGGTTCCCGCGACTTGGCTTTTGTGGGCGCTGTAGAAGTCCCGAGATTACGATTACGATTACGATTACAAGGCTACACCACCCACTCCGCAGGGCGCTATCTATAGAAACCATAATTTTTATCCCAATCGAACCTGGACGATTTGCTTCGTGAGTGGCGTAGTAAGGACCTTGAGGAACTGAGGATTGTCGAGACTGTCCGATACAACGACGTCGGTGGTCATCGCTGTGGCCAGGTGGTAGAGATATCCACTTGCCACTTCGACTGGAAGGAGAATGATGACCGTCAACCAGTTGAACATGTCATGAACTGCAAACGATGCAAACAACAACAGAAGGTCAACTAATTAATTAATTTATATGACAAAAGAAATTCGTCGACAGCAATCAAGTAATAACAGTATTTATGAAATTCTTAATTTAGTAATATTGAATATCATGCGGGCGCGAACATGACATTGTCTATCCATAGGCCTAGTGTATCCCATAGCTGGACAACTGTACCACTGTTTAGGTTTCGGCAAATATCTTTCCCAGCTGAAGATATAAAATTCTTGCACTTTATAGGCGAGATATATTAGATTATATTATACACGTCATCGCGAGTAGCTCTTTATAATAATAGTATTAATTTTTATTATTACACCAATCGCATTTTTACGATTTTGTTAATTTGCGCGTTGAACAATTAAAAAAAAAATCATCAAGTACATTTTGAAAATTATTCATTCTCATGGTCAGTAAAATAGTCAGGCAGAAGATTCGTTTGCGCGGAATACTTTTCCCATGGTCAATCAACGTAGTCCACAGAGTTGTCAGATGTGCAATCGCAAGAGCAAAGCACCAAAAGGGCAACCCATCCAAGCGAATCATGGCGCAATTTTTCAGGCTTGTCCAAATGACAAGTAGGCCTAGTTCAGAAAAGATTCACTTAAAGCTCGGTCCAGATTGGAACAGAGAACCTCACGAGACTGATGACTTTTTCGATCGTAATATCGACCTGCAGGGTGACCTCATCGATAAGCAACGAATCGCTTATGTAATTAATTTGTAGAACGAAGTATAGACCTACAGTTCGGATAATCCGTCTGCCTCTTTGTAATTGAAACGAATTCGACTTCAAAGGATGAATTTATAGAAAGTCAGTTTCAATTTCCATATTGTTTAATCTATTGACGGTAGATTATAAGACGCAACCACGATTGATTTGAATGATGGAAATGCGATGGAGATTTCAATTGTAAGGTGATCTCCTCTCTTGAATAATAATTTATGTCCGATTAAATTCGCACATCGATCAGAATTATTTTCTGCTCAGTCGGTAGAGGACCGATTAAAAGAAGGCAGAGAGTACTGTGGTATAGTGAGAGACGGAAATAGACACAGAGAGATAGCCTACTAAGAGAGTGATTTAAAAGTCGATTAATATGTCTCAACTTTAATATTGGTTATCGTCCATGCATCTTTATAACTTTGACATTACACAATAATTGTAAAGTTGCTGTATCGCAATGTCATGAAATAGGACAGTGGCGGATCCAGAACGTTTCGAAGGGGGGGCCAAAATTTTCGGTCTTGTTGGTGGAACATGGGGGAAAAATTTTCCGGGAAAAAGTTGATGACTTTTTTTAGTCATCGACCAATTTTCCGGGAAAAAGATACCAACTTATCCGCCAAAAAAGTTGACGACCTTTTTTTTTTTTTTTAGTCATCGACAAATTTTGCGGCAAAAAGATACCAACTTATCCGCCAAAAAAGTTGATGACTTTTTTATTTTATTTTTTATTTTTTTAGTCATCCATTAATTTTTTAGGAAAAGAAGATGCCATTTCCGAACGGGGGGGGGGGGCCACGTCCCGTACGATTTTCTAATAGGGGGGGGCCAGATGTCCTGTTTTTCTCTCCCACTGCATGTGTTTCAAACCAAATCGGGGGGGGGCCACGTTCCATGCAATTTTTAAATGGGGGGGGCC
>OX457038.1:73833853-73838853 GCA_949752735.1 Lumbricus terrestris | reverse complement strand
TCACAACGACACCGTGTTTAAAAAAGCGAGCACGAATTTCCCGCGCTACAATGCACTCTCGAAATTAGAAATCGTGCGGAGATGTTAATGATGAAGGCCTGTGATCTACCGGACTAAGCGGACTAATGTTTTAGGCTCGGGTGACCATATGGTAATTGCATGACGAGGCTACTATATTCAGGAGTCTTCGGCTAATAGACAAGTTGTTTAGAGGTTGCGTAGTATGATTAGAAGCGTTCCCTCTTAGCTTCAAAACACTTGAATAAAATATTAGAATATAAATTAGACTTTAAAATTGAAACCGATTCAATGTATATATGCCTAAACTGTGGTCCAGAAACTAGTCATAATTATAAGCTTAGACGATAAATTAGAATATGCAATCACAAACCACAGATGTAGTGAATGATCGAGTGCATGAGTGGGCGGATGAGTGATGGTGCAAGCGAAAGATTGAGTGAGCGACAAAACGAATGCGTGAGTGAATAAGGAAGTGATTGTGTATGAATAATTTAGAGTCAATGAAACAAACCAGATCACAGAGATGAACAAATGAACGGCACAACGATCAAACGAACAAGCGAATCAATCAATCAATCAATCAATCAATCAATCAATCGATCGATCGATCAATCAATCTATAGATCAATACATCGATCAATTATTCGAGCATTTAATCAATCAGTCAATCAATAAAGTACTCAATCGATCACCCAATCACTTATCAATCAACCAATTGATTGATTGATTAATTAATTGATTAAACCAAAGGCACATCCGCGATTGAAGCTGAAGATTGTTGATTCAAATTATGTACCAAATGGTGGAACAGTATATGTATTTAAAACAAAAGCAATGGAAATAAGAAAAACCGTAAAATAAAGCAAATTCTCAGAGCGGTAATTATAATGAGAAGCGTTTGAAAACCTTTCAGCTCGGTGCTTTTTTCATCTTCTTTGTTGTTATCGATGTCAGCAGCATCCACCACGCTCCACTGAATCGTTTCTGGATGCTGTCTCATCCCGTCCTCTGTAACATCCTCATCCTTCATTATCCTCGTACATCCATTCCCTGCCTCAGCAGCTTCATCCCCGCCCTCCTCTCTGTCCTCCCTCACCCGTCCGTTTCTCGCATCCTCTCTGACCGTCCCATTCTCTTGGATACCGGACGGCGCCTTCTTTTGCTCAACCTCAGTCAGTTCGAAGCCAGAGTTTTGGCATCCGACAGATTCACCTGGACTCTGTTGCTCAATTGGACGAACCTGTAACATAACGTAATAAATATCATAAGGTAACTGGAGCACGGTAGCCGAATTGTTTAAGCGTTCGGTATGCAATGGAGGGCGGGGGGTATGGGTTCGACCAAGAACGGATCTCTCACTTAAGTTGCTTTGCGCCATCGATCATCTGTCATGAATTCAACGGTCGCTATATAAATTTTCGGAATGAATGAATGAACTAATGTTCGTGTATATAGTAATTCTGAACTTTGAACGAAGGTCTGCAGTATAGAATACAATATTATCAATGGACTGTATCAGTTATAGGTAACGTAATAATTGTGCAATGTAATGTTTTAAGTAGATCTGATAGGTACTGGGTAGCAAGGCCGTAGCCAGGGGTTTCTATCCCTATACCTGGCGGGCGCAGCTTGCGCCCAGTGAAAAATAGGGGGGAATCAGAAGACAGCCAAAATTCACGTCAGTTGGGGGGGAAGGTCGGACATGGAGGGAAGCGTTCAATCTAGGCATCACTATATAGGAGGAAGATCCCCCCCCAGAAAATACTTCCCCTCCATATAAATTTGGACAAAATGGTAGGCCTAATAGTTTTTGGCAAAATGTATACACTTTATACACTTTGAGCTTTTAGTTAGGCTACTATCTGCATTTTTGAATTACATGAACTGCTATAACAGCTACAATATACCATAATAAAAATTTCCTATTACATGATTATAGTTATGTTTTTACTATTTTAATAAATAATACAATCATATTAAAATTGAAAAAAATATATTAATACAAATACTATTTTGCACAACTAAATGGCTTAATTCTCTCCAATGTTATCTTTCAAATTTCAGACAGTCAAATTTGGCCCTTGAACCCTTAAAAAAGCAACATCATTAGGCCTATTACGTGGGCTTGCAATGTAGGACCTACATTGTATTTTATTGTATTGCATTTTGCTCTAAACATTTATGTAACGCCTCTCGAGCGCACACTGATCAGAGGCGCAAAACATATATGGCTGCCCATTTTTGGCAGCAATTCCTCCACTGAAATAGTAGAGTAATTTTGCTAAGAAGACAGCTTAAAATGCTGGAATTGCAATGCGGAAATCGCAAAAAATTTCTTATGGGGAGGGGCACATTCCCTCCCCATACCAGGTCCCTTCTCGGCGCTACATATGCTTCGGCGATCGTCTGCTGGATGCTCGTTTGTCCCCTTCCAAACAAACCTTCATTCCCACACTAGAGGAGGGCATGCGCTAGATTACATTATATTGCATACATAGAGGAAGGCCGGTTCAGAAAAGTGGGGGGGGAAGAAGATGGATTGCGCCCGGTTGCTTAGGGGGGGATAGAAGCCCCTGGCCGTAGCTAGGGGGGTGTTCTGGGTGTTTGAACACCCCCGAAATGAAAAAAACGTACAAAATTAGATAATGCATTCACGCCCAAAACAAGATAAAATCGCGATTTATGAAGAAAAATCATGAAATCAGATTGTTTTACGCCGTGCTGAAGGTTTTTCGGGTGAAAAATCCTAAAAAGCATCCGATGACTCAAATAGGTCGACTAAAACAAAAGTCGTCAGAAATTTTTTTGGAAAACCCCCCCCCCCCAAATGAAATCCTGGCTACGGCCTTGCTGGGTAGTCATCCATAAGAGGCGCTATATAAATTGACAGGTGCAGTAGGCCCAGAGGATGACTTTTACTTGTCGTGTGATGCGAGAACTGATTCAATGTAATCAAACGTAATACTTAGGCTATACGCTGGTATTGTTATGCAACGTAATGTAACCAAAATGGGGTGTAGGCTAGTGTTTTATGATGTTGCGAGAGCCGAGAGATGCATTGTTACGCACACTTCAATATTCAATATAATATTAATGTAGGCTTATAATAATAATAATTTTTGATAGCTGTGTGCAGCATCATGTTGCCTGTAGCCACGAGATATTCTATATTGTGCAGCACTAAAAGATCTCATTAAACACCTTTTAAATGTTTCTCAGCGATACTATAAATTAAACAATTGAACTTGCAGTGTTATTAGACGTATGATGTTCATTTAATATATGTTGAAACGTTAAGAAGCGCTTCAAGTGCGTACGGCCTCGTGAGAAGAAGAAGAAGGTTGTGAGAAGAGTGAAGGCGATAAACTGCCAGAAAGAATGGTAGAATGGCGAACAGAAGGAGAAAGAACATTCCAAAATGAAAGACCAATTGAAGGAAATGCTGCTCGTATTATGTGATGTCGAATGTTGAATGTGACGCATTTCTTTGAGCATTTCTTTTGCGTCTGACATAGATAGCCTACTTACCTTTCTCGCGAGATTCTTCATTTCTTTTCAGCCACAACCGATTCAAACAAGCGGAAACGATCTGAACTTTGCGAGTGTGTAGCAAAACTTCCCTCTCCCATAAAACGTCTTTCCCTGCAAGAACAATGCTACTTTCGGAATCGGCTAAGGGAACTTAAGAATGACAGGTCTAACAAAGAGGTGCGTTTTCAGAAGCGTTAATTTGGCACCGGCATCTGAGCTAGAATATCCGTGGTTGGATTTTTTCGGGGCGGTCTCCGAAACCCACCGTGAAGTTTCGAGCTGATATAAGCGAACAATTACCTTTCCTATGCGGACTTCAGAGCTATTGTTGTTGCGATTCGCCGCAGTGACACGAGTCGCTGAAAGTTACCTGCTGCTCTATATTTGAAACCGGTTAAATAGAATCACTTGCAGCATGCGAACAGGTAATTCGAACGACTTAATCTGATACGAATTGCATACAATTATAAACCCATGACTATAGATGAGTCTTTCTGCTTTGGAGTGTGCTTCTCATTAAAGCCAGGTTGATGTTGATTGTATGACGAAGAGAAAACGAACCTAGCGTTTACTGACATCTTATGACAACGTCGACAAGTGTTATATTATGGCGATTTTTGATATGCGTGCAAAGATATTAAAATCTGATGAATAATAGAAAGGAAGTTACGTGCAAGCCTGATAACACTATATGCCTGAAATTATTATGGTCAAACAGAGGCAGTAATAATAATAATAGGCTAATAATAATAATAATAATAATAATAATAATAATAATAATAATAATAATAATAATAATAACAACAACAATAATAATAATAATAATAATAATAATTATGATAATAATTATAATAATAGTAAAATAATGATAATAGTAGCAACACACCGACACTGTTTGCACTCTGACAATGCCAGTCAAAAAAATTGACGAAGGAGGAGGGGACGCTAGTGAGCTTTGTCATCACACACTGTCGTTTAACTGGAACTACTTACATACTATGCCACGGATTGCCACCATCACCATCCCGTCTGTCATCCCGCGATCTGAAATTCAGTTTGATATAAGAATAAAAAGGAACGCATAATTATTATTATTATTATGAAGGCGATTAGAGTCACCTCCCTCATTTGGTTTCTTAAATAGACTTGGGACTGGCTCTGAGAGCAATTATAACGGTTTACAGTAGGCCTATAGCACAAGATCAAGAGTAAACTGAAGGAAAGCGGTTGAGTTCATGGATTTGTATAAATGCTTAGTCTACGTAAAAAAGGTGTTAAGTAATTGGGATCTAATAGTCATAGATTGTTCTGTAGAATATTAGCTAAGCCGCCGCAGCATTTTCCGAGATTATTTGCCAATCGAGTTGGTTGAATTACCGAGGTAGACCTTAATTCCATTTGGGTGAAATCTAATACGACATGTAGCTGGGAGAGAGTATTACAAATGC
>OX457038.1:73808853-73828853 GCA_949752735.1 Lumbricus terrestris | reverse complement strand
TGGAAGACACACAGATCATAGATGAATAAGATGTCATCTCAGTGGAATTCCCCATCGTCATCGTCATCGTCTGGTGAAAATGTTTCAAAGCGCCATCTGACGTCGTCTTTCCGCTTCTTCTTCTCTTTCGATGGTAATAATAATGAGGAGGCGCTACATAATGATCAATCCCTCAGAGACAACGACATCATCATCCAGTGAGTGAGACGACGTCACAAGGGAGACAAAGATGGCGATGGAGGTCGTCTCGGTGCATCGCTTTTTTGGCAGAAGATATGATTAGCGCAATATAGATCTAGTCATCAGAGCAAGAAAACTATTAATAACAATAATAATATAAATAATTTGTTGGCCTCCCACAGGTCCGTCTGAACTCCTTGGTTAGGGTCCTTCGATCTGCAGCACGCTTGGTTGGTGGCATCTCCCGGTTTGCTCACGTTTCTGCCTTCATGAGGGACGACCTCCACTGGCTCCCACTGCAGCAACGCATTGCTTATAGAGTTTCGTCTATAGCTTGGCGCTGCATTCTGTCTCAAGCTCCATCCTACCTATGTGAGCTTTTTACTCCAGTCTCAGTTTCTCTGGGCCGTCGTTCGCTGCGGTCAGCTGCCCGCGGTGACTTTCTTGTCCCTTTTTGTCGTACCGCTACTATGCAGCGAAGAGCATTTTCCGTGGTGGGTCCAGCTAGCTGGAACGGCCTCCCTGCGGCTCTCCGTTCGCTTCCCCGTGACTCTGCTGGCTCTTTCTACCGTCTTCTCAAGACCTTTCTCTTTGACCAGGCCTGGGTTGGGAGCGCCTCTGAGTAGAGATCTTGAAGGGGCGCTATATAAATTCATGTGATTGATTGATTGATTGAAATGATAATAATGATGATAGTAATAATGATGATAATAATAATAATAATAATAATAATAATAATAATAATAATAATAATAATAATAATAATAATAATAATAATAATAATAATCATTAAAAGAATCCCGAAAGCCGCAAGACCATCCTGTGCTGCTCTACTGGGGGACCTAATTCAAGCAATCTTACGGGAGCCAAACCGTGTTGATAACTGGTCTGACCTCCTCGTCTTCGGTAAAACTGTCCTGGCTAAACCAAGGAGAGGTGGAAGAAAACACAACATCACTAAGTCGATTCTATCCCGTATTGCCGATTGGCGACTGAAAGGACCAGACCATTCCACGAACGATGGGTCAGACCCTACGTCAGTTTGCAAACCCAAAACGACGAAATATGATCCTGCCAAATTTTTGGCGTCGAAAGTATCTATCAAGCTCGAAGAGGGCAACTTCAAAGCAGCCATCCGTCTTATAGTCAGCGAGGATAAGCCGGCACTAGACACACCAGAAACGCTGGCCGCGCTTAAGCGTAAGCATCCGTCAGCCCCGGCGGACAGAAGGTCTCCGTGCGATCCAGAGAGTTCAGACCGTTTCATCGCGTTGCAAGTTTCCAAAGAAGAAGTCGCGAAGGCGATCTCTTCTTTTCCAGCGGGTTCAGCCGGCGGTCCAGATGGTATAACTCCACAGCACCTGAAGGATCTCGTGTCATTTGGGGTGGACGACAACATCGAGCAACATCTGTCCGACCTTGTAAACCTGCTTTTAAAGGGAGGTCTTCCTGAAGAGGTGAATGAGGTCATCTACGGAGCAAACCTTCTAGCCCTAAGCAAAAAGGATGGAGGCATAAGACCGATCGCGGTGGGCTACACATGGCGCCGCCTGGCAGCGAAGTGTGCTAATTCATACGCCGTGACAAGACTGTCTCAACTGCTCGTCCCCATTCAACTGGGGGTAGGTGTTTCTGGAGGCGCTGAGGCAGCTGTTCACGCGACACGCCGATGGGTGACAGCAATGCCCGAAGACAACGTCCTCGTGAAGCTGGATTTCACAAACGCGTTTAACACTCTGCGCAGAGATTGTCTTCTAGAGGCAGTGGCTAGAGACATTCCAGAGCTCTACCGTTTTGCTCACGCTGCTTACTCGAACCGTCCGCTCCTGCGTTATGGATCGAACACCATACGATCTGAAGAAGGGACACAGCAAGGCGATCCTTTGGGTCCTCTGGAGTTCTGCCTTGTCTTACAACCACTTTTGGTCAAACTGAGATCAATTCTGCGTGTTGGTTACCTGGATGACCTGACATTGGGTGGTAGCAGGGAGACAGTGGCCGCTGATGTCCTTCTGATTGCGCAAGAATCGAGGAACCTTGGTTTGACATTAAACCGCAGCAAATGTGAAATCGCCTGCCACAACTCACATGCACTACTTGATGACCCGGCGTTTGAAGGTTTTACGAACATGACCTTTGAGGAGATGACTTTGCTGGGTGCACCTCTGATGCCAGGTCCAGCCGTGGAGATGGTCGTCGGATCGAAGGCCAACGATCTTGATAGGGCAATCGCAAGGCTCTCCATGCTGTATACACATGATGCTCTGGTTCTGCTCAGAAACAGCTTAAGCGTTCCAAAGCTGCTTTACAGCTTGCGCACAGCTGTATGTACTGACTGTCCGGGCTTGGCTCGGTTCGACAACTTATTAAGAGTAGGTCTGTCAACCATCTTGAACGTGGACCTTGACGACGACCGCTGGCTCCAGGCTTCTTTGCCTGTCAGAGATGGTGGCCTTGGAGTTCGTTGTGCATCAACGCTGGCACTTTCTGCCTTTCTGGCTTCCGCCGCTAGCACGAGCGAACTGCAGGCCTGCATCCTACATACAGAGTCAGCTGATGTTCCATATGTTCTTGCAGACTCAGCTCTCAACGCTTGGATTACCCTGACAGGCGCAGACCCACCTACTGGAGCAGCATCTCACAGCCAAAAGGAGTGGGATTCTAGATTCACTGTAAAGGCATGGACCGGTCTGCTCGAGTCCACCAGCGTCCCATGCGACCGCGCTCGTCTGCTAGCTTCGAGAGCCCCTCATTCTGGAGACTGGATGCTCGCTCCCCCTGTGACTGCGCTAGGCCTGCGCCTCTCAGACGAGGAGATACGGTTTGCAGTTGGCGTGAGATTAGGAACGTCGCTTTGCGAGCTTCATGTGTGCCACCACTGCCGAGGGACTGTCGACGCCAGAGGATTGCATGGACTGGTCTGCAAAGGAGGAAGCGGCAAGCACCAAAGACATAACATGATAAACGATGTCGTGTGGAGAGCTCTTGGACGGGCGAAAATCCCGTCCCACAAAGAACCCCTCGGTCTGCTAAGAGAAGACGGAAAGCGACCAGACGGTGTGACAATCATCCCTTGGTCACGAGGTCGATGCCTGGCATGGGATGTGACAGTGCCCGACACCTTCGCCCTGTCTCACCTTCCACACACATCCATCGAAGCTGGCAAAGCCGCCGAACGCGCAGCTGCATCGAAAACTATCAAGTATTCCACCATCACCAGTACCCACGCGTTTGTTGCGGTCGCCTTGGAGACCGGCGGCGCTTGGTGCAAAGAAGGACTGGATTTCATTTCTGAGCTGGGGAGGAGAATTGCTGCTGCTACGCATGACCCTATGGAAACGTCTTACTTATTCCAGCGGATTTCGGTGGCTCTTCAACGGGGGAACGCCATCTGCCTCTCCGGAACATTGCCACCGCTCCCCGATCGACACGAGAAGGAGATTTACAATCCGGCAAAACGAGCCGTGGAACGACAGATGGAAGCGACCTGCAGCAGATGAGACTGTGTGGCACATTAATATGTCGATAGTAGCCTAGACATTAGGGTTGTTCGAATGTAATGGACAAAAAAACTTTGTCTTGAATAAAATGTATAATAATAATAATAATAATAATAATAATAATAATAATAATAATAATAATAATAAGATACAGGTCGCTAACTCATGAACAAAGAACTTTTTATGCTTTTTCTTGTAAAACTTGTTTCGTTTAATAAATGATTGTTATAATAATAATAATAATAAACGACAATTATTGTGCAATGTGCAGACCCTCAGTCACGGGTTTGATTTGGCTCTCGTTTTAGACACCTTTTAAATTAATTCAACTGACGCTATATGTTCAGACTTAATAACAACAATTGCGTTGTATCTTTACGATGAGTTTCGTTATGTTATGTTACGCTAAGTTCTGTTACGTTACGTTGCGTTATCATCACCAATATCGTTGGCAAAAACAGCAGAAGCAGCAAAAAAATAATAATAGGCATAACACGCATGAGATTATGGTGCAATGGTTTCGGCCAGAGGCTCGCAAGGTCTCTCTTGCTCACTTGGCTTCAGCAGACAAGCGAGACTTTCCTCAGTAAACGAAATCGTACTTCAGAGTCTCATGAGGGCAGGCATATACCGTCGATTAGAGAGCAAGCTGGCCTTACCCGTCTGGATGGGAAAAGACACGAAAAAGAACTCTCATTCCGTGGAAAAGCGGGCGTTCGCTTATTTTGGATTTTACCATTGTCGATAATATATAGCACATCGTACCGTACCTATACAGCGTTATGAGACTTCTGCAATGGCGAGTGGAGCTACAGAAATAAAGCTGCTAGAAAAAGCATAGATACTCTGAGACGAGTTACAGCTTCACTGCAGTTGCGCTGGAAACGTTGGTACTTATGGACAAGGAGGGCTTGGTCTTCATCACGGAACTCGGCCAAAGGCTGCCACGTTTAATAAAAGACCAAGAAAGCTTCTTCCTTTTTGCAGAAGATTCTGTCACAGTACAGCGATTCAACGGTATCGCATGCCTGTGCACGATGAGGCCATAGAACTCTGTTTCTGAGGATAATAATAATAATAATAATAATAATAATAATAATAATAATAATAATAATAATAATAATAATAATAATAATAATAATAATAATAATAATAACAATAATAATAATAATAATAATAATAATAATAATAATAATAATAATAATAATAATAATAATAATAATAATAATAATAATAATGCACCTTCGTATCTCCAAGCAACGGCAACGACGGCGGGTGCGGCAGCCGAGATAGCAGCTGACAGGAAAAACAATAAATACGTCGCTCTTCTTAACACACATTTCTTTGTCCCTCTTGCCCTTGAAACCCTAGGTCCAATTTGCTCTGATGGCCTAAACTTTGTGTCGGATCTAGGCCGTATCCTAACTTTGTCCTCTGGTGAACTGAGAGAGACCTGCTTTTTGCTGCAACGTCTCTCTATGACCGTTCAGCGTTTCAACTCGGTGGCCTTTCGAGGAACTTTAGCTGAGCCGGTCCCAGAGGATATATAATATTAGTTATTGCTTCCCTATTTTATTGTACTTCCTGTTTTGATGTTGTTCGTTGAAAATATTAAAAGGATAAATAATAATAATAACAATAATAATAATAATTTAACGACAAAGGGACAGGCATTTCTCGCCGACCTGGGTCGTCTCTTGAGCCAAATTTCAGGCGAACCAAGAGAAACCAGTTTCTTGTTTCAGCGAATTCTTATTCAGCGTTTTAATGCTGTTGCATTCCCCAGCACTTTTGTTCTTCAAGATCTTACGATGGATGGCTACTCTAGAGTTAACATTTCTTATTAATATCTGAAACCTGAGGGATTATAGATACCTCGTGGATTAAAAAAACAATGATGACACGAGACGAATAGGTGCCGTTCCAGATTTTTTTAAATTTCCACACGGATCATATTGTGCCTCGGGGCATAAACATGGTTTAAAGTGGGTGGAAACGCGTGGGAACGACGTTTCCACTGCTCTCGAAATTCTTGGCTTGCGTTCCCCCTGCTCATCATGAAGGAACTCTGTAAACACATGCATTTTAATAAAACTCTTCATCAGCGTTCCCACTGCTCACCCAAACTCACTCCTTCTTCCCTTCATCGCCTCCAGTCTCACTTTGACCATTGGGCATAAAAAGGTAGATATTCGTAGGTATTCGTAGCCAATCGGTCGGTAGATCGAAGCAGCGTCAGTCACTCCCAACTTCCCAAGACCCGCTGCGTCGCCTCTCAAATTACCCGACAGCAGCAGACGTCGTGTGCGCTGTCTGCAAGTCTCAACCGAGCATCTGGAAGACCATGCATGCCTCGGATAAAATCACGTTTTCCAAGACAATACGCAATGAAAATGCCGTCTGACGTCAAAAGTTTCCCGACAGAAAAAAAGAATAAGTGCGTTGCAATAACTTGGATAGACTGCAACGTTGAAGAAATCACTGTTCGCTTAATTATTCGTTATTTAGACAATCATGTAATCCTCTTCCACTCCTTCTTTCGTTGTTATATTATACATATTTAGGCTGCCCTCTTGACCTACCTCCTCTTCCTTCTCCTCCTCCTCCTCCTTCTACTCCCTCCTCCTTCTCCTCCTCTTCGTCTTCGTCCTCCTGCTCCTCCTGCTACTTCTCCGCCTTCTATTTCTTCACCTCCTGCGTTGAATGAACTTGATTCCTATGTCTTTTGATCCCAGTCCGTCACATCTTCCTTGGTGTCGAACTCGTATCCCTACTCTTCGCCAATCTGATAGTCTTTGTTCCTCATATCCTTCTTCTCTTCATCGCCTCCAGTCTCATATTTTTCTCCTCCTCAATTCCTCCTATCTCCTCTCCTCTCCACTCATTAACCTTCTCGGTTCTCCTCTCTAGCGCCTCCTCCTCTCTCCTCACCAACTCCTTCAATTTCCAAATCTCTATGCTCATTAACTCCTCGAATCTCCTCTCCACAACCTCCTCTCATCTCACTAACCAAGACTCCTATAATAATCAGCATCTTTCTCCTCATTGACTTCTCCGAACTACCCTCTATCTCCTCTTCCTCTCTCTTCGCCAATTCCTCCTATCTCATACACAATCCTCCTCATCAGCCACACTACTCTTCTCCGCTGAGCCTTGGTTAGGGGAGACCGGGGTTAGGGGAGACGGGGGTTAGTGGAGACGGGGTTAGACGAGACCAGGGTCTGTTCGTCCTAGATTAGTCGTCACGAGATCATTTTATTTGCACCAATCACGCACTTTCCTTGTCAACAACTGTCGCCTTGCACAGCTTCCGCACGCTTCTAAGCCGACACTTTAATGGTCTCACAACACGTACATGGATACGCTGCTCTCTGGCCGCTTCGTTATTTATAAGGCCTCGTGTCAAAACGTAAGGCATGTCCAGAAAGCATAGAAGCTTTGTCTAATTCGATGCGATGTCTCGTCCTCAAAACATGGACCTTATTATCCATGTCGTGTAGACCTGGTTGCTTTGTTCTATCCGCTGTGAGGCATCGCACTCGACAAAAACATTCCTGGATCAAAAATTCCTCACATTAGAAATTCCTTAACCACAAAAATTTAGTAAGTGCAATCATTCAGCAGTCAAAAATTTCTTTAGCAGGCAATAATATTCTTTTAATGGAGAATTTCCGTAGGTTCTTTAGATTCTTGTTTTCTTCAGGGAATTTGGTTCCTTAAGATTTCGAAATTTTGGAAAAGTCTGATACCTTCAGCGACCACAATGCATGGGCAATTGAGCATGAAATGCATCTTGACCCGCGTTGGACGAATTCCTGTGTCGCATTGCTATGACAACTGTACTGTAGGGCATAATGTTATGCTATACCAGCATCGATATTTTCTGCGACATTAATTTTTATGGAGTCTACATGCGTAATGATAGGTACTCATTCATTCGCTTATTAACTTATTAATCGAATAATTAATTAATTAATTCATTCGTTTATTCAATGATTGATCCAGTAGTCCATTCATTTGTTCATTCAATTAATCATTCAATCATTCATTGATTCATTGATTGATTCATTCATTTATTATTTCCATGGTTGTTTGATTGACTCATTCATTCATTCATTCGTTCATTCATTTGATGATTGATTGATTGACTCGTTAAATAAATCATTGATTGATTGATATTTTGATTCATTCATCCATTCATCCATTCATTCATTTGCTCGTTTGTTCATTTCATGCTTTCGTTGTCAATAATAATATTCATTTATCCTCTGTCTTTATTCGTTCATTAATTATTAGCTAATTTATTTTTCATTCAATCATTCAGAGAATCAGTTTGCGAGTGAGTGAGTGAGTCAGTCGGTAAGCTTCTCAACTCATCCCCGCTTTACTTTCCAACCGATGATATCACCAATCTAGGTCACCACCTCCTCCATTTCCCCATTACGTCGATTTTCCTTCTCCATGATTATCCAGGACCAACTTAATGGTCGGTGATTCCTGTGTGGGCTAAATTTGCCGAACGCAATCATGACACCATCATCGCAATTATGTGATTTAAATAAACGTCGAAAGTGATGCGATGAAAAACTCTGCATGTTTATGGGTGCTATAATACTGGTGATGATGCGGCAGTATATAAATATAATCTGGTGATGATGCTGCGGTATATAAATATAATTGACGTGTTCGTCTATAAATGTCGATTGCCTATTAGTTGACTGCAGAAGATTCTCTGCTTTGAAACCTTGAAGACTGTTGGTCACGGACCCGATATCGTTTCGACTGGGAATTGTTTCACGAAAATAGCAACAGGTATGAATCTCTATGAAACTACAGAATAATATTATAAGGAAAGTGGGTATATTATTACTGTGGTCGGCGATCCTAATACACATACATCTATGCTTACATACACACACACAAAACAAAATGCATGAGCATACACGACTCGCACGAGTAGGATATACGAGCACACTTCATTTGGTTCACAGTGACTGATCTCTGCATGGGGGAAGTCCTCCGGAATGACATTCCTTTAAAAAGTCGAAAGCTGCTGTCAATATTATATGTGACACACGTGTGAGATTGATTGACTAATTGATTGATTAAGTGAGTGATTGTTTGGTTGATTGATTGAGTGACTGAGCTACGTATATCGGGTGAGTGAGTTTTGGCGAGTTGTTTAGTTGGTGAGTGAGTGAGTGAGTGAGTGAGTTAGTGAGTAAGTGAGACAGAGGTATAGAGTGTGTGAGCGAGAGATATCTAGGTGAGTAGGCGAGCTTAAAAAGGAATGAGATTCAAAGTGAAAAAGATTGAGCGAGACAGACAAACAGACTGACACACACACATAGGTATACATGCGGCATTAAACAAATACTTGACAGACAGACAAAGGAGTGGAAGGCAGTGGTGGAGAGAAAGAGGTGATAAACATAATAAACATATTCCTCTGGCGACTCACTCCGCATCCCTCTGTCTCGGTCTCTAGCTCTGTCCCTGTCTGTCTGTCTGTCTGTCTATCTCTGTCGGTCTCTGTTCAATGTATAGGCCTACCTGCCGCTCCTCAGCGATCTTACACCTTGGCTCCACTTCTTGGCATATCCGTGGCTTCAGGTTACACACGTCAAGTGCTGTTGCGTGAAATTCGCTCCGATAAGATGACTGAAGGGCGTCAATGGCACCAGCTAATTAAAGTCTTTGAGCAAAGGTGTACGGCTGCACCCAGGTATGCTTGTGCCATGTCAAAAGCAATCGACAAAGTAGGCAAATTGTCGGAAAATACTCCATGCATTGTAGCACGCATTGTATGTCGATATCATTACGTGCAGAAGCCGTCTTTTATGACTAGTATTAGATTTCGCAAACTCGTGTGTTTGCACTTCATTACAACTAGATCCAATTTTATAGGTGTGCGAGTGCAAAATAGAGGCAGAAAAAGGTAAAAGTTGAGGTGCAAATGACACAAAATTTCAAAATATTACACGCAAACATATATTATACCAAAATACAAGCACAAATCTATATAAATAAAGAGAAGATTCTGTAACGTGTGTCTGTCTGTCTGTCTGTCTGTCTGTTTGTCCGGAATGCATTTCAACAGTTTTTGAGCTATTCACTCCAAACCTTCAATACTGTGTAGGTCTCGGCACGAGACGCAAAGTCGAGGGGTTGGCGATTCTCTACCACCATGGGGGCCAGGGTGGGGACGAAACCCCCAAATTGTTTTCCAAATTTTTTTTAGCCATTTATATGAATTTTTTTTCCTGGATAGAGGGCCATCAGAACCACCCGGATCAGTAGTTGGTGAATCTCTACCACCAAGGGGGCCAGCGTGGGGGCGAAAACATTAAGATGGTTAAACACCTTCTTAAACGCTTCCATGGTCATTATATAAATGGCGAGAGCTGCTAATTTAATTTTAACGAAAATCCTTATTTCACGGGTGGCGTACTGGTGCAGGTCGGTGTGGTGGGGTGAGGTGGGAAAGAGGGTGGGGGGCGGGGAGAGGGTTAGGAGAATGGGGTGAGGGGGAATTTTTCCTGGAAACCCTAATTTCACCGTTTTCACGGGTGGCGTACTGGTGGAGGTCGTAGTGTGGTGGGGTGGGGGAGCGGGTGTGGGAAGAGGTGGGGGTGGAGGAATTTGTCCCTAAACCCAAATATCGCGGGTGGCGTACCGATGAAGGTCGGAGTGCGGTGGGGTGTTGTAGAGTGGGGATGGTATGGGGGTGGGGGTGGGTGAGGTTGAGGGGGTTGGGATCGTGGTGGGGTAGGGGGTGGGGTGAAATGGGGTGGGGGTAAGAGGTGTGGTGAGGGTGGTGAGGGGTGGGGTCGGGGTGGGGTGGGGTGGAGGGGTGGGGTTTTGGGTGGAGGGGGTGAGGGTGGGGTGGAGGGTGGGGGTTGGGGTGTGGTGGGGTGTGGGGTTGGGGTGAGGGTGGATGGAGGGGTGGGGTGGGGAGTGGAGGGGTGGGATGTAGGGGGATGGGGTGGGAGTTGTGTTGGGGTGGAGTGGGGTCGGAGGGGGTTAGGGGTGGAGTGGGGTGGAATGGGGGTGGAGTGGGGTGGTGGGGTTGGAGGAGGTTGGGGTGGAGGGCTGGGTTGGGTGTGGGGGTGGGATGGGGGTGGTAATTTTCCTGAGACCCAAATTTCTCGGGTGGCGTACTGGTACAGACCGGAGTGTGGTCGGGTGTTGTGTGGTGGGGTTGTGGCCGAAGCGGGTCGAATCCTAAATTTCCCGGGCAACGCCGGGTACCCCAGCTAGTAATTACATAAACTTGCAAAAATCAAACACATGTGCAATTACAACATACACAACATAGGCTACAAACAAAACATATCTGCACATAATTATTAATACAATTTTCCGGCCTTATTAGAATTTTAACTTCATGAATTTTAAACGCGTTTATTTACAAATTTTTGCATTGCAATAAATTAATTTATTTTGCTCCAGTGCTGTCTTTGACCTGCTCAACTGAAGCTTTCTTACCTTAGCTTACTTCGTATTTTACTCATACAACTTGGAAGAAGGTAGGCCTAGACAAAATAGCAGCCTAGACAAAATAGCAGCCTAGACAAAATAGCAGTCTAGCAGACCAACATACAGACATACATACAGACGGAAAGACAGACAGTATACAGCGTAATGACGGTCATAGTTGCGTCTGCTGCCCTCACGCTTAACTTTTCCGAAAAACGCTCTCTGTCGTTTCTACAAAATATTCTAACCTCAACCCACAGCCATCATCACGAAAACCTGGACTCATTCACAATACCATCTGGACAAGAACCTCAACCGGCAACCCAAGTCCGGCTAACGCTGCTTGCGGGAAAATGGTTGAAACGACACCAAGTCTCTCTGGCTCAATGCCAAGCCATGGGCCGTTACTATTAAATGTGTTAATATAACGATGGCTTCTCGCCATAGGAATCCGCAGAGCGCTGGACCCACATAACGCTCTGAAGTTCGGTCAGGACCATTGTAGTCGCTGAAACTACTGCACCATTCCAGCGACATAGAAGTCCAAAGCCGAGTGCATTAATTGCAATTGAACGGACGTCTCATATTGGTCGGAGGAGAGCAGACGACAGTCGACTTAATGGCGGGAAAGCGCAGCGAATGGCGTCCACTGTCTGTGGCGTCTCCCGTTGCAACGAGCAGATCGCATCGGATGCGAAACGAAGCGAAATATTTGATCGCTATCATCAACACTGATTTAAATATTAATACGCCTGTCCACGAAACTCTCAGAGATGATCCAGAATAATATTGACAACGCAAGATCACAATGATAAATCATTGATGCCTCTAATTATTGAGACAATTGAATGGTTAAAAGAGAATTCTTTTGTTAGCATGCTCAACTAAATCATATGCAGCAACAACGCTTCAAATCCTTTGCAAGCATTTCCATTTAATGGGATCCAAATGAACTTCATACGTGTCTCGAATGCTAATGTGGGCTGCTGGGTATCATAATGGGGAAAGCTCAGGAGCTTCAACAGTTTGGGTAAGAAACCAAAGCAAGTTTAGACATCGCTCTGGTAAATTTTAGGCATAATCTATTTGTTGCAGACCTCCATGCATATACCAATTGTTATAGGCCTATGACGCACCGACACTGAAATTTACACAGAACTCCTCTTTAATTGTCTGCCATATCCTTGACACAACGAATGCTTAATGAATGGGCATTCCACCGAAAAGTGCTGGCAATGAAGGCTGGCAATTAAAGCATAGTCCTAATAATTTTAGGCTCCATGGACTCTTTTGATTCTATATTAAAGACATACTTGCTCTCTAGAGCTTATCTCGCATGTTAGCTGCTTTGTAAGGCGCCCTATGTTACGGTGACATATAAATTGTCAAAATTATTAGTTAATATTATTATTATTGTTATTATTATTATTGTTATTATTATTATTATTATTATTATTTTAAATTTATTTTTATATTATTTTTATATTATTATTATTATTAGTTATTATTACCATTATTATTATTTTTTAAATTTATTTTTTTTATTATTTTATATTATTTAAAAAAAATACATTTAGGTATACAGGTGCTGAAACAACAGCAAGTGCATCTGACTCAATGTCGAACCATGGACCATTACCATTACCATTAGATGATTGTGTTAAATAGCGATGGCTTCTCGTTATAAGAAACCGCACAGAGCTCGACCCATGTAACGCACTGATGATGGGTCGGCTGAAGGACGACGAAACTCCCAGACTAAGGCGATCCTGTCTATTTCTCTGTTTCTGTCTCTGTCTCTTTCTGCGTCTATCTCTCTGTCTCTGTCTCTGCTTCTGTCTCTTTCTGCGTCTATCTCTCTGTCTCTTTGCTCTCTGCCTCTGTGGCTTTCTGTCTCTCTTCGTCTGTCTATCCGCCTGTGTATATGTCTGTCTGTACATCCGTCTCTCTGTTTATCCGCCTGTCTGTCTGTCTGTCTGTCTGTCTCTCAATTGGCGGATCGACCTTTCTAACAATTATTGATCTGATTTAGCGATGATTTGCCTGCGTCATTCAGAGTGCCAAAGAAGACCCTCAAGTTACAGCGACAGTCGCCAAATCACAACAATCACAACTACGTTCGTCCTCGTTACACACCACCCTTCTTCTACGCGGTGCAATTGTCCCATTTGCCTCATTCGTCATCTCTCGACCATCCTTAATTACCGCTCAGAGTCTTTGTGCGGATGTGCGTGCGGGCGTGTGGGTTCGTCTCTCGCGTCCGCGCACAGTCGCCGCAGTTGAAGTCGTCTTTTGCTGTCGTTAACGACGTCGTTACTGCAGCCGTCGAGAGGTGGCAGCAGCGGCGGTAACAGGGCGAAGTTGACCTGGCCGTGCAGGGACGGAGTTGGACGACGCGGCTGCTTCTGCCCGCTTGCCTGCCTTCCCGCCTGGCTGCCTGGCTGGCTCGGCGTCGGTCGGTCGGTTGGTCGGTCGAAGGCGGGCTGAAGGGAGGGTGAGTCTAGCGACGGTTACTCTGTCCAACTTCTTCTCTTCGCTTGTTAACAAGGATCTGAAGAGGGTTTGCTTCCGATGCTTATGAACTGATCGAGATGGACTCGATTACGGGGATGGGAGAATGGGAGGGAGAAGGAGGAAGTGGAAAAGAACGAGGAGGAGGAAGAGGAGGGGAAGAAGGAGAACAGTAATGGGAACAAGAGAATTAGGAGGATGAGGAGGAAGGGGAAGAACATGAAGAAGTGGAGTAGGAATAGGAAGAAGCTGAGGAGAAAGAGGACGAGAAGAAGGTGGAGAAATAGCAGGAGGAAGAGGAAGGAGGAATTGGAAGTGGTTGAGGAGAAGGAAGATGATGAGAAGAGGGAAGAATAGGAATAGGAGGGACGAAGGAGAATGAAGAAGAGGAGAAGGAGAATGCAGGAAGAGGAGAGAGGAATGAGAGAGGAATTATGGAGAGAGGGAAAGAAACCGGAAAGGAAGAAGAAGAAGAAGAAGAGGAAGATGTTGACAAGAAAGGCACACGTGTGCCTGGAGAGATAAACAGCTGAAGATAGCGAGAACAGCATGGGAGGATGAGGAGAAGGAGGAGGAGAACGATTGGGAAGAAGAGAATTAAGTGGCGTAGGTGATGGAGGAGGAGGAGGAAGAGGAAGAATTGGAGGAGGAGAAGCGTGGGAAAATGATAAGGAGGAGTAGATAAGACGGAGAAAGGGAGGAGGAGGAGTGGATGACGAATAACAAAGGAGAGGACGAAGAGGAGAAAAGAGATAAGTGTTAAGAGGATTAGGAGTTAAGAAAGGGATGGCTGCGGGGAGAAGAGTAAGACAGAGAAGAAGTGGAAAACCATTGATGAGAAGAAAGCGACTGAGAAGATGAGTTAAAGGAAGAGAGGATAAGAGAAAGAAAAGAGGGGGAAGACGAGGAGGAGGAGGAGAAGAAAAAATATGTGTAGATGTGGAGGAGGAAGAATGCGAGTAAGAGGAGGATTATAGGGGAAGAGAGGATAAGAGGAGGAGGAGGGGAAAGAGGAGGAGGATGAGGAGGAAATGTATTGACTCTTTGTGTCTCTTGCATGCGTATGTATACGTTGTAGATATCACTGCACCTATTCTTTGGAATCACAATTGAACTTTGTCGAACAACGCGCTGTCTGCTGCAGAAGCTGGTTGATGAAGAGAGAAGAGATGCGGCGATCATCATCATCATCAATGAAGATGATTGGCTTCATTCCACTGATTTGCATTCTTCTTCTTTTCATCTTCGATCCATCATTGAACTCAGGTAATTATCGAACCGAATCCGAGATGAGTGATTAATTATTAGTCGAGATTAGATTCTAACCGATAAGCTGATCTATTAGATTAATCAGATTATTCTAATTGTAATCGATAAGCTGATCGATTAGAAGATTTTGTTAATTCTAATTCTAAACGATTGGGAGATTATAAAGTAATCGTCCCGCATATCTGACGTCAATAAATGGATCGACCGAATTTTTATGAACGACGTTTTAATTCAAGGTTGTGAGGTTGTATGATTAGAGTTTAGGGATGTGATGTGACTGCAAGTGAATCATTGATTGTGATTAGATGAAGTGATTAAACGGATTGATTGATTAGTGTGTGATTGATTGATAAACTTATTAACTGATTGATTGAATGATGCGTTTGATTGATTGAGCGACCGATTGATTGGTAGTTCGATGAATGATTAATGAATGATTAATGAATGATTGATTGATTGATTGATTGATTGATTGATTGATCGATTGAGTTACTGATTGACTCCTTTTGATTCATTGTTTCATTGGAATATCCGCTCTTGCAATATATGTCTTCTTTTGTCTGACTGTCTGTCTGTCTGTCTGCCTGACTGTATGACATGTTCACGATTAGTTAGATTGATAATCGAATTGATTTGGAATTAGAAAATTCTCGTATAGGTAATCGATTAGAATTAACCGTTTTTCTAATCGATTACAATCCTATCGATTAGTTACTCAACCTTGCTGTAGTCGGCCCATCCCGCGTTCGCCTCGAAATCCCAGCGAGGGGGGAATCTACGACGAAGAAGATGGTTTGAGATTGTTTGAGCACCTTAACTATAGAGCTGGTTATGACAGAGCCCTCGCCTAGCATCCCTTACATGCACGTATTTCACAGACAGACAGACGGACACAGAGAAACACAGACACAGGCAGACGCAGAGATGAAGACAGACATTCGAAACATAGAGCCAGATAATTATAAGCCAGACAGACAGACAGACAGACGGATTGAGGGACATACAGACAGACGGACGGACAAGCAGACGAACGTGTAAACAGACGCACACAATGACAGACAGGTAAAGACAGACACTCGAACAGAGAGACACAGACGGACAGACAGACGGTTGACAACGTCCTTCCCTCTCCCCCATGGGAGACGACGTATGACAGGGTCGATGGAAGGTAGGAGCTACCGTCGTAAATTCAGCTCAAGTCCTTCTTTCTATTCTTCCCTTCTCAGCCCTCTCTCCCCTTTCTTTCGCATTCGTCGACTCATTATCCCACGTATTTGTCAATAGACGGCATTCCCCTCTTCCTCCATTCCCCTTCCCCTTCCTCCTTCTCCACCCATTCCAGTCCCTCTGCGACTGATTCCCACGGTGACGACCCCCGTCCCTTCTGGCACGGTAGCCGATTCGTTAGACCTCGTTCGAGCGTCATCGTCCCCTGAGGTGATTATTGCGCAGCGTCGTTGCGCAACTACAATCACAGTTGGTAGCGCCATCGACTCAGACTTCGTCAATGGTCATTAAGAGAAGCAGCAGCAACAACAATAAAAACAATAGGAATAAAAATAATGATGATGATGATGATGATTATGATGGTGATGATGAGATGATGATGATGATGATGATGATGATGATGATGATGATGGTAATAATAATGGTGATGATAAAAATGTTTATAATAGGAATAATAATGATAATAATGATGACGATAATAATGATGACGATAATAATTATAACGATGACGATATAATGATAATAATGATGACGATAGCAATGATAATAAAGATGACGATAATAATGATGACGATAATAATGATAATAAAGATGACGATAATAATGATAGTAATAATGATGATAATGATGATGATAATGATGACGATAATAAGGATAATAACACGATGATGATAATAATAATGATAATGGTGATGATAATAATTATGATTATGATAGTGATGATAATGATAGTAATAATGATAATGGTGATAATGACAATAATGACACCACTAATAAAAATAATAATGATAAGAATAATAATTCATTTATTCGGTGTACTACTCTCCCTATCAATCTTCCTATAAGTATCTCTCTTTGTCTTATTTTGGTTGTTTGCCTTTCTATCTGTATCATACTGTATGTACAATAATTGTACATGTACCTATGTATCATATAATTATCTGATAATATATTATCTCACTGCCCAGTGTCTATACTTTTACTCATTGCCTCTTTCTCTCTTTGACTGTCTCGATTACTGTATCTTTCTACGAACCTGTCTATTCTGTATCTGTCTATATTTCTGTCTGTAATGTCTGTCTGTCTGTCTGTCCTTCTGTCTGCCTCTATCTCTCTCCTCTGAGTCCTCTCTCGCTCTCTGATTCTCTCTCTTCTTCTATTCTATCTATGAGTCTTACTCAACTTTCTCCCTTTCTTTATCATGCTATCTCGCTGTCTTTCTGTCTGTCCCTGTCTGTCTGTCTCTCTTTCCCTCTTGATCCCATAAGTCTCTTTGCATTCATAACAACCCTTCTGAGATAGAAGCAAACATTTATCCAATTCTTACTGAGAGGCAATAATATTGTATAAAAATGTTCTGAATAAACAAGTGAACGAACGCTTTAGCAGACTTCATTAGATCATAAAAACGTTTGTCTGGTAAGAACTAACTAAAGGCTAGAATTCCAACGCCAATTGCAGCACTCGTGAATATAATATCAGCTGACTTTCGAGTGATCCTCTAAAAGTTTGGAATTTACGATTATACGATTGCGATTACGAAAGGCATGCCAAACCGAACTGTAATAATGTTGAAACCTTGTCATGATTCTTAGACCCAAGACCTGACGAGATAAACCTCTTGGCACGGTAGACAAGGGATCTTAGACTATCTTATGCATTCATGAGAGAAAATTTGTTTATAAACTAATTGATGCAATAAAAGTACAGGTACGATCCTGGACGTATACGGTATTTTAATATATATAATATATAGCATATATACGGCATTGTAATATATGTCATATATATATACGATGTTGTTCTAATCAGTTGTTCATTTGTACTTTGAACTGATTGTTGTTAATAATTATTCTCTGTAATAAAATATTTAAAGATGCATTAATCCTAAATAATCCTAATTTTTTATATTACTATATCTAGTATATAAATATATCTAGCAATGACCCTAAAAGTCGCCAGGCGTCTGGGTATACTTTCCCTGCAGCCCATCTCGGCAGCTCAATTAGACGCATCTATTAATAGCCGAAAACGATTCCGTTGCGTTACTTAGATCTCTATACGACTTACACAAATAGCGGAATTTAGTCGAGTTCGGAATACAAAAGGCAGAGAGCAGAGAATAGAAAACCGATCAGACAGGATGAAGAAGCTTGCTTGTTATAAGAATCGAATCAACGATGTACATGTATGTATGTATGTATGTATGTATGTATGTATGTATGTATGTATGTATGTATGTATGTATGTATGTATGTATGTATGTATGTATGTATGTATGTATGTATGTATGTATGTATGTATGTATGTATGTATGTATGTATGTATGTATGTATGTATGTATGTATGTATGTATGTATGTATGTATGTATGTATGTATGTATGTATGTATGTATGTATGTATGTATGTATGTATGTATGTATGTATGTATGTATGTATGTATGTATGTATGTATGTATGTATGTATGTATGTATGTATGTATGTATGTATGTATGTATGTATCTACGTATGTATGCAATGCAATGCACTGCAACTGATGTCTGTATAAATTATATATATATATATATATATATATATATATATAATATGCGTTTGCGTGTGCTGGTGTCTGACTCTACAAATCTTGTCTTCATCGTTCCTCTCAACTTAGACGATCGTTGCAGTAGGTCTGGATATTTCTCGCGACATAATATTATCATGCTATCCTTGTTGTCACATGACGCACTTAACCTTGCCATTTTTTTGGGACACATCGTGCATCGCCATTGTGTTAGCAACGTTGAAATGAAACATCGATCAAATGAAACTTGTTTATGTGCTATTTAGACTCATCTAATATCATAAATTGTTAGAATTTTTAATGGATTACTACATATATTGATATTGAATGCTTTCCAGTTTTCAACTATTTTCAGGTAATAAATTCTTCCGATCTTATTCTACGATTCAGATTCGTTTCTGCGACTCTGCGCCAGCTTATACAGTCATAGGCCTATAGTTAGTAGACCCAACAGTTAGACCTAAATGATCCGTATTCTGATTTTGCCATTGGATAATTAATTCTTTGGACCATTTTAAAGCGAGAATCTCAGGTTTCTGTGAGTACAACAGGCAATCAGGCTGAGAGGGAGCTTCGAATATTCCGGGGAATAATTTTTTCCATATCGAATGTTACAGTAGGGCTGAGTAGGCCTAATGCGTTACAATAATTTTATTATCATTTGCGCGGTCGTATATGCGTGCATAGCGTATGTCATGACATTTCATTCAGGTCTACATAATGAAGCTTAGACATCAAGACCGCCCCAGAGGCATTTGGATAGTATTGAATAGATAGAATAAAATGCAACGGATTCTCACAGCCTGCATTCGCTAAACATGGGCGCCCGCACATAGGGGCAAGAGGGGGCACTTGCCCCCCTGGAAAATTGAAATATATTTTTCTCACTACTGCTTTTGAGGTTTATAACAAATTTCTTGGCATTAGAGAATTAAAAAACATAATTTTAACTAATAGATCTACTTTTCGATTTTTAGACAAATTTCTTTGCAAAAAGAAACAATTCATATTAAAAATAAAAAAAGTGAAACTTGAAATTTACATCAAGAAACCTCTATGAAAAATACCCATGCATGTTCTTAACTATCTGCTTTGCATTTTTTTTACCGCTTGCTATAATTTTTTAACATTGACCATCGTGTTTTGCCCCCTCCTGCAAAATTTTCTGCGGGCGCCCATGTCGCTAAACTGCTGAAGTAAGTAAGTTGGAATAATGCAGGAGTGACGGACGTTTGCTGTAAGAAATGGTGATACACCAACAACATGGGCCTA